>CM059222.1:13924261-14456761 GCA_030347435.1 Clarias fuscus
TTAAAACAAAAAACAAACAGAGCTCCGCCATCTCCTCAAGACCGGACAGGGCTCTGAAAGCCAAAAATAAACTCTCTCTGGATGAGTCAATCCTTTCAACCTCATACTGAGAGCGCACACCTAATGGGTGGGTCTCTCTCTGTCATAAGTTCGCCGGCTTCTTCTGTGGACATTGACTGGGTCTTTGCCTTTGTCTTTGGTCCTGATACCATACCGGGTTCTACCTAATGTTCATACAAAGTGTACAAGTATCATGGGTTTGCACTGATTGCCTCTATGGTGCCGTTACCTGGTAACCGCGCGTCTAGGTAACCACGGTTCTGCCTGTTCAGAACATCTCTGCGTAGCCGCCTACATCTGCCCATTCTGAACATCGCAGATTATTTTATCGCGGCTTAGCCCACACGGTTACATCTGTTTAGCTAGTGTTTACTGTTTTATAAAAAAGGATGAGGTTCTTGGTATCAAGGATCTCCAGCCAAAGAGCACTCAAGCAAGAACCAACTGTTAATGCTTACTGTGATAAGTTATTCAACTGAATGAACATCAAAGAAAGCTTCTCTGTCAAACATACACCATGAAGTTAATCTAAGCAAAAGCAATTTTCATGTAAAGTTTTATCATGTAAAGAATAGAGTGACAGGGTGTAACAATTGACAGAACTTGTGGTGCTCAGCTCATCTCATCAGTGTTAAATTTTTGTTGGAAGTCACTACAGTATGTCGCCTAGGAGTTCATGGGAAGGATCCATTTACATTCACGCAGACAAATGTCACAAAACAAGAAAACAAATCCAAAACAACACAGATGACAGTCCAGATTAATTGAGTAACTATGGTTACAGATTTGAATAGTGATGCATGTCTAAATATACTATACCCACAATAAAAATACAAAATGAATATATTTAAAGCTGAATATATGTGATTGTATGGTTTAGGTATCATGAGCTCTACAATATAGAAGGTTCACCTTTTGTATGACATTAATTGAGCACTGAGGCATTGAAATGCAAAATTGCCAATGAAAAGGCAACCTTCTGAATATAGCTTATAACTTTAGAGAATACTTTTCTTTTAACCCTTCATCGTTAAAAAAAAAAAACCCAGCTTAGTCCGAGCACCTACCAACTGTCTGAAGACTGATCAGAAATGTAAAATAATGTTACCATATACTTTTAATCCAATGTACTTTCCAATGTACTAGTCTGCCCCAAGCGAAAATGACATGGTTATGCCGCCTTATCTGATGTTTAGGTTTGTGCCTATCCATTCACCATGCAAAAAGGTGGTTTTAAAAAAAACCTCAAACTGGCATTTGCATTTAAATTCCTACCAGACAACCCAGATGCATTGCAAGTATGCAAACCATCAGTACATATAATGAAAAAGCCTCTGATAAAGTATTCAACCCATACCAGGCCAAGTCTGGTAATCAGGCCCTATCTAATCCAGTGTGATTTGAGTGTTGTAACAAATAAAGTTATGCATTAATATCTAGTTTATATGCTTGTTCTCTTCATTTTAAATATGGTATATTTTTGAAAACAAGTTTTCATAATGGCAGCATTAGTATGATGTATGGATTGGTGAACTGAAAGGAGTTGTAGAGACGCATACTAACAGGTTGTACACTCACAAATATAATTATCTATATTATCTCTAATGGTTCAGGCAACAACGTGAAATAAGTGTACATATTAATTTTTTTTTGTTTAATTTTATTTGTATAGCGCTTTTAACCATTGACATTGTCGCAAAGCAGCAAATCCCAAGAATATGCTGTTTCTTTCTACATATGCTGTTTGACAAAAGAAAAGAAAATCTTCTGTTGAGACAACAGTTTAACAAGGTGTCTGCTTTCACCTTGGGATTGTGATGAATCATGAGAATGGTGTCAGGTGACCCAGGAGGCCAAGTTATAATGAAGAGCTTCCACTCTCATCTCATTTCCAATAAATGCCACTGAATGATTGTTTGTAATATTCAGAATGTAATGTATTTGGTGTCACTATAATTCTAACCAAAGTTTTCACAGTCATTACAAATGATTTCCTGTCTAGTAAAAGATCCCAATTTTGTAGGACAATAGTCAGATGAGAAATAATGAATTAATGTTTACTTCCCTATACAAAAGAATAATTACACAGGCTTGTGCTGGTTATGTCAATGTTTATCTAGTGCTAGGTTAATCTAAGCAACACTGAAATCTCAGGAGCTTTTAAATGCGATGGTGTTTTTTCTCTCTCTCTCTCTGTCTCCCTAACATAACCTACTACTTGCAGCCAGTCTCATCATCACACTTGACGCGCTGGTGAGTTACTTCAGTTATTTATTAAATACTCAGTCACATGGAACCAGTCCGAATATCGAACCAATCAGCGAAAACAAAAACTGGGGACTGGAGCTTTGCTTTATCGACAGCATTTAATTTGCTTTGTAAATGCCATGATGGTTCCTGGAGTTTTGCCTAATCATTTGAATCATGAGTTATCTAAGGAGATCAGAAATGCTCATGCTTTGTATAAACAAAGATTAGCAGCGGACATTCTCTTTCTGTCCAATTTTAAATGCCAACGCCGGAACTGGATCTGGAATTGGCGTACGATCGCCAGACGTTATTCGACACCATCGAGAAGACACGCCAATGAGGCTGTTCTTTCCTGATTAACGTGTTATGGGATTTTTTTTGTTTGTTCCTATTGTCTTTTTGTTTATTCACTCTGTCTTTGTGAGGAGGAATGAGTTGAACAAACAAGCTGGAAGGTGTGGAAGGTGTGGAAGGTGTGGGAAATGTCGTGACAGACATTTCCTGGAGATGGCTAAACCTGTGGAGAACTCCTGAGAGCTCAGTGATGGAAACACCATGTCAAATTATATAATATTATTTCATATTTTGTAGTACGATTATATAATGGCATTTTATATAATTATTATATAATTATATAATTTTATATAATTTATATAATTTTACCACATTTAGGTCAGGAAATGTAGATATATGATTCAAACTAAAAAAATAATAATGACGCAATGCTTACTTGGTAAAGTGTTCGAGAGAACCTGCTCTAGGGGGAAAAACACTTGTGATGCACAACAAGAAAATGAGATTCTTACCTTTAATGAAGACTTGAAGAGATTGAAGAGAATCTAAGACCACAGGTGGCTGGGAATGTCTAAGTGTCCACAGAAAACAGGGCTGAAAATACAAAAGCACCAGCTAACCTTTTCTATACTTCTGCCTCTATCATTCTGGCTCAACTACAGCCGGTTTACAGTTGGCAGAAAGAGGGAGGGAGGAGAGATTAAAGAGGTGAGTGGGAATGACGGTTCTCTGTTCCCTGTGGAGAAACTCCCACCCACATGAGAAGGGAGGGGCTGGATCTTTGTGGTGGCCATGACGATGGACAGGCTTCCGTGTATACACATCATACATCATACATCTACTGTTCTTCGATACAGAGGGGGATTTTATTAAACAAAGCAACGCTGAACAGTATGATTTCACTTCAGGGCGTGTGACCGCTATTGTGGCACAGGAAAAAAAGAATACAAGGATTTGATTTAAAAGAGTAACAGGTGTAGATAATATACTGTAGTAAATCTAAAACAAAATGAACAAAAAATAAATAAATCTAATCCCAACCACTTTCAAGCATACATTAATTCATTTTTTATTGAAACGTAAAACGTGAAAGGTCAGTATCTGGAATCGTATCACTCCCATTGAAGCTCAGGAGTCTGTGCCTACAGTAGCCTCAGCTTCCAGGGTGATTGGGTCCTCAACTGCTGGAGGCACTCGGTCTCTTGGTTTCACATGGGATATTTTTCTGTTCATCTTGGTTTCTCTCATCCTCTGGATGTTGTTGGTGTATACATTTCCATACACACTCTAGAGATGACAAAGCGGTTTCAGAAATACTCAAACTGGCCTATCCGGTTTGATAGATAATTCTGACATTTGATATGAACACTAACTCGAGCTCCTGGCTTGATTTTATGCAACATGCCACCACATCATGATTTACTTATTGGATAATTGCAGAAATGAGCAGGGGTACAAGCATATATAATCTACCCAAATCAATTTAATATTTAAAGTTCTTTCAGGCAACATTGTGGCCTTGCACCTACAGGGTCAGTGATTTGAATACTACATCAGGTCTATGTGCGTGAAGTTTGCTTGTTCTCCCTGTGCTTGGTGGTTTTCCGTTGGATTCTATGGTTTCCTCCAACAGTCCAAAGACATGTAGATAAGGCTAACTGGCATTCCCAAATTGCCTCTAGTGTGTGTGTGTGTGTGTGTGTGTGTGTGTGTGTGCCATATGATTGCTTGGCAGTCTGTCCAGGGTGTACCCCGCCTAGTGCACCAGGATTGGCTCCAGATCTCCTGTGACCCTGTACACACAGTACAACATATTTTACTCAAATGTAACAGAAAGAAAATGATATATATATAATTATTTTCTACAAAGCCTCATCCATTGTTTAACATTGCAGCCAAACCGACAACAAGAAAATCTGGTTTCCCTGTTATAAAGCCCAGTTATAGAAAAGCTGGTCAACAAAGCCAGGCTAAATCAAATTTCCAGAACATCTTTTGTTATTCCATATTATGTATATACATTAGATTCATATAACTTAAAGGTGTGCCACACGGAAAACTTTCTGTTTGACTTCAGTGTTAGTACAAAAAGTGAACAGAACACAAAAGAACGGAGAAGAAAATATGAAACAACAATGGACTAAATGGCCCATTTTTGATGATCAGAATATCAGAATTTAAATAAAATTAACAAAGAACTATTTTTCTGTCGAACCATTTCATGTCAGCATTCATCAGTGTTACAGTGGTGGCCAAATGTTTAAGATGACACATGCCATTTATTATAGAACTCCCGCTCACTAATTAGTTCTCAACTGTCTGGCTAAAGAATTGTGTTCAATGGAGAAATTTTCAAGTGAATTGTGAACCTCTGTCACAAATTACTGTACATACTGTAGAGCACTGCAGATTTCTTTTATACTCTATGCCTAACAGATTTTGAAGAATATAGAAATTCATACTGAATTAATTGTGTAATACCAGTTTCAATGCAAAAAATACGTTATTTTTATTTTTAAAATGTGTTAATGTCATTAAAATATTAAATTTCACTGTAGTCTCAATGCTTTCGGCCAAGGCCATCATTATATATATACTGTATAGTACTAGTTTGGATTTGTTTTCTACATTCTGTAACCATACTGGAAATTTCACAACTTGGAATTGGGAAATTAATTAACATCAACAGTTATTTTAAGACACAAATAGGAAGAATAGTATTGTCAAATGCACTTTCAAAACTCATCAAGCACCATGATGAAAATGGCTCCCATGAAGACCTTCCCAGGAAAGCAAGACCAAAACTTACATCTGTTGCAGAGGAAAAGTTCATTTAGCGTTACCAACCTCAAAAATCCCCAATTAACAGCAACATGGATCTGAGTCGTTATTAAGGCTTTACAGAGCACAATTAGCAGATACATCTCAATATCAACTGTTCAAAGGAGGATTATTGCATATTCCGGATGCCTTCAGCTTTGTTATACAATGTGGAAAGATATAAAAATCAGGGAAGACCAGGGAATTAGGAGGTGTGTCTAAACTTTTGACTGGTAGCATAGTAGAAAAGGAGATGGTTAGTTTTTAAGGAGAATAAACTGCTTTTTCATAATCGTATAACACGTTTCACCTAACTTCAACATGATAAGACTGCTTTCGTCATGAAACTTACGTAGGGTGGAAGTCATATTCCTCATTTGACCTTTAAGCACAATGATTGTCAATTCAAAGTACTTAGATGTAGCAAAAATAAATGAGTCGGATGATAAAAGCTAAAGGTTTCAGATAAAGGAAAGAGAAATATAATAGTTGTTGTTTTCCCTGAGAATGGAAGTACAGTAGTACAGTCACTTCTTTTTAAGACTAACAATACAGTTCTCTTTAGGGACATTATGCAGGTATGTGTGAGGTTACACTCAAAGCACTTCCTGCTTCCTGGCAGATGGACAATAAGAATGGACAACAAACACTATATGCATTAACAGGTTTAAGGGACTGCTGATTATAATATTTTCACTCAACGAATGACAGACAAAAGCAAGGTGCTTCAAAGATCTTCAACAATCTTCTTTTTTTTCAGTGTATTTAGAAGTGGAACTACTGTAATAAGACACCACTGTTAATTTGGTTTCATACAAAAGGAGAAGAAAAAAAAAGATAGTTCTGCAAAATATAAAAGTAATTAAAATGCCAGCATGCAATGACAAATAACCAAATCAGATAAAGAAGCATATTAATAAATAATACAAATTTATTACAAAAAAAAAAATAGACCAATTATAACAAATTAAACATGGTCTCACTCAGTACTTTCATTCCATGCTGGTCAGCATTGCAGTAAAAATCCTACATATGTGCACAATTCACTAATTAAAAAGCACAGATCAACCCAATAGGTACACATAGTCAGATCGTTAAACAATTATTAGCACCCCTAATAAATATAAACGGCATGAAATGAACATGCAACCAGTGAAATTGTGAGCTTTAACATATAGACATACTGTATGGTTCTAACTCAAAGTGCAACTTATTTTGCAAGATTTCTAATTATTGGAACAACAGCGCTGAGCTTCTTCTTGTAATGGCGATCAGGTTCGCAGAGATTTATAGATGGATTTTAGATCCTCCATCCAGAGCAATTTAAAGTTCTTTATATCCTTAAATTTGCATATTGGATTGCATTGGATTGACTGAGGTCAACACTGTGTTTCTGTGGGTTTTGAATTTGGTTATATATAGTAGGTTAAAAAAAACCCTATAAAACCAGTAATTATATGCCTGGCACAGGTAGACAGGTTATGAATCACAAATATTATGGTACTTAGTGGACTCTTTAAAGAATCCCCTGGAGCAATCATGTTTACAGTAGCTATAGTGGCTCATCCTTTTTTTCTTCTTCTTATGTCATGCTTGCTGATGGTGCCTATAACCAATAAGATTAACTGTAATCCCATTTGACAACACTTCCTGAATTTAGTTGTCCAGTCAAACAAATGTCTATATATCTATATCTTTTTTCTTTTACATATATTACCTGACATGGGTTCCAATAAACATTCTCTTCTTTTAAAACTGCTTCAGTTTCTTGAAGCCTCAAGGCTAATGAAACCTGAAGGCTGAAACAATAAAAAAAAAAAAAAAAGATTTCAACCCCAAGCAACTGACCTGTTTCAGTATACTTTAAAATCTGAGGTTGTCCTTGCATAGTCAACCCAAATACTCTAAACACACAAATGTGAAACGGAGACAGTCCTTCACTTTTCACTCTTTGTTACGAGTAAGCATATTGGGACCTTCGTTAACCCTCAGTAAGTGATTTCTCTTGGTTAGGATTGCAGTAGATTCTTAAACCCCATGCATTTTTATGAAAAAAAATTAAAAAATGCAAAAATTAACCAGTTAGATGTTTTGTAACGGAATAGCTGTTTTTAACTATAGTATTTATATACTTATTTCATTTCTCAATTTAATTTCTTCCTAAAATATGTTGATCATACAAATTAAACACAGTAAACAAAGTAAACATTTTATAAAGCTTAAAATGATGCTCTAATCTATAGAAGACTCTGAGCATACAAAACACTTTGTAAACAATACTTCACGGACACATTTTAAAACCATGCAACATGAAGTGGGTGAATGGAAGCTGTGACCAGCACAGCACAGCACACACACAGACACACACGCACACACACAAAAAAAGTCTCAAACAAGCACACTTATAGCACACAAACGTGCTGCTCTTGGCCTCTTGACCACAATTCTTTTTAGGTCTTTCCTTCATGCTTTGTTTCATTATCTCCTCCCCATCTGCATTTCATGAGCACGCAGTCCATAAACAGTGCACTCTGGTCACCAATCACTAGTTTAAATAAAACAGAAGCCCTTATGTTATGTGCTTTACCCCCCCCTTCAAGGGGCCTGTCTATCTGGGTGGCTTTTGAGCTTGTGGAACTTCACACTGTCGAGTTTCTCAAAGCGCTTGCCGCAGTGCTCGCAGGTGTAGTTGAATTGTGCCTCAGACGTGTGCTTCTTCATGTGCCAGTTAAGTGAAGCCCGTTGACGACACTGATAACCACAGATCTCACACCTGCAAGGATAAAGCTTCAGTTTTACATACAGGTTCAGAACCATGACATGGCATATGATTTAGACATATATATTATTATTGAGCAGTTGTGATCTTGTAAGCAAATTGACGAATAAACATTCTCTTCGACAAAGTGCAGCAAAAAAAAACAACAAACAAACAACAAAAAAAACAATACATTCATAAAAAGTACATAATTTAAACCCTTGTGTGAAACCCAAACTATAAGGATGTTATCTATTGTTTGAGGTCTGCAGCCACCTATGTCCAAGTATGGACGTTTGCAACAGCTACAAACACAGCAGACTGTCATGGAAAGGTCTATAGTCATCCCACAAGAGCTACAGTTTGAGAGTTTTGGAACCAGTCATATAGTGGCACAAATTCGTCCTTGTCAAAGTCACTCAAATTCTTACCCTCATCAATTTTTTCTGCTTCCAGCATTGACTTAAAGAAAAATGGTTGCAGTCTTGTAGACCCCACCCACTTCCAGGTCTTACAGTCTTGTATATTCCACCCACCTCCAGGTGTTCTTGTAACAAGCTTATAGTAGCTGTAGCTAATATGACAATGGCCAAATTATGACAGCTACTGTAGATGACTGGGTCAAAGCAACTCGAAAAACATATGTGGGATCCTCCCGACCTGCTGTCGTTATTATCTAACCAAAGAAGAAAAGTATGTGAACTGGAGAGAGGGTTATGGGCGGCCAAAGTTTACTAAATGCATGTTGGGAGCAAAAGCTGGCTTGTGTTGTCCGATCCAATAGAAGAGCTAATTCAGCTCGAATTGATGAAAAGGTTAATGGATAAGGTTGATGAAATGCTGATGACGACAGAAAGATGTCAGAACACACAGTGCATCACTGTTTTGCTGGCAAAAGGGGGGACCTACTTAATATTAGGTAGGTGGTCATAATGTTATGGCTGATCAGTGCGTACATAGTCCATTTTAAATTAAAACATTCAATTATAACATTTTGAAGAAACATTAATTTAATGCTTAAAACAAATTTTATTGTACTGTATTTACTCAAATAATTAAAAACACCGATCCTAACATCATGTACTGAACAATTACACCCATTATATATACACACACCCACACAGTCAGGTTCATCTATTTTTTAACAAAAAAGTTTTTTGGCATCTGTTCTCTGTACACTACCACGAAATGAAACACTTAATGAACTTAATGTTCATCTTTATTTCTGAGATTTGGATAAAAATCATTGCAGTCAAAGACTGCCAGAAGTCCCATGGACATGACCAATTTCTGTTTCCTCCCTTGAGATGCTTTGCTAGGCCTTTCCTTTGCTGCTTGCCTGTGAGTCTTTGTCTTTAGTCTTGTAAAAGTAAAAAAGTGTACAAAAAAAAAAAAAAAAAAAAGTGTAAAGTAAAGTCTTGTAAAGTAAGTGAAAAGCATGCTCTATTGGGTTGATCCTAGGTCACTGACTTTGCCAGTGAAAAATAACATTTCTTTGCCTTGAAAAACTATTGGACAGGTTACACTGTATGTGTTTTGGTCATCATGCCTTTTTCAATATAAAACAGTAGCCTGTCGATTTTGCAGCATTTAGCCAAATCTGATCACAGAGTATAGCCCTGTACACTTCAGAATTCATCCTGCTGCTTTTATCAGCAGTCAGGTCATCAATAAACAGCAGTGACCTGGTTCCATTGGCAATCCCCTTTATGTTTGGGAAATGAGCTATGCTTTGGATCATGAACTGTCTGTTATAATCTCCATATTTATCTCTTCTTATTATTCTCATACAAGCTGATTTTGGCGTCATCAGTCCAAAGAATCTGGCACAGTTTTCTGGCAAAGTCTAATATGGCCTTACCAGTGGTTTCCACACTGTACCGAAGTGACACAAATACCACATCAATAGTGTTCAGTAGTTGTCTTCCAGGCCTTTTGTTGTTGCTGAGCTTGCCAGTTAATTCCTTCTTTAATTTTTTTTTTCCAAAGCCACTCCCAATGTTTTTTCAGCCTATTGATGGCAATCTTCAATTATGTCTTTGGATTTCATGTTCAACAGCTACTAAATGCTAATGGAACACCAAGAACCACCTCTAGGCCTTGTTAGCCATTTATTCCATTATCTATGCCCCTCCCAAAATGAGTGAGTATGAGGATGGTTGTAATCCCTAAATGCCCCATTTGACTTCTCTTACACTGTTGTGACAAAAGTTAATTCAAATTTAATGTGGCCATGTACAGAGGTCAAATGCCACAAAAAACATCTTTGTTCTATGCACCTGACTGTACATTGTGTGTGTCTGTGTGATTGTGTGTTCACTTTTATTGTATTGTATTGTGATGTAAATAATGTGTGAACAATAAGGCAGATCGATACAGGGGAAAACGTATTCAGTTATGAATTGCGATTCTTTTGTCTGACGATTCTTGTATCAAAACAATTACTTCTAAATAAATTTGAAAAAAATATTTTATTCTATTCTATAATATAGATGAACTGGTAGATTGGCCAGTAACCAGAATTGTCTGGTTTTCAGTTTCATTGTCCATGACTGGTGACCCCCCCGATCAGCCTCAGATATATAAACGATTTTCTACTTAGTACAAAAGCTTATTATTGCGTTACATTATCAAAAATCAAGCATCTGCCATTTTCCATTACCAGGTTTCAAAACAATGTAAGCGTCAATTAGTTATAAATAACATACGTTAGAAGCACTCGCTATCAAGTTGAGTTTTGAGACTTTGGGAGCATTAGAGGAGGTAAAATGTCCAATTTCTTTATAATGCTACAGATAGCGTACTCTGAACTGTTTACACATTTTCATTGAGTGTGGTGGGAGTGAATCATTTGCTTATAAATAATTATGGCGGATGACAAAGATATGTGCTGTTAAAATGTTTTTGCTTAATTAGGTTTCAAGTTAAATGTTAAACTTTTGTATTTGAAGTTATTTTGTATTGTTTAAATACTTCCCTTGGTTCGTAAGGGAGAAAACTAATGTTATAAAAAATGGGCTATATCTAATTACTCAAAAAATATTTTTAAAGGGTTAAAATTGTAACAAAAACTGGAGGGGATGTAATTTCAAATCGGGATATTCGTAAAATCGTGATACTTATAGAATCACAATTGTAATTGAATTTGATATCGTATCGGCAGGAGACTGGTGACTTCCATCCCTAATTTATAATATGTTAAGTCCACAAAACCTGCCACAAAACAGGTCTTTAAACGAGATCATGTTACACTCACTGTAATGGCGTCTCTCCTGTGTGAGTGCGCCTGTGCACCTCTAAATGGTTCTTGCGCTTGAAAGACTTGCCACATGTCTCACAGATAAAGTCTCGCACTCCTGGACAAACATAATGAACAACAGCCATTAGTAATCAAACAGTACGAACACATTTCCAAAATGAGCACTTATGAATTCAACATAAAAAAATAAAAAAAATAAAAAAAATAAAAAATAAAAAAAATTATATATATATATAATCTGAATAGAAGGCATGTTAATTTGAGCGTAACATTTAACAGGTCAAAAACGGCTTGGTAAATCTTATAACACCATAATAAAAAAAAAAAATTGATGAGCTTGAACAGAAGCACCTCTAGCTTCACATAAATATAAATAAATTAAAATAAAACAACTGTGCTCCATCAATAGCCTGCTGACTGCTTTCAACAATCACAGTACCTGCATATATTAGGGTGTGTTTAATGCCAATTGAATGTACATGAGAATAACTGGGATGTGTTGTATGCACATGGCATGTAAATGTTGATCTTGAAGGTAGAAATTTGCATCTCTGCAGCTCAATTTAATGTTGGCAAGCTCAAATTAGATTAAACCTAGTCTCATAAACTTCAAAAATACTTTTGAACATGTGAACGCAACCATAAGCAGAAGTGTAAGTACATTTACCCGAGTGAATAATCATATGGCGATGTAGATGGTTAGATAGGTAAAACTTTTTCCCGCAGCCAGGATGGGGACAGACTTTTGTCCTGCCTTTCCTGTGTACCAGGTTCACATGGTTCTGTGATAGACAGACACACAGATCAACTCCATTCACAGTTTTTTTTTTTTTTACAAAGTAAACCAATAAAATATGTGCATCTTATGCAGCACTGGTCAGTTAAACTGATAAGAGACACTGGGCAGACTTTATTAGATCATATATCAGTGGTAAAGCTAAAGGCTGAAATGTCCTGCAATAGGCTGTTGATTTGCTTATTCAAAATGTTGTTCATCTTGGGCATAAACATATAAAGCGAAATATATATTTTATTACACTTAATTGAGCTTAGCAGTAAAGCCATAGACTATTACATATTTAATCACTTATCAAAAGTAAAAACAATAAAAACATTTTATTAGATAGAAATGTGCCTGGCCATTTGGGTGTGGCTCTCTGCGGTCCTTTAGTGCCATGACAACTACTCATAAAGGTGTTGCAATGTTATTTCTGAAGTTGCAACATATAGACAGGTTTATGTATTGGGTACTGCCCATTTGCTTTTTTTTCTTTTAAGCTTCATTTTTGTTAAATAAATAAATAATGGCCTTGTAAAAAAGTTATATATTGTTGCTTGTCTGAAGTTGCGGGTCTGAACCCGCTACATTCAAATGATTTTTATACACAAAAAATTATTAAAAATTAGTACATTATTATTATTTTTTTTAATCTACAATCTGTGAAGAAATCTATCTACCACCACTGCCAACGTTTGAAAGGCAAGGATTTCAGAGAATGGCAGCTTTGGTAGCACTATTTCTATAATGTAACAAGTTTCATTTCCTGTACATGAAATTTTTCATAATTCATAAAATAGATCTAGAAAGAGAATCACTGCAAGCTAGCACATTAATTTAACTTTCAAACTTGGAAGAGCAGAGAACACAAGCTGGAATTTCTGTTCCCTCAATTCTCTCTCATCAAAGATCACAACTTGTGTCGCGAGGATCTGGCTCTGTCTTACAGTGGCATCGTTGCGGAATACTTTTACGTGTATTAGCACATGAGCACAATATCGGCCCAATACTGATTCTGGTATTGGTACATTCCTAATGATTACTAAAAGTTATAGCAGGTTCAAAAGCAAGTGCTCATTAATTAGACTGAACTAACGCTTTTGGTAATCATTTCAGGCTACTGCATTTTCTCTTTTAAACATACATAATGACTTTAAGGATTCAACTATAATTGCAGAAAAAAAAAAAAAAGTTCCAGGTATTAATATCAGGGATATTATGCCCTACTTAAAACTACAAAGAAATCAAAAAAAGTAATGCTTGTACACCATTTGGGATCACCTTTCATGGTAAACTAAAAGGTTTTCCATTTAGCCAAGGCAACGAAAATACCCCAATAACATTACGTAACTAGTAAATGCAGGAAGTTACTCAGTGTTTATAAGTGAAGGTTAATGATCCATGAATTAAAGTTTTGCTTTTCCCAAATAACCAGGCTACCAGTAAGTATCAGATTCTAGTAAGTATCAGGAACAATTAATTATAAACAATAAAACACGTTATGTGAATTAAAAGTAATTCACTTAGTCAAAAAGTAACTCTTTACTTTATAGTCATAAGTTCATGCATGTCTTAAGTTGCCCATTTATGCTGTGTAGCACCACAACAGTGTTAGGTAGCTTCTACCTGGTAACTGCTGAGGGCCACATACACCTGGCTACAGCCCTCATATGGACAGTGGAACATTTTCAGCATGCCGTCTGCCTCAATAACTGGACCTTGACGACTTCTCTTGGACCTGAAAGTTGTATACGCGCACACCCACAACACACACCCACAACACACACCCATGATTTTCATCCTTTAGACTTTCAAAGGCACAAGCACTGATGGCTTAGCAACAGGCCTCAAAATTCAGCATCATCTCAATAAAAAAGTAATCTCACCAATCTTAACAATAAGGCAAACAGAAAGTAAGTTTAAAGTACACTTCATGATTATAAAGGCAATGACTCAGAAATCTCACTTTGTTGTTTAACCCTCTGTAGAGCCACACAGACCTGCTGAAAGAGCATTGAACATTTTTCTGACTGCATGATTCTTCACTGGGCTCCAACAGCTGCTTCTCACTCAGATCTGAAAACATAACATACTATTTAATTACTGCATTTTAGAATGTGGTATTCTTGTAAGACTTTATTTTAAACATATATACACAGTATAGAGAATTAAAAGGTACTTTTTAAAACCACATGCTGGCATAGTGAACTGCTTTAATGATCACTGGTGTGGCTTTAATCACAGTAAAGTAAAGTGGAGTAAATAATTTACTGAGTACCTAGAGAGCACCTACAGAAACTGTAGTGCCGCTTCTGATATGTTTTCAAATAAAGTACAGCTTATCATACCGGTCATGGTATCCGTATGTGAAATGCTGTTCTGGACAGTTGTTTCTGATTGGCACATCTGATTGTAAGCCATCCCCTCTATTACCGTGCATGTGACTCCCTCAACATCTCCACCACCCACATTCAGCTGGATGCCTTCAGATGTCATGGCTTCATAACTGGATCCTGTGATTATGATCAGCTAGAGAAAAATGAATTTAATACAGGAAGGAACCAATGAAGCAGAGTAAATCAATCACTCAATCAGAATCAAATCTGACTTCACTTCTAAATGAATTATCTGACCATCACTACAATGCTGCATCTTTTCCGTCTATAATCCCGCATTAACATACCCCCAGAGTGGCCTACCTGTGAGCCCTGCAGTGTAGCATGCTGGTCTGGGAGCTCACAGCTACCCACCATGTTCTGCAATGCCTGTGTTTCATACAGGTCTGTTTGTTCTGGAGTGGCTGCTGTGGGAGTATCAGTCCCACCTCCCGAGACTGATTGTGCTTCATTCTCTTCAATGCCCCCCGTTAAATGACTGGCTCCAACCGGTCCATGCAGGTTTTCCATCAAAGCTGCTGTGACCACCACGCACTCATAACCATCTGTCCTAGGACCATGATCTCCTAACATTTCAGGCTTTGAGTCACATGCCTCCTCTATCAAAGGAAAGTTCTCCCTCACTTCATGTTCACAGCCAGCCATGGACAACTCCCGCTCTTGTTCTACTTCTGGTTCCCACATGACCTGCTCTCCAAGGGAGGGTGAGGATGTGATCGCCTCAGTGTGGGATTCTGGGAGTTGACTAAAAGCAGTGGTGGACATCCGTTGAGATACTTTCGAAACCTCTGCTGTTGCACTCTCCAGCTCATCTTCTGTATCGGAAAAAACATTTTAATATGTTGAAGCAATATCTGCACGGCCACATCAGGGTAATATTCCTAAGAATTACAGATTGAAATGTTTTAAATATAACTTAAAAAATAAGAAAATAAAGTAGAGTTATTTAAATATAAATAACTGTGTGTGTGTGTAAGCCAAGTATTCCTCATTGACTGCATTTTAGAGAAAGTTTAGAGAATTCTTTCTTTGATTTACGATTACTCTTACAACCACACCTGCCAAGGGCTTTTGGTTGCTCACAGCTGTTGCTGCAGTCTGGACAGTCGTTTGCTCTGGCTCTGGCTGCCCATTGGTGTCATCCTCATCAGACTCGCTACTGCCTCCCACGGGCCATGAAATATGCTGAATAAACGAATGTTCAGCATCACACTGCCAGAGCACTGTTGTGGACAGGCCCAGCACTGGCTCCACAGACCGCAGCTCAGGCTCATGAGAGCACATTTGGCAGTGCTCCTGATACCAACTCACTATACTGTGCAAGCTCGTTTCAGTCACCTTCTTCCCTATAAGACGAAATAAAGAGACAGTTTAAGCATTTATCAGAAGCCCTTATCCAGAGAAACATACCTAAGCACTTTCTAGCCACCATTAGAATCATATTGTCATGTTACTTTAATAGTTTCCGGTCTAAATTGAGTTTTTTTTATATAGCGTTTTTAACAGTGGCCATTGTTGCGAAGCAGCTTTACAGAATCGAACAATTATGAAAATGAGGTTGATCGGTGTATAAAAATATATTATAAAATATATATTATTAAAAAGTTAACATTTTATTAAAAATACAAATCAAGCTAAAAACATACTTGGGAAAGGGTAATAATAAATATATATATATTTATATACACACAGAACTTTTTATTTTTTTAGATGCATGTTTATATATTGATTTGTGTATATATATAACGCACCTTTTCCGAAGTACACACACACACACACACACACACACACACACACACACACACACACAGACATTTCTGGACATTAAAGGGAAGTTCTCTCTACTATGTCGTAACATGCCCACAACACATGCATGTCTGCCTTATACTTTGAAGAATTGGGTTGGGTTAAAGCAAGCCGTGCAAAGTAGAGGCAAGTTACAGGCAGCTACAGGAAACCAGTGAAAGGAATTCAGTAGTGATGTAGGAGAACTTGAAGAGATTGAAAGCAAGTGTTTCACCTGAATTCTGAATCAGGTGAAACGGATGAAGATGAGGCAAATGAGGGAAGACCTGCCTCTGTATTGCTGGCTCAGTGGTAGGTTTCTTGCTTGCCATGTGGAGGGCCCGGTTTCAATTCTCACCCAATGTCTAAACCGGAGCCACTGCATGCAGCGACAGTCCCAAGCCCAGATAAAAATGGAGAATTGCGTCAAGAAGGGCAAAAAAAACCTGTGCCAGGTTGTATGCAGATACAGGTCTGTTGTAGTGACACGCCGATGGGAGCAACTGAAAGACCACCAAGTCGAGTGGCTTCGGTAGAAAGAAACGCCCAGATTGTTCCAATGTTAAGAGAGACTTTGCATGACAGTGTGGTGAACAGCTAGAGAAGAGGACAGCTGGTAGTCCTGAATTACCCCAAGGACGCATGCACTTTCAGATTATATGATCTACATAGGAGCTGATTTTCGCCAGTTTTTTTTTTGCCATTCTTAAACAAGTTCTGTTGGGCTCCTGTCATTCTAATCTCCTACAACAAGAGTAAACATGTTGACCTAAGACATGAACTAATACCATTTACGTATCGGTGACTTAGTGCCTAGCACTGTCACCTTACACCAACAAGGTAGGTGTTCGATCATGCATGGAGTTTGCATGTTCTCCCCATGCTTGGTCGGTTTCCTCCCAAAGTCCAAAGACATGCAGATTGGCATTCCCAAATTGCCCGTAGTGTATGAATGAGCATGCCAGTCTCGTGTCTCCTGGGATAAGCACCAGTCCCCCCACGACCCTGTATACAGTCCCTGTGTATGTGTGAGAGATTCTGATTAATCCATTTCAATTATTAAGTTCATCGGAGAGTGCCTAAATTTTTTATTTGTGATAACTTTTTGTGCATGTTAATGCAGTACACCTGATAAATTATTTACCTTTTTTCTGATTTCTACACAGTTCTGGAAAGTTCTTCCTGTCAAGATAAGAACAGAAGATAAGAGCAGTATTTTGTGATTGGAACTTTGAAATGTGTATGTTTGATTCTACACCACCGTCATAAAGCGGTTGGAACACTTAAAACACTACAAATAACAGGGAGGACATGCTGCACACACACGCAGTGTTTCTGCTTGTATCGGTCTCCGTAAGCCGAGTTCAGCAGGATTAAATACTCGGCGAGTCCCGCGTCGCTCAGGCAGGTTTTCTGCCGCAGGTCGCTCCACACCTTGTGAGATTCTCCGAGGTACACTCTTCGGACATCGTACTTTTTCCGGGATTCGAGTCGTCTCCGAGCTCGGTCTGTGTCCGACAGCCTGGGGCGACCCCTGCACCGCCGTAAAATGGCATGAATTTCATTCCCGGAGTCTTTGGCGTTCAGACTAGCGGTCACTTCCGAGCACAGAGTCGCCATCTTTACATCAGCTGTTCAGTTGTTGTGGTTTTTCTTAAAGGGATTTGATCTGAGCGGAAGTACGACAGCACCTTTAAAGGAAGTAGGTTAATTTTTGTCCAGAATATAAAGTGATACATTTGACACACGACCGTGTTGGTTATCCGTTGTTTGAGTTTTTGGAATATTAATGTCGAAATCACGTAAAGCATCAATTTAGGCTTGTTAATAAATAATGTTAACCACCCAGTCGCCACGACACCACGCGCAGCAATGACACACTGAATATCCAATCAAAATAAGGAGTTTCTCTTGAACCTGTCCAATCAGAGGAAAGTGGGCGGTGCGCGGGGAAAACGAGCGCCTGGTGACGAACTTGGCTAACCTGCTATATAGTAGCTCGCTCATTTGTTATTTCATGTAGTGAAAATATTGTATATAGACTATTTTTAATTTTGTGAAATAAACATGGTTGACGTATTGAGTGTCGTTTTCCAGCGGTTTGGTTCACAGCTACAGGCAATAAAGGATATAAAGCTGTCCTCCCAGCCGGACAGCGGCACTCTGGTGGTTGGAGATGAAAACGTTAACAAGGCTCTGTTGTTCCTGACAGCTTTAACAGCAGCCTCAGAAATGGCATACAAAGTGCTGTTTTTCACACAGAATCAATTTCAGAGACTTCCAGTAACAGTACAGGATTCATCTCTAAAGCCTGACAGTCTGAAGGTAAAATAACATTTTAAATCTGAGTTTAAAATGTAATTGCTTTTCTAAACATGGTTCATCAGCCTGTAAGTTTACAAGAACTATCCTATTAGTGAAAGTGGCTTAGTGGTAAGCACTGTTGCCTTGCACCTCCTTGTGCCCTAATTCTCCTGGCATAGGCCCCAGGCCCTGCAACCCTTAAAACAGGATAAAATGGCATAGACGATGAATGAGTTTTCAGTAGTCAGGAAACTATTTGGTCTATAATATCTCCAGTAATCAGCTGTGATGAGCAGAAAAGCATCTCAGAACACCTCAAACCTCAAAGTGACTGGACTACAACAGCATACGATCACAAATGTGAAATGTATTCCACGATTCTCAGCCTAGTACAAGAATCTGAAGCTGAACTGGGCAATTAAAGACTGGAGAATGACAAGATTATTATTATTATTTATTTATTTATTATTATTATTTTTTAAATAATCATTATCTGTGGAGATCATCAGTTTCTAAAGTACTCAAAAACCAGCACCAGTATTTGCATGATTGGCTGGTTAAATAACTGCATGGATGTACAGGGGTTCCTAATAAAACGGACAATGAGTGTATGTTTGTCAAAGTGTTGGTGACATTCTTAACGATTTTATTCTTTAGTTGGTTAGTGCGGTGTTCCTGGGATGTTTGCAGATATTTTTTGCAACACATCATTAGTGTAGGTACAGGGGCATTACTTGGGCAAAAACATTTAAATTAACTCATGTGTACTCACCAGCCACTTCATGTGTGGCTGTTCAACTACTCTTTTACACAAATATCTAAGCCAGCAACTCAGTGCTGTATGTAGTCATGGACAAGACGATGTGTTGAAGTTCATACCGAGCATCAGAATGGGAAAGAAATGTGATTCAAACTGCCACAGCAGCAGAAGACCGCATTCTTATTTAAGAACAGAAAACTGAGCCTACACGTCACATGGGCTCATCAAAATCGGACAATAGAAGATTGGAAAATTCTTGAAAAATCTGGCGTAAAACAACATGAAAGCATGGGTCCATCTTGCCTTCTACCCATGGTTCAGGCTGCTGCTGGTGTAATGTTGTGGGGGATATGTTTTACACAGTTTGGACCACTCACTCACTCACTCATCATCTATACCGCTTAATCCTGTATTCAGGGTCATGGGGGCCTGGAGCCTATCCCAGGAGACTCGGCGCACATGGCAGGGTACACCCTGGACAGGGTGCCAATCCATCGCAGGGCACACACATACACTCATTCACACACTACGGGCAATTTGGAAACGCCAATTAGCCTAACCTACATGTCTTTGGACTGTGGGAGGAAACCGGAGTAAACCCACCAAGCACGGGGAGAACATGCAAACTCCATGCACACAGAGACGGGAATCTAGCCTGGCCGGGGATAACCACTACACCACCGTGCCGCCTCAGTTTGAACCAATTAAGCATTATTTAAATGGCACAGTTTACCTGAGCATTGTCGCTGACTATGTCCATCCCTTCATGAGCAGCAGCAATTTGACAATAAGTAGTCACATGGACTCCACAGGCCACCAGATTTCAATCCAATTGAGCACCTTTGTGATGTGAAGGAATGAGTGATTCACACCATGGATGTGTGCCGTCAAGTCTGCAGAGACTGCATGATGCTATCATATGAGTATACTGTATATCAGTATGGGCTATAATCTATTAGGAATGTTTTCAGCAACTTGTTGAATATATGCCATGAAGAATTAAGGCAAAAGAAGGTCCGACTAAGTACTAGCAAGGTATCTAATGACCTGCCCAGTGAGTGTAAGTTATGGTCACTATCAGCAGGTAGTCAAATACAGCAATGTAGGAAACCATAAGCCAAAATGAAACCGACTAAATTATTGATTAAAGAATTTTAAAGAAAAAGTCAGAATTTATTATAAACCTTTTACACAGCTGAAGATTGCTTATTAGTTATGTAAAGGGTGAGAATAAAGTTCTTCCCTGATTATGTACATTTTGTTCCATAATATGTTTGAAATCAGACATGCTCAAGTCTTTTATAGTGTTTTTTCCCCCTTTAATATTCCTTTCTAGAAAATCAGGTTTGTTTATCCCAAGACATTAGAGGAGCTTCTGGAAGACATTGCGTCCCTTCATGAGCTGGTGCCTGAGACCACACCGCTTCCTTCCTTGCTAATCATAGATGGAGTAGAGCGTTATTTTAAGGACAGGCCGCAGCAAGATTCTCAGAGCACAGCTGCCCACATTGTTGCTCTCCTCCATGACACTGCTACTTTCCTCAAGGCCAGAAATGAGAAATGCCAACAACCCCCATGCAGAGTCATTGTCTCTTATCAGCCTGAGTGGGAAGGACAAGGAGGTGACGTGTATGCTCCAGATTCCGTCCTCTTAGTACTGAAGCGCTACCTGCAAGTGAGGTGCAACTTGCACAAAGTGATAAATGGCGGAGAGGTGGAGAATGCCTGGCTGTTGTATCTCTCGGGTCCAGCACTGCAAGTTGAGGGGTTTGATAATGGAGAGAGATGTCTGGGATTACAGTGGCACATGGTGATGCAGCCTAATGGAACACTGGAGTTCAGGCCAGAAAGTACACAAAAAGAGGACCAAGTCCAATATTCCGATTGTGGAAATAAAACATGACTAATCACAAGGTTTACTAGACTTTATTTTTTATAATACTTAAAGTCTTTAAAAAAGTTTTTTTATGCTGCAGTCTCAGATACAGTGCAGCAAATAAAGCCTAATAAATTGGAAAAATTTATGTATTTTTCAGTTTTACTAATGAACCATTGTCTTGTGCTCACAATTTTTTTTAGGATAACATGATATTTGTTTATGCATGTATATATTTTATAAGGAATGTTTGTTACTGAGTGCCTGGAAGCAGCAGAGCAGCATTTTATATTTAATATTTAAATAAATAAAAAAAAACTAAATGGTTTCAGGTTTATCTCACCTTTTTGTACAATTTATGAATAAAACATTAATAGAAAAAAATATATATTTTTGTAGAATAAATGATCATCAAACAAAACATGCAGCTCAAATCCTGCAGTACCTACAGTACCTGTAGGCATCCTGCAGATGCCTACAGTAGATATAACAATCTAAACAAAGCAAGCAGAATAAAACCTGTCAGATGCTTTCCACAATGACTGTGAAAGATCAACCAGGGATTTAGTGGCTAAGTTATGGGCTTCTCACCTGCCAAGTAGAAGGCCCAAGTTCACATCGCAGCTAATGCCCCTCACCCAGTCACTGGGGTAGTATTGGTCCCAAGCCTGGATTGGATGATCCGCAGTGCTGACCCCTTATGGGAGCAGCTGAAAGAACAACGAGTGCTGCTCAAAATTAAGCTCATTCATATTAAACTTGATTCTCTTGATTGACTCTGTTTAACCCCAAATATAGAACTGCTGTGAAGCATTGTTCAACCTCATTTAAAGACAGATTTAAGAGATTTATTGTATTTAAATAATTTTGGAACCCTAACTTCAATCACACAGCTTTCTTGTAACTCATTTCTCACAATTCATTGATATGAATCTGTATTGCTCTGAATATTTTTCTAACTCCTAATAAATTAAAATATTACGGCTTTCCACAAACAGGCTTAAGAACATTTGTATCTTTATTTTATATGAAAATATAGGAATGCTTGTTTTTAACAGTTTCAAATTATTACACTTCAAATTTGGAGAGCTTATGTAAGCAAGCTTTACATGTACAATGTAATAAATGCTTTTTTATTACAAAAAAAAATTATTTGACTTGAAAACACAACACAAAAGCCTAAAACACAATCTAAAGTTTCTTTATATGTAGTTTATGCTGTGAGTGATTAAAACTGATTTGTCAGACAAAACCTGAAAAGGTTTAATAGTAAAAAAAAAAAAAAATCATAATTATAGACTGTTTAAAACATTTCATGTGATTGAGTGCTACAGTAGCATTTACAGTAGGTTCTAATAAATCTATAAAATTATATTGTTTGATGTTAAGAATTAATGCATTTTTCAGACTTAATAAACAGAACTTATAATGTAAGGTTGCAAATACGTATTTTTAAATGTGAACTGTATGAATTTAGTCTTTATCGTCTATATGTCTCTAAGGTTACAGCCCTTAAAATGGCATTTGACAGACTGATACATTTCAGCTTCAGTAGTAAACAGGTTTATATTTTGGAGTTTTATTAACAAATAAATTGTAGATGTACATGATTGTAGATGATACCTGTATTATGCACCAAAGTTTTTGCAAGTCTACACAAAACACAATATTTTACAGACGCAAACCATGTGGTCAAATGCAGAACAGACTAAAAGATCAAGTCATTTACACAATTAGACACCTTAGCTTTTGGTATTAGCATTTAAAATATTTTTTCCCCTCCTATCTCTCCCCAAACACTACAAGAAGTATTTGGTGTTCCGTAAAAAAACAAAAACAAAAAAATAACAACAGCTGACAGAGATTAATAAAAATATATTTCAGAAGGACGTTAGCTTATTTATGATTAATCCAGGGGAGAGAGTCTGTCTCTGGGATATTTTTACATTCCATGATTGTTTCATTGTCTTTCTGATTGTTTCAGAAACAAGCACTGAAGGGACCCATCGCCATGAGCGCAAAAAAAAAAATCCAGTCTTTTGCACATGACTCCCCAAAGTTCATACTTGGACATAATTTTTAATTATGTTATTCTGCAGGAGGTTTTATTTTTTAATCAGTAGCCAAAGTGGATAGGTTGACTAGTAAGTTGTCGCCTGTGTCCAGGAATCTCGTTTTTATATTCATTGGCACAGATGGCACCCATGTCTGTTATTCTGCTGAAGCTCATTGGACTGTAGTCCATGGAGACTCCTGAGTCTGCCACAGCCATGTAGGTATATCCTGGACCTTTGGAAGGCCATGTGTGGTTTGGATATTCAAGACTGGACTGTGATGAAAGTCTTCCTGATCCAGAATTTTGGGGGAGGGATCCAATGTCGGAATCTGAGGCAGCCGTCAAGGAGGACCCTTTGCTAGCAAAGAGAACCTGCAGCGGCAAGGTCTCCTCAAAGCTGTCGTCCCTTTGCACTTCTCCCCGCGTATGTTGAGAGTTCTGGTTGAGGGTGACGTATGTGTCTTGTGACTCGAGTAGTGATGAATGGTAGAGGATTTCTGGATGCTCTTGAAAAGCCCTTAGCTGCTCCATAAACCAGAGGCTGTGTGGAGGTTCTTGCCATCTATCAATCAAACCTGCATCGACGTCCGGAGTTTCTAACTGATCGTCTGCTTCTAATATGGCCTGTGGCTCTTGTCTCAGGAAGTCAGCCGTTGCTTCTGGCCTCGGTGAATATGTGTGACTTGTCAGTGATGGTGCTAGACTGACTTCAGACAGCACCTCCAGTGAGGAAGGAAGCTCCTCGGTGTAGACACAAACTGGCCATCTGCTGCCACTACTGTGGCCAAGCCACTCCTGAGGGTCCAATCAAAATTAATTAATGCAAAGTTCTCTAAAGTTCCTTCTGAGGTAACCATTATTGCTTTACAAAAGTAAGCTATTCAGGTAGAGTTACTTTTTTGCAGTTAGCTAATACGTCCGTATATAAATAAAAAAACGGTCCATGATTGTTCTGAAAGGAATTAAAAGGACGTACATTTTTTGCTAGTCATAACTTGATGTGTCTGTGCTTTACAATTATTTGCATGTAAATAGTTAACAGCAATATTAGTTCACTGAATTAGATGTACCTGGAAGTCTCCCTTGTAGACTGTGAAAAGGCCTGGGAATTTGTGCTCAGGTGAAGGGATGGCAGGCCAGACTTTCTTTAGCAGGAATCTGCAATGGTTCACAACAACTCTCCATAAGACTCCATTTGGTACCAATTTATATTGTCGCCCTAATTTAGGTTCTGTGCTGGACTTTTTAATATAAATTTGTACTAATTTATTGTTCATGATAGGCAAAAAATAAGTCATAATGTATATGTTTTCTACTGACTTGTGGTGGGACAGAAGCACTGTAAGAGACAGCAAGATGAGGATCAGAGAGATGATGAGAACCAGTACCACAATCAAGGGGTCTAGTGAGAAAGAAGAGCAAAGTCACTATCCCGACAATGAATTGAATCCGGAATGATTAAACAGCGCTCAATTAATAAATAAATAATTTTAAATAAATAAATTTACCACTTGGAGATGTAGTCCCGAACTCGGGACCAGACCAAGCACTCCAGTAACCATCATAGGTGATGCCGTCAGGTTTGACACGGACCAACACCTTGTATTTGCTGCTTGGCTGAAGCCCACGCAGGGTGAATTTTGTGCTGGCTTTTACTATTTCCTGAAACAGAAAACAAAGTGTACAATTTATTATGCTAATTAGCAATATTAAAAGTGGTCTCTTTTGTGATACTAAGGCTGAAAAAGAAAATGGTACATTGGTGGAAGACAGAGTCAACCGGACATCCTAATAGGTTTAAGTCTACTTAAGTTAAGTCACACCTGCCTTATTTAGTACGGTTACCAAACAAGCGTGCCGAGACCTCCTCGGAAAGGTGGTCTCGGTACGCTTTCAAACGAACACTGGAGCAGTTTGTTTGTGGTGAGAACACGTTCCGGACTTGAATAGACCCAACTGCAAAACGTACTGCACATTTGTGGACTAATACAGCTGCCGTAGTCAGCTGCGTTGCGCACTGTGGGATGAGGACTAGTATTTGTTGACAGGTCACTTAGCGCTTAAGCAGCATGGCAGCTCGCGGACAAACGTGGAGTTGTGAGGAAGTGCGGAGCCTCATTGAAATTTGGTCTGATGATCATATTAAATCCCAACTTTCAAAGACTCGCAAAAACACCGCAAGATTTTCATTGTTTAGCAAACAGCTCAGGGAAAGGGGGTTTATTAGATCTGTAGAACAGTGCCGGGTTAAGGCAAAGAAACTCCGCCAGCAGTACATACAAGTGCGGGATGTTGTCTGCCGGCTTTTCCTCCTGTCTTTGTTTACTTCCAGGAGTTCCTTTGCAAATTTCCCGCACGTCAATTCTGACCAATCGAAAAGCAGATTAGGAAATACGTTCAATGACACATGTGGCCAACGAGTGATGTGGATGTTATCACATGGCTGCATTTTGGTTCGATTCAACTGGTTCGGACCAGAGCAATCAGTATGGTGTGAAAAGGAACCAAAACGGCAGAAAAACGCTACAATGTATCTGTTGTTGCACTTGGTTCGGACAAAATGAACAGAACCACAGGTGTGAAAACACCCTAAGAAGGATTAAAGGTGCCATATTCTGAAATCTACTGGTATAGTGATTGGATGATATGGATTGATGCACTGATTTTTTTTTTATCCGCAACTGAAAATAATTCCTATTTTTAAGCTGACAAATAATCCTGTACTTTTATAATAGTTCTTCTTAATGGTGAGTCTACATCAATTTCTGAAAAAAAAGTTGGTCACATTAGTGGCAACAGTAAGTTTCTTTCTTTTTTTCTTTTTTCAAAAGAGCTCGTTTCCAAATGTGACAGCAGTGGATCCAACTAATTTACCAGGTTATTTTTTTTTTTACACCTTTGATATGTTTCAAGAATACCTTTGTGAAATGAAATGTAAAAAATGTGAGCATGTTTATGTTTACCTTCCTCATAGGACTCCCTTCCGCCACATATCTGATCTCATAGATCAAACTGTCATCTATGTACTTTATAGCAGGAGCCAGCCAGCTCACGATCAGTTCCCCTTGTTTCCCTGTGCTCACTACAGTCAGGTTAGCAGGAGGATCCAGTAAAACTGGTGAAAAGCAAGAGAAAACTATTAATGTGGTGATGTCTATTAGAACAGAGAGTCTAAAATCTCCTTAATCTGTGTGAACTCACCAGCATGGTCAATAAAGAGGCTGCGGTTGTAGAGTTCTTTTCCCCCCTGAAACACACGTATTCGGAGAGGAGCGAAGTGTTGAGGTTTGGGGATATTGCAGAGAAACAATCTTTTACCACTATCTTGTTGTATCGGCAGTTCAGACACAGCACACACACTGCTGTTCTCATTCCTAAAAAAAAAAAAACATATTAGTTTCACATTCACATCAAATACAATTTTATAGATGGGCTTTAGGTACAAAAGGTCCAAAGGACCACTTTAAAAATTGGGATTAAAAAAAAAAAGAAATACTAATGAAATATGTAAAACAAAGCAAATATTGAATATCTTGAATATTTTATATTGAGAAAATTTTGTAAGATTCTTTTTTTTCTAGATTGCTATTAAAATATATGCAAAGTTGTTAAAATGACCGAAATGAGGCTAGATGGATTTCATCTAAAAAAGAGTCAATGCCAGCTCAAGTGCACCTTGTCATTAAAGCAAAAACATTACATACGTACCAAATACTAAGTAGATTAAATTCAGGTTTTGGTCCATAATATAATTCATAATGAAAACTGTTGTATGAAATTTGAAAATGACGCAAAAAATGTATAGATACAGTATGATCTTTCGCATGAGATAACCTGATACCTGGTTAGATGTTATGAATTATTAAATTCAGCCTTATCCAACAGTTAACTTACTGGTATTGGTAAATGAAACTGAAGGTGGGTTGGCCGTGGCGACTGGTCTTCCTCTCTCCTTCCCAGAAACAGATGAAGTCCCTCAGTGTCTCAGAAAAGCATTTAATGTTCTCTGGCTCATCACGAAGCAACTGAATCACTGTCAGATGAGATTTTATTCGCTTTATTGTTTGATAAAATAATACATAAATAAATCTTAATGAAAATATTGATGCACAAAACTAATTCATGTGCAATATATAGTGTCTATAGGTCATTTTATAGAAAAGGTGTACTTTGGGTCATAGAAAATCTCTTGAAATGTATGGCCTCCATGTTCAAAACCACATGGCTTTCAGATATGTCAAAATCAATAAATTATTAGATGTAGTCAGTTTTTGTGTCCAATTTTTGACAGTTATATATATATATATATATATATATATATATAGAGAGAGAGAGAGAGAGAGAGAGAGAGAGAGAGAGAGAGTGTGTGTAATAGTAAATGACTGACTAAAAAATTTGCTGAATAAAAATGCTGAATAAAATTGCTAGATAAATGATGACATTTCTAAACCAACAAAGCGAGAAATCTGCCATAGCTTTTGCATTTGTCCAGTGCTTCAGGAACAATTTCAAATTGTTAAATTTATTTTAAAATGAAACTATTTTTGTGTAATAACTGTTTTTTGTGTAATGACATAGTTTGGGCTGACTGATATTTATCTCATATAATGAATTGGAATAAATTATTGATTCATGATTTTAGATATTGATATTATTGTGAATCAAATTCATTTCATGAAAAAATATCTTTAGATGTAAAGGATATGGTTCCACTTTCATGGATGATCAAAGTAACAAGGCATTTCTTTGAACTTGGCCTTTTAAAAAGATGCCACAATTTACTGCATACTGAACATTAAAATAACAAAATGTTTTTCATGATTGAAAGTACACTCTGTATTTTCTGAATATACACAAGTAATGCGTCTATCTAATTTCTAATTGAAATGATTTTGCCATCAGCAAAAACTTAGTGACAGCACTTTCCACCATTTCTGTAGAACGACCCATATAAAGACCCTATCAGAACTGGAGAAACAGATCAAATCTCGCCCTACCTTTGCTTTCAAACGTTTGTCCCGCGCTTGCGACTAAAGCCAAAGAAAGTGCGCACAACACCAGTATGTTTATCCTGTCATTGGACATCTTTTGGTCGTGTAGAACAAAAGCGGTGCCGCTTTCTGTTCCTCTGCATAATTACGCAGTTGCCTGACGCGTTGTCTTCTATCCAGCTTGTGCATGAGATACTGCGCGTGCAGCGCGTTAGATAAAACCCAAATACGCGCGACAGAACTGTTTACTCGTTTTACAGTCACGCGGAGGTGGGACTTTGAAATAAACTTTGTTTGTGGGCGGGGCTTCAGCTGAACGTGTAAATTCTGTTATGGCGGCAAAACCTGTGGTTAGATACAGGGCACGTGATGATGTCGCACCTTGCTATGTTTAAACACACACACAGAGACTTTTCATGAAAAAATATGGCTATTATATGATGGCTATATATGAGCTGTAAATAAAGCCTACAGGTGTGTGTAGGTGAATTAGTGAGCGTGGACAGTGTGAGGCTCAGACACACAGAACGTGAGGGTACAGAGTGTACAGAGTGAGAGAGAGTGTGTGTGTGTGTAACGTGTGACTTATCTGCAGCTATCAGGCGCGCTTGTTTTGCGCTCAGCGAACGTTATCGCCTGTCCGAGAGCCCCTTTAACGCGCAGATAAAGTGAAATTAAAACGCCCCAACACTACCAGAATCCACCTTATTGTTCAAGCACGTCGCCGTCTCTTTTAATACTGACCCTCACACTGAACCGTAAAGCTGCTGAGTTCAAATTAAACGCCATACAGTTCATTTCTTTACGCACATTTCTCTCCTTCTCTCTTAAACTTCTGTCCAAGAGAAAAACAAAAACAAAACAACAACAACAACAACAAAATAAACACCTATCTATCATGTCTAATGTTGTTTCATTTTACCAAAGTTTAGTTAGGTAAGCGGCTCTCCAAGGTTCACTTTTATACTTCACATTAAATAATCACCTTTGTTAGATATTGTCTAACTATTACTACTACTATTATTATTCACAGCATTTGGCAGATACCCTTATCCAGAGTGACTTTTTTCTCTTATAGCACATCAGAGTAGTTTAGGGGTAAGAGCCTTGCTCAGGGGCCTCAAACTGCTCTGGGGTTTAAACCTGGGATGTTCCAATCAATAGACCCTCATCTTAACCACTGAGCTACCCCTGCCCATATGTAGGTATATATGGTAAGGTATGTATTACCTTACCATAGTATGTGTATACTGTACATACCATATAATAAGGTGTTATTATTATAAGTTGTGCAAGACTTCCTTATTTCTGGCGATACCTGATTGCTTGCACTGTTTGCATGAAGGTCCAAGTCCCATACAATATTCTGTTGTACAGTATATATTGTCCTATATAAATTTAAATTCAGTTATCTTTTCTTTATTCATTTGTTTAATCTTACAAGTTCTTAAATGCTGCTGGTCCCTAAAAGATATTAAACTAATTTTGTTCTATTACTTTGTCTTTCGGCTGTTCCCTTTCAGGGGTCGACACAGTGAATCATCTTCCTCCATCTAACCGTATACTCTGCATCCTCTTCTCTCACACCAATGTCCTCTCTCACTACATCCATAAATCTTCTTTTTGGTCTTCCTCTAGACCTCCTGCCTGGCAGTTCCAACCACAGAATTCTTCTACCGATATATTCACAATCTCACCTCTGAATGTGTCCAAACCTCCTCAGTCTGACCTCTCTGACTTTATTTCCAAAACATCTAACATGGGTTCTGATGGACTCATTCTTGATCTTATCCATCCCTGTGACTCCCAAAGACAACCACCTCCAGTCTTTTCTTCAGTGGCACTGTATCTAAGCCATAGAGCATTGCTGGTCTTGAACACTTTTCCTTTCATTCTGGCCGATCCACACCTAACACAAAACACACCTGACACTTCTTTAACCCTGTAGCCTCACAGTTCCACTTGGGTTCCTCATTCACACACACATATTCAGTCTTGTTGCGGGTAACCTATATCCCTCTGCTTTCCAGAGCATAACTCCATCTTTCCAGATTTTCCTCCATCTGTTCCCTGCTCTCCCTGTACTACAAAGTACAATGTCATCTGCAAACATCATAGTCCATGGAGACTCCTGTCTAACCTCATCTGTCTTCCGGTCTATCACTAAAGCAAACAAGAAGGGGCTCAGAGCCGATCCTTGATGTAGACCCACCTCCACCTTGAACTCTTCTGTCACACCTACAGCACATCTCAGCACTGTCATACAGCTCTCATACATGGCATGTACCACTCTAACATATTTCTCTGCCACTCCAGATTTCCACATACACATTGCCACACTCCATTTCCACAGGTCCTCACTTGGCACCCTGTCATATGCTTTCTCTAAATCTACAAAGACACAATGCAACTCCCTTTTATCTTCTCTGCCATTCTATCACTACAATGACAAAAAGTCTATTTACTCTATACTATAGGTTCACCTGATTTACAAAAATCAGAGTTTACAAAACATTCTTAAGAGTGAGGTGATCATTTTCCAAATCAGCAATTCTCTCTCTCTATATATATATATTTTCCTGATATGTTTATATATATATATATATATATATATATATATATATATATATACATACATACACACACAGTATGTGTGTGTGTGTGTGTGTGTGTGTGAGTGTGTGTATGGTGTTTGGTTTACTGATCGTGCTGGAGTAAAATTTAGTAACTTTGTCACAATTTCTTTTTTCTATTTTCATGCATAAACCAGGACTTATATTAGGGTTTTTTAAATGTGTTACCATCTGAAACCTAATATGTTCTTTCTCTGTGCATGGAGTTTCCCCATACATGTTCTCCCCATACTTGGTGGGTTTCCTCTTAGTACTCCGGTTTCATCTCACAGTGCAAAGACGTGCAGATTAGGCTAATTGGCATACCTAGATTGCCTGTAGTGTGTGTGTGCCCTTCAGTGGATTGGCACAATCCAGGGTGTACCCCAACTTGTGCCCCAAGTCTCCTTGGATAGGCCCCCTGCAATCTTGTTTATAGAATTAAGTACGTACATGGTGTTTCCAGAAATTTGGTGTTTTCAAATTTCCCGTAATGTGTGTGTGTGTGTGTGTGTGTGTGTGTACACCCCAAGGTGTACCCTGCCTTTTGCTCGCTCCCTGGGATAGGCTCCAGGCATTAGCAACGCGTTTGAATGAGCTTGTTAGTCTTTCAGCTGCACCCCTTTAGGACTGGCACTGGATCCAGTGGCTTAGGTTTGGACATTGGGTGGTATTCAGTGATAACTGAATTTGGACCTTCTGCATGGCAGACAAGAAACCTACTACAGTATTTATGGGTTTAAGGTCATGTCCACATATTTTTTGGCCGTATAGTGTAGAACAACTAATAGGTCATATTAACAAACATACACAATTTTAAATTGTAGATGAAAACCATACATGTTTCTAAAAGCAATTGTTGATAGTTTCTTCATAGATCTTTTCACTCATCAGAAAAACAAACCTTATGTTCAAACTACTTGATTGACCAAAATGTAGTTTCCATATTTACAGTATGGAGAACAATCATGTCTTGTTTTTGTGTCTCAGGAGGTTGTGGGTTACCGGTGGCTACCAAGAAAGCATGCTGCAGGAAGCCCCCTTTGTCATGTTCACTTCTCTGGATAGTTAGATAAAACACAGCATGGCAGCCATGTGGCATACAGTCGTAAATCAGATGCTATCAGTGGCCCTTTGCACCCCAATGTTCTTTTTAAAAAACCTGGAAAAAAAACACAAGAGCAAATATTAAAAAGCAGTAACCCAGCTTCTGAACCATGTGAGCAAATATACGCTTTATTAATGGTACAGTAGGCATGAGACATTCCAAAGCCCCCCCCAAAAAAACCTCAGCAAATGAAAGAAAATTTTAAGACCACAGTATCTCTGCTGAGCCGTGCCAACGGATCATAACAGTTAACTGTATGTTTGGCAATTGATAGAAAAGAAAAAGGAGAGGGAAGGGGTGGAGGTTAGGCGAGATGCAGCAGAGAGTCTTCTCTAGTTTTCCTTATCACACTGACCAGGTCACATCACAAGGATGTAATTTAGGCCTGGAAAGCATTCTTTTCACCAGAAAACAAGCCAGTATAGTTTATATCGGTTGCCAGTATATACAGTCAGTGTTGGCACACATTCTCTATTATGGAATAATTCCCACACAACAGTACAGTTTCTCTTCACAACTGTGAACAAATGATAGAGATACAGGTACAGACAGAATGCTATACAAACTATAGAAACATGACACACATTAACCTCTTTTTCAACAAGCCCTTTGCATGAACAGCTGCTCTCTCAAACACTAAAGCCTCAATAGTTTAAACACAAACACCACTTAAAAGCTTAAAACTTTAAAGCATACAAAGTCTGTAAAGTTCACTTCAGCAAACTGTACATTAATTTAAGACTTAAAAAGTGAGACATTGTGAGATACAAAAAACAGTAAGAATTAAAGGTATTTCATGCTTATTTGAACAAAACTTTTATTCAAAAGCTATGTGATGGTGCCTTAATTATTCCCATCGAGCTACACTAGAACAAACGTTCCCTTCATTCACGTTAAAAAATATATATTTGACATGAACACTAACATGATCACATGAATCAAAATTTTACTTCCTCTTGCCTTAATTTGTGTTTCACGCTTGGTGCATTGACATGTAGTTCCTGAAAAACCTCAACTTTTAAACAAAACAGACAGTATTAAACCCACGTCTGGCACATACTGGCAGTTGAAAGTAGGGCTATCGACTTGCATTTAAAACATACCTGTCCATTGTGGTCTAAGTCACAGAGCTCTCCTAAACCTTTTTCAGATGAGAAGAGTGCAACCAACAAGGGCTAGAGGGAATGGATGGGTGTGGATGGACGGATGTTTATCTCTGTAAACTGCTAACGCACAGACCTCTATCAGCCTCAGCAATTCTTAGTGCAGTGGAGTTAAAAAAGAGCTGCAACAAGGTGTAAGAAGATTTTGTGATTTAAGATACTGTGCGCATTAGTTTGAGTTCAAAGAAAATGCTTTTACCTACCTTAATGTCATGCTTAGCAAAAATCACAAACATCCTTTTTCTGTTGGCAGAAATGCTTAGAGCCATCATGCATGAAAAGACTATATACTTTAACTTAGTTTAGCCAGACACATTTGAGTCAGAATACTGGATTTACAAATACCGAAGAAATGCAAGAAAGGTTTACAGAACACGTCTTAATCCACACGAGTGAGTCTTTCTCAGACAGCTAGTCTGAAGTCTTCACAGATGGGTGTGTGGCATGGGGACAGAAACAAGGCTGCATTTTGTAGAGTGGAATGGAAGTAAAATGCTGTGGGGTTTGTATTTTAACAGGCACAGCTGCTATGTCCTTCACTAGAAGAGTCTTGCAGGTTGGAGTCTTTCAGGTTGCCGAGTGGACCACCATCTCCTTCCATAGTTTCGTTCATTTTCTCACAGATTACATCCACTAACCGCTCAAACACCTGTTTCACGTTGATGTTGTCTTTAGCGCTGGCTTCAAAAAACTGGAATCCTGGAAGAAAAAAAAGCAACAGTGGAAGTGAAGTGTATTTTATTGAAATAAAGAATTTAATGAAATTTGTATATACAGGTGCATCTAAATAAATTAGAATATCATCGAAAAGTTGATTTATTTCAGTAATTCAATTTATAAAGGGAAACTCTTATTATATAGATTCACTACACACAGACTGATATATTTTAAGTCTTTATTTATTTTAATCTCAGAAAATTTTAATATTGTGAAAAAGTTCAATTTGGAGACTCATGGTGACACACTCTAGTCAGCTAATTAACTCAAAACACCTGCTAAGGTTTCCTGAGCCTTTAAATGACCTCTCAGACTGGTTCAGTGAGCCACAAAAGCTCATTGCTAAAGAAGCTGGCTGTATCAAAGCACAAGAACAAAAATGTGGTAGAAAAAGGTGCACAAGCAACAGGGATAACCACAGCCATAAATGGATTGTAAAACTAAGCCCATTCAAGAATTTGGGGAAGGTTCAACAGGAGTGGACAGCAGCTGGAGTCCGTGCTTCAAGAGCCACTACACACACACACACACACACACACACAGACGTATCCAGAACATGGACTACAACTGTCCCATTCCTTGTGTCAAGCCACACTTGAACCAGAGACAACGTCAGAGGCGTCTTACCTGGGCTAAGAACAAAAAGGATGGGACTGTTGCTCAGTGGGTCAAAGTAAATTTTCCATTTAATTTGGAAATCAAGGTCCCTGTGTCTGGAGGAAGAGAGGAGAGGCACAGAATCTAAGTTGCTTTAAGTTGAGTGTTAAGGTCAGTGGTGGTTTGGGGAGCCCCATCATCTGCTGGTGTTGGCCCATTGTGTTTTATCAGGTCCAAGTTCAGCGTAGCCATCTACCACGAATTTTTAGAGCACTTCATGCTTCCCTCTGCAGTGCTACAGACTAATCGCCTCCATGTCACGCCGCTTTGCTGCAGTAATCCAACATTTCTGTGTTAAAAATCTTTTTTTATTCATCTTAAGTAACATTCTAATTTTCTGAGATACTGAATTTTGGGTTTTCGTTAGCTGTAAGCCGCAATCATCAAAATGAAAGGAAATAAACACTTGAAATACATCAGTCTGTGTGTAATGAATGAATCCGTATAATATACGAGTATCACTTTTTGAACTGAATTACAAAAATAAATAAAAACTTTTCGATGATATTCTAATTCATTGAGATGCACCTGTAGTGTGTGCAAAGACGTGGGTTTGCCATGTGTGCTGTAGTGGGTCAAGGCTTCAAATCTGTATTCTCACCTAGTTCATCAGCTAGTCTCTGGCTGTCTTCTGTTGGAATAATTCGGTCATCTTCTAGGTCACACTTATTACCCACCAGAATCACTTGTGCATTGTCCCATGAGTATGTCTTAATCTGGGTAGCCCTAAAGGCAACATGCATAGTAAAGACAATAGTTTATTATGTGTTCTTCAATTACAATAGATACAGACCATTGTACAGAACAGTCAACAATCTTACAGTGAATCATAAAGACGTAACATGTCAATGGGTCCTGGCCACTAGGGGGCCCTCAACAAGACATTTCAGCATACACAAAACATCAAACCTGGAGGTGGATGAACTACAACAGCAGAAGACCATATTGGGATCCACCCCTATCTGCTGAGAAACTCAGTCATGGGTACAAACTAACAGAAACAGTTGCATATCTTTCAGAAGAATAGAAGATGTGCTGAATCTGTGCTAAGATGCATTGGAACTGTTTTGGTAGTGTGACATGGTGCATCATATTTAAATAATGTCTTTTCTAAGTCTGTGACCTGTACTAGTGACATTCACTATGCACGTGTCAAGGGGCCCTGGCCACTAGGGGGCCTTCAACAAGTAGAGATTTAAAGTGAATCATTATGCAATGCAGTGAATGCAGTTATGCAATTATTATGCAGTGAATTTATCTGTCCATTTCCTTACCTAAATTAGGTCACATGCTAATTTCCACCAAATATTCAGGTCTCGGGTGGCATGACGGTGTAGTGGTTAGCACTGGCGCTTTCCACCTCTAGGGTTGAGGTTTAACTTCCCACATCGGGCTGGGTGCGTGGACTTTGCATGTTCTCCCCATGCTTGGCGGGCTTCCTCCGGGTACTCCAGTTTTCTCCTACCAAATTAGGCCAATTGCTGTTCCCAAATTTGCTTTTGTGTGTGTGTACCCTGCGATGGACATGTGCCCTGTGAAGTTCCTAGTTTCACATCCTAGGTCACTGGTTAATGTCACTATGAGTGACACAGTAGCATGTGAGAAATTTCTCCTAAGAGCAGAACAAATTTTCCTCCTTGGCTTGCAGCCACAACCAGCTGGATGATATGCTGGGATTACATTATATTCTGCTAAAGTTAGCTTGAATGTTTTTCTGTTGTGCTTCTAGACTGATCGGTTAGGCCCTTTAAAAATAATCCCTGTTGTGTACAGGCACCCCGTTTCCTTACATCCCTTTCTCGCTTTGCCCCTCACTTACCAGTCCTGTACAGCACTGTATGAGTCCTGGTTGGTGATATCATACATTAGTAGGAAGCCCATGGCGCCTCTATAATATGCTGTAGTGATGGTTCGGTAGCGCTCCTGTCCTGCTGTGTCCTGGCACGAAGCAAACACAAAGCTAAGGTCAAATATACAGTACAGTAAAGTGCAATCTGCAATATCTGTGGGTAGAGTTAATGTACCTTTCTATTGTGAACCAGCAGAGGGCAGCCACTTCCAACTTTCCAGTGTTAAATGATAGCAATAATCACATCTCAATGATTTAAATACGGTAAACGTTATTGCAACTATGAAACATCTGAGGGGTTAATCTATAATTTTTGAAACCTTAATAGGGACACCTGGTCATTTATGCTGCTATCTAATCAGAAAATCCTGAGATTTACTCATACACTCTACAGTATCTAGTGTTTACACAGAATGGTTTGAATAACAAACAAACAAAAACAAAATGACCTATGAGCTGAGGGTCTGCAGAAATATATAATTAATGAGAGAATAGGTCAGACTATATTATTATCTCGGCATATACAAATCATCCAACATTGAGGTGTATGCAATACAAAAAAATAGAACCACATTGGGGTCTGCAAAGAACAAGGAGTCTGAAACTATCATGGGCACAGACACCAGAAGAATAGGGTTCATCTCTCCAGAGATGTACTGAATCGGTACTAAGGGGCATTGAAACTGTTCTGGTGGCTTAGCATGGTACATCACCTTACCATAATGGATTTCTCCTACATCTGTTACCAGTATGTACATGTGACATGCACTTAATCATCTACTTTACTTACTACTCTTTATTTTACTACAATCTACTGTCAACAAATTCTTGGATACAGCAAAACATCAGTGACTTTTTCATGTTCCGTTCATCATTTTTTAAAAAGCTTTGATCTGTCCAGCCATGGATCATATGTGTTAGAGCACGATGAAGAGGTTCTAGTTTCAGATGTGGATTGGAGAGATACAGTGCTGGCTAAAGTCTATTTCATAAGTGAGACTGACACAAAAGTTTAAGCTCTTATCCAGATGTAATTATATGAAGGCCAGGCATAAACGAGGTCACTGAACTGTCAGCGTAGGATACTCCGATTTGACATCAGAGACTTTTCTGTCTTAAGTAATTATGGAAAAATAGAAGAGCTGAAATCAGACAGGTAAAGGGTAGGCACAGCAACTATCCCACTGTCGCCTGGAAACCTGGTCTGGCACCCTCATTTGCATAAGAAAGACGAAGAGAAAAGGTTGCTTAGGAAACCGTAGTCTATCACTCAAGCCCTTGCATTAAATAAATAAATATAAATAAATATAAGACAACATGCATACTGTAGTTTGCCTGTAGCGCTACACTTAAGTTAATTTTCCAATTTAAAAACGTGTTCATGTGGGGCCATGGTTTGTTCCCTTTGGCTGTCAACTGACCAAAGAAGAGATACTAATTAATAAACAAAATAAGGATATGGTTTTCCCTGTGACAATCCTGTAAGAGAAGTCAATAGTGTAAATGTCATTGTGGCCTTCACAAATGTCCCACATCCTGATTTCTGTGGACAGTTCCCTGCAGCAGGTGTGTCCCAATGCATAAGCGACACCATGTCTGGATAAACACTACTTACTTTATGCAACTTTCTTTCTCTCTTTCTAGCTGTCTTTACATAGTTTTCTGAAACACACGAAAAGGTGATGAAAGTGCTTAGATGTTTAAAGCTTATTCGCAGACTTAAATCCATGTCTTATAAATGTTCTTAAGTATTACTGTATATTAACATAACTAGAGCAAGTGTCAATGCAGTTTCAAAAAGAAAACCAAAGTAGGTACCTTCTTGCAAATTACCATGTACACTACTTGTCAGTGAAGCAAAGTGAAAGTATTTGGTGTCTGTTTCTTGTCGAAAGACTGCAAGTATGAGTCATGTTCCAATCTCCTAAATCTATAAACGATGTTGATATAGAAATATTGAGCGAAACTAAAACTGCAGATAACTTTTGATGACCCTTGCCAGCTAAGCTTTCTGGCATTAGAAAGGAATGAGGTGTGGTTGGGTCAGGAAGCAGTTCTTGACAACCTTCCTGTGGGCCCCCTGGAAAAGGTAGCGCAAGCAAACAACAGGCCATTTCAGCTTTGGATTGATGCCACTGAACACATTAAGGAGGCTCTGGAATCAGCGAAGGTCTGCAAGCAGTGCCACTTTACTTCATCTGCCCGCTAGAAGAGTGCAAATCAGTTATCTGACCTGCTGTTACTGCTATACTGTAATGTACAGCTTCCTGGGTGAGCTTAAGGTATACCTAATATTTTAAATGGTAAGATTAACGGTATAAGATACAGAGTTTCAGATTTTCAAGAAATTTGAAAAGAAAATGGCAAGGTCAATAATTCTGTACTATTTTTCACAGAGTCAGCTGAAGGAAGATGAATCATTTGCAGTTTGAAGCCACAGCAAATGAGAGATCCTCATGTTCCCAGGGGACAAATGTGACTCCCACATGCTGATCATAAAGCAGCATTTCAGCAGCAATGGAAGCTTTCTAAAGACCGTGAGCTGTTTCAGATAATCGTAGTCTGTTGAACCTTTGTCTTTAATGGCAAATACAAATAATAAAATAAAATAAAGCATGTTATTATTTTTGACGAATTTTTTGGCATTATTATTTAATCATCAGGTTCGGCCAACCTGACAACGGCGGGTGTCAGGTTTTTTAAGAATTAAAAGCTGAGGAAAAAAAATAAATACAGTAGATCAATAAAACGATGTAAATGTAATCATATAGTAGTTATATTAACTAATTGAATACAATATTAATTAATGAGTTAATATAACTACTATATGATTACATTTTACTGATTTTTTTTCTCTCCAGTTTTTCTGTTGCATTTTTCATTCTAACGAAATCTGAAACATGATGTTCCTGGTAAATCTGACTGAAATCCGAACCTGATGATAAAATAAAAACATTTTTAAAACAATAAATAGCTGCTTTATTTACTTTCTTGGTAGATATTGTTCTTATATCATTATATGTACATATACATACAGCGTATGTATTTCTTCAAATTAATGCAAGTAATAAAGTTTCATACAGCTGATATGTGAGGTAGTCGGTATGTAACTCTTAGTAATTGTTACATAAATGCACAAAAGCACAAGTTTGCACAATGCCAGACCAGGCAACAAAATTTTTTTTAAATTGTCATTTCAATGCAATTACCAGTTAGCTGGTAATAGGTTTAGGTCATGTATCCGAGTTTAACCAAACAAACTAAACAAAATATTCACCTGGGGTCCATTTTTGATAAAGACCATAAACTAAATCTTGAATCCATATTTGAATTAGCACCTGCTCTTTTATAGCTTCTAAATAACCAAAGTAAAGAACTGACTAAACAAAACATGAACTGGCAGGATCATGAGCATGCATGTGCAATGATACTGTATATTTGGCAGCATAGTAAGGAACTTTCGTGTTAGTTTAGAAATAATATATTTTGCCTACGCTGTGGTGGTAATTTCCAGCAACATAACCTGCACATTAAAATTATCATACAGAAACTGTTTAACAAGAAGGCTGTTTTATTTGCTTCATAGTTTTGCCAAGTAATCATAAAGCTAGTGTCAGTTTCAACTACACTGTAGCCAATAGGAAGAAAGTAGAAATTTCATATAAATTCTGATTTGTGATTATATAATAGTCTGCCATTTGATTTGGCGCTTCTGCTACACAAAATCAACACATCAAGAAATTATTTTTTGCAAGGTTGTCCAAATGAGAACCAGATCTTTATATCTATAATAATGAAGCAACGTGGAGGATCATATGTGAAACATAAATGAAAACTCTCCAGGGAACTCCCTTTTGGTTTTGTACATTATATCCACCACTTGTTTAAAAAACAAAATCTAAACATTTAGAGCAGTTCAAAGTTTAGGCCAAATATAAAGTTTAACCTGTGTCCAGGAATGCATTACAGCTAAAAACATTGTAATGTCATGCAAAAACCAGAGAAGACCAATTAATTCTGCACAATTCAAGCCGACTGTACAGCCGATAAATCAAAACATTGTCCACAGGCTCCAACATAAACATCAGACACCCAAGGTAAAGATAAGAGTTTTTATATGGATATATATACTGTAGATACCAGAGATGGGGAAAAATCAGTTCAGTGAGGTATCGCGATCCATTTGTGTGGCAATTCATGTATCGCAACACTGACTGCAAAATTAATTTTTGTAAATATTTTTTTTAATTTATATGTTTACATTTGAGGTGGTGAAATGTTGCCATCCCTCTTTTATCCTACAGGTGGCACACTCTAAAGTACGAGAAGAGAAACTTATTTGCCGTTTGTTTAGAATCGTGAGAAAATTAAAATAAATAAATAATATTGGAGAGGAATATGATAATATAGAGTCATGATATTAAAAACATCGCAATACAAATCGGATCGGCGCCTACAGTAGGTATTGTGATAATACCGTATCGGCTAGTCTCTGGTGATTCCTACCCCTAATGGATACTATTCTACAATAAGAGTTTATAAAAATGATTAACAGACTTTTACTTTAAACATACCCAGATCTGTAGCTTGATCCGCTTGTTGTTGCGGAAGACAGTTTTGACCTTGAAGTCAATGCCTACGGTGCTGACGAAGGCCGAGGTGAAAGAGTCATCGGCATATCGAAAAAGGAAGCTGGTTTTGCCCACGCTGCTGTTGCCGATAATCAGGAGCTTGAACATATAATCAAAGTTCTGATCTGCTGCATCCTTTTGAGAAGGCTGCTGCAGCAGGCGTGAGTCGTTCACTGACGCCATCTAGAGAACGAGACATTAAAACGTTAAAACAACAGGTTAGCATTAATACATTACGTTGAAAAAACAACTCATTTAGCTAAACTGCTTTTTTTTCTCACATAAAATCTGACTACCAATATTCCAGCTAAAGCATAATTACTCTAAATTTTGCTCTAATCATGACACAAGAGACATGTTGAGCAAACGGATATTTAAAGTTTAGGGTCTGCTCCCATTCTAAGCAACAAACTATCCACTTGATTCATCTAGATACTTGGTTACCCTCTGAGCATATCCTCCAGAGTCTGTCATCTCTAAAAAAGCTAGACACCTCTACTAAAGGTAGAGCTTGACAGAGAGAAGAGAAAAACTCTCAGCCAGCCCTCCCTTACCCACCCTACTCTTATCTCCACCCTTCTCCTCCGCTCCTGATCATTCAGGGCTATACAGTGCTCGGCTGGCCGCTGGCAAGGTGTGTCTCCATGGTGACAGGCCCTGAACAAAACATGCAGAGCCATTAGAGAGAGAGAGAGAGAGAGCCAAGTACGCTGGGCACGACTCCTCTCCAGAGGTGCAGATATTATTATATAACCCAGAACCAGGATGGACAGTCATTGTTCAGCATTTAAGAGGCCTTATTTAAATGCAAGCTCTGGAAACAGGTAAGTGTGTATGCAGAGGTTTGAAAGCCAGCCCTTAGCACTGAAGTGTCCCAGCAACAGAGACGTTCAAAGAGCTAGCAGAATTCATTAAAAGATCAGCTGTTTGTTGATGAAGCTTTTAACATATGTCAAACATGTTTAGCGTTTTCAGAAGAAAACCAGTTCCTCATAAGCAGTGTGCTCTGACAGTTAGTTAACACTCTGTGACGAAAGTGAAGTTTGCATGTTGGCCATATTGCAGGAGATGTTGCAAATGTTTAAGGAAGAGGGCACTAGTGTAAGGGAGGCTTTGCTTACGCTTAAGAGAATGTCTTCTTTAACATTATCTAGTAGCCACAGAACGCTACAAATATAAATATTGCAATAAGATCTGATCAATATCCAGGTAAGAATTATGCATTAAAATGCATTAAAACAGTGGTGCTTTTTGCTTTTCCCCCCCCAAACCAAAAATATAGTAACAGGATCATGTAAATCAGAACGAAAACAGCCTTTAGCCAAAAAAGATACAGATGCAATGCAATAAACAATCTGCAAACAGAGGCCATTCAGCATTAACAGAGCATTACCACATACACAAAAACAGTCGGTCCTATCCTGACTAATCAATTAACCTCAAGATATCCACTGATGACTTAATCCCTACATCCACTTTTCATTAACTCCCTTTTGTCAGGGTGAATACAACCAGTAATTCTTCTTACCATAGAAAGTATTAAATGGCAATTTCTTTGCACAATTTTTATTTTATTGTCTGGATCAGTATTGTGGTGTTCAACTGATTAATATCCATCTCAGTAAAGTCCAGGATTTCCAGGGGGCACATATTCACTATTTTATGTGAAGAACACTGATTACCCAGATTGGCACCTGGAAGTGAGTTAGATATATTAGGCAGCAAGTGAACAGTTTGTCCCTGAAGTTGATGTGTTGGAAGCATAATAACAAAGGGAAAAAGAAAGATTTGTGCAACTCTGACAATTTAAATGGCTGGACAGCTGTGCAACTCCAAAACTGTAGCCAAAAATTTGCAGTGCTCAGGACCTGCCAAGGTGTTTCAAGGAAAGAAAAGCATGTAACCCATGACAGGGTCATGGGAGGCAAAAACGCATTGTTAGGAAGCAAAGGCTGGTCTGTTTAGTCTGATCCAATAGAAGAGCTATTGTAGCTCATATTGCTGAAAAAGTTAACTCTGGTTCTGATAAAAAGGTGTAAAAAGTCTGTCACAGTATGCCGCGTAGTCACAGACTGGTCAGGGTGCCCATGCTGACCTGTGTCTACCACCAAAAGCACCTACAATGAGCATCAAAGTGGGACCACGGAGCGATGGAAGAAGGTGGCTTGGTCTGATGAATCACATTGTCTTTTACATCATGTGAATGGCTGGGTGTGTGTGTGCGCGTTGCTTACCCAGGTAAAAGATGGCAGTAACATGCACTACGAAAAAAAGGCAAACCGACCGTGGGAGGCAGTCCATGCTTTGGGTAATGTTCTGCTATTGATATGGATGTTACTTTGACACGTATCTCTCACTCACTCACTCACTCATCGTCTACACCGTTTTATCCTGTATTCCGGGTTGCAAGTGGTCTGGAGCCCATCCCAGGAGACTTTGGGCACGAGGCAGAGTACACCCCGGACAGGGTGCCAAGCCATCATAGGGCACAAGCACATACGTTCACACACACTCCGGGCAATTTGGAAACACCAATTAGCCTAATCTGCAGGTGTTTGGACTTTGGGAGGAAACCAGAGTACACAGAGGAAACCCACCAAGCATGGGGTGAACATGCAAACTCCATACACACAGAGATGGGAATCAAGCCTTGCCGGGGATTGGACCCTGACCCTGGAGGTACAAGGCGATAGTGCTAACCACTACACCACCTTATGACACTACATGTGCCTTATGACACATACCACCTACCTAAAGTGTTGCTGACGAAGTAAACCCCTTTTATGGAAATAGTATTTCCTGATAGCAGTGGCCGCTTTCAGCATGATAAGGCACTGGCCACAGGTTCAGGAACACAACAATAAATTCAAGGTGTTGACCAGGCCTCCAAATTCTCAACGTCTCAATCCAATTGAGCATCTGTGGGATGTGTTGGAAAAACCACATTGCAGCTTAAGTTATCTGCTACGGACGGCTCGGTGACAGATACTACAACATATGTTCAAAGCTATAATTAACTAATTAAGTAACAACAAATACAGTCTGTTGTTATTTTAAGACACTAATGTCAGCTGCTCCGAAATAATCCTTGAAAGAACAGTAGCAGAACTCACTCTCATGAAGACCATCCCAGAAAATCAAGACCAAAAAAAAAAAAAAAAAAAAAAAGCAGCACCGCAGCCTTCAACATTTTTTTACAATGTAGAAAGAAATAAAAATAGCAAAGACCATGGAATTAAAAGATGAGTCCAAACTTTTGAATGTGTATTTACACAGAATGGCACAAAAATCCCTATATATATATATATATATATATATATATATATATATATATATATATACACACACACACACACACACACACACACACACACACACACACACACACACACACTTCAACATGAAAACTATATGGCTCTCGTCTGACAGTCATTTGACAGCATCAACAATGGTGCAACTACGGACATCTCTAGAGCAAACATAATACTACACATTGCTGCCATAATTAAATTTGAAAAAATGAAATTCAAGTTTTTAAAAAAGGGAATAGACAACAACTGTTGAAGTAGGTATACATTTGGGCCTTTCTCTCTAAAAACCAAGAGTAGCTTGACACAAGGAATGCAACAGTTGTAGCCCATGTCCTGGACATGTCTGTGCGTGGTGGCTCTTGAAGCACTAACTCCAGCTGCAGTCCACGTCATGTGAATCTCCCCGAATTCTTGAATGAGCTTCCATTTAACTTTCCATTAATGTGCATGGACACAGCAGTCTGTGAACAGTCAGCTTCTTTAGCAATAACCGTTTGTCTTATCCTATATGTGCAGGGTGTCAATGATCTGGACAGCTGTCAAGTCAGCAGTCTTCCCCATCATTATATAGACTACAGAACCAGACTGAGAGACCATTTAAAAGCTCGGGTAACCTTTTGCAGATGTTTTGAGTTAATTAGCTGATTAAAGTATGACACAATGTGTCTCCAATATTGAACCTTTTCACAATATTCTAATTTTCTAAAAATTAAATTTTGGGTTTTTAATTGCTGTAAGGCAGAATCATCAAAATGAAAAGAAATGAACATTCGAAATAGATCATTCTGTGTGTAATGAATCTACATAATATGAGTTTGACCTTTCGATAATTTATTGAGATGCACCTGTATGTAGAGACTTGTCCAGAGTTCTCCATACAAACTGTCCAGATGGACTGGTGATGAATTGGTGATGAAGGCACGCCTTTTTTTTTTTTTTTTTGAAAGCCTAGATGAAGAACAGAGTAGTATGTTCCTCTAAGAACCATTGAGAACTGATTCTCAGTCTGGTTATACTGAAAAGTTACCACCCAGACACCAAGTCTTGGCCTGATCTTATTGATTGTTTTAAAGTCCGGGCATCTGTCATATTGTAACTGAGCAGCTTGTGGGCAGGATCTCTATTCACAACAGCATACTCATACACTTTTAAAAGGGTTTCATGGTTTTAGCTTTGCAAAGCAGCTTTATCTAGGAAAAATCCTCTGTTACATTGTGTTATATATACTGTATGTACAGATTTCAGAAAAACAAACCTTTATGCCTTTAAACCTGCTACCTTTTCCTTTTAAGTGTTGTGTGCTGCAGTACAAAGTGTGCAGATTTGAGCGTAGTCATTTTTCATACACTGGCCAACACAAGCCGAGTAAGACTTCAGTACAAAATCATGAACAAACACAGAAAACACACAGCTTTATATTATTTGTATATGTTACAAGTGTCTTATTTAACAAGGACCTAATCCAGACGGAAGTTTGGACCGGAATTCAAACTCTTCACCTGTTTGAGACGACAAAATGTTAGCTATCCCTAAAATGATAAAGTTTAAAACAAACGGTAAACATTCAGCCTTGAGGAAAGCAAGAATTAAGTTTTTTTTTTTAAACTATTCGTTACACACGTCTTCAGTAGTTTCAAAGGGAAACTGAAATCACACCAAGACAAAGTTCCAGTACCTACCTCTCCGAGTGAGAAACGCGCAGTGAGAATCCGCCTTGTCCGCGCCTGCGGCTGATCTAACCGGATATTTACCGCTCAGTAGGATGGGCGCGCGGCCGTTGCTAGGCTGCGGCGTGCACGCGGACCCTAGCAGAGCTTCCGGGTGTGCGGTGTGTGTGTGAGAAAGAGACAGCTGCCCTGCTCCGACCTTCCGAATCCACTCTGATCCACCTTCAGCCACGTCCCAAACCACACTTTGCGTCACTCAAGAGCAGCATGCAAATGTAGATGCAAATAAAATGGAATTTAAGTCAACGATTTGCCAGTTTATCAGATGCAGGTGCAGTTCAGTGTAGCATCTCTATCTCCTTTTTGTGACACAGTGCATACAACAACACAACGACAAGAGATGGCTGTGTGTGAAAATTCCACGAGATCAGTTGTTTTTATTGGACACTCAACCCAGCCCATCTCTCACCACCACCACCACCACCTACTTTTTAATACGCTGATCAGCCATAAGATTTTGACCATCCGCCTGATGCGGTATTGAGTATTACCACCAAAAAAGTGGTGCACTCTTTTCTGACACCATTCTATGGGAACCATGGAAAGATGTCAAAAAACAGCCCATGACCCTGTTGTCAGTTCCCCAGTTTTTCTTCCTTGGATCACTATTGGTAGGTCCTGACCACTGCAATTTCCCACAAGAGCTGCAGTTTTGGTGTTTCTCTGATCCAGGTGTCTAGCCATCAGATTTTGATCGCTCAAATTCTGACACTTGCCCAACACATCGACATCAGCGATAACATGTTCATTTGCTGGCTAATATACCCACCAACCTCCAGATGCCACTGTAATGAGATATTGCAACTGTAGTTTCTGTGACAAGGGCCAAATTGTGATGGGTGATGTAATGGTCAGAGCAGCTCCAACATTGCAGCTTTTGTAGATGTTCCTTGTCAGCAGTGGTCAGGACCTAACAAAAGTGGTCCAAGTATGGAAAACCAGTAAACCGGAGACAGAGTTATGGGTGACGAAGGCCCATTGATGCATGTGGCCCATTGATGCGTGCCGATACAATATAAGAGCTACTGTAGCTCAAATTGTTGGTACAAATTGTTAGAAAGGTGTTAGAATGCACAGCATATTACTATTTTGGTGGCAAAAATGGGCTCCCTACTCAATATTATGGGGGCAGACATGATGTTATGGCTGATCAGTGTTTGAAGTGAATTTTATCTGAAATGTCTGAACTTTTCAGCATTATGTTATGAATTGCTCTGCTGTCACATGATTACTAGATAATTACATTAAGGCGATGGATGGTATAGTGGTTAGCACTGTCGCCTTGCACCTCCAGGGTCCGGGTTCGATTCCCATAGCTGTGTGCATGGAATCCAAAGACATGTAGGTTAAGTTAATTGGCATTCCCAAATTGGCTGTAGTGTGTGAATGAGTGTATGTGTGTGCCCTGTCCAGGGTGTACTCTCTGCCCTAAGTACCCTTGTGCCCTAAGTCTCCTGGGATAGGCTCCAGGCCCCCTGTGACCCTGAATGCAGGATAAAGTTGTATAGATGATGAGTGAGTGAGAGTGATAATTACATGAACAAACAGGTGCTTAGGTGTTTCTATTAAAGTACACTGACCAATTTTGCACTTTAATTAGTTATAATCCATACAGGGAGTGGTGGTTAAGGTGGCTAAGGCTCTAGGTTATTGTTTTGAGGATCTGATGATCTGGGTTCAAGCCCTCCCGTCGGTGGTTGCCACACCCCATACTGCCCAGTATGAAGTGTTGGCCCGGTTATAACAATGGGAGGGTTGTGTCTGAAGGGAATCCGGCAAAAAACCTGTGCCAAGTTGTGTGCGAGATGGATGGTCCACTGTGGTGACCCCTTGATAGGAGCAGCTGAAAGAAAAGTTTTTATAATTTAAAATCCATACATATTACTTTATACAAGCAAGAACTGCATCCGTTTATTATTATACACCTACTGCAAACCATATGTGTACTTTGTGTCTGTCTACACACAGTAGGTCCTCTGTTGATCAGATCAGATATTATTTGCCTAAAGGGCATTCTGAGTCAAACATGTGACGATGACTTGATCATGCTAGTGTGTGCTACCCTTAACACTGTTATTGGGATGTTTAAAGACCAAATGTCACCTCTACAGAAAGAAAGCATCTGACAACCCAGACATACAGTCTGGTCAGAAACTGGAGCAGAAAAGGAGCAATTTAAAGTGTATTCTCTAAATACTATTATACTATTCTAAATGCTGCAAGGCTGCAAGGGTATACATGTATACCAGCAGCAAACACAAATCATGTAGGTTTCATATAAATGCCACTGCTTTGTCAATGTTTTCTTAACTGGACGGTTTACATTCTTCTACCTTTCTTCTCAAATTAAGCTCTGGATATTACTGACGAATATACAACAGCTTCTTATTGAACTAGAAAAGAAGGATTAAAATTCCTACTTTCTAGTATAATTCCTAGTACTGTATAAGATTGGGTGTGTAAGTGTATGTGCTTGTGCCCTGCAATGGATTGGCACCTCATCCAGGATATCCCTTGTCTATCTGTATATCTGAGTTTCCTGTGACCATACACCGGATAAGCAGTACAGAAAATGAATAAATTATTAAATGAATGAATGAATTAATGGAATGAAATTTTCTTTTCTTCACTAGCTTTAAATTATTTTTTTTTCACCTCTTGTTGAATAAACAGTGAGATTAAATTTAATGATCTTTATTTACTGTGCATAAAACTTTTCCATCCATATTTGTTTTGAACCCGACAGCCTCTTTCCCTTTGTTGTCTTGCACATTTTATGTGTGTTTCATTTTAATGTGCATTGTCTTGCAGATTTGATCTCCCATTAGAGTATTCCATCACCATTAATGGAGATACAGCTCTCCATTCCACTCTCAGTGAGTGTGTAGTTTAGACATGAGTGCTTGCAGAACCTCTTGTGAACCGCTGCACTGCATCATCACTAAATGCATTAAATCTTGCAGTCATTAAATCATTCAGTTTTGTTTTGGTCAGCATCATGTACCGTATATTTAATAGGCCTTCATACACTTTAATCTGGAAAAGAAGCGAGAGAACATACAATTTGACTTGGTCATAAAAAACAAACAAACAAAAACATTAGGTTTGTGTAAATGTCTTTTAAAAGGCATTATTTGATTTAAGAATTATAATCTTTCATTATATGGTTTGTATATGATTGAGAGATTCAGAAATTGTTCAGGATGGAATAAGCTGCCACTGTCACATCTGGATTGCTCATCTAAACCTATTTCCGGATATTCTATCCTTAGCACTGTCGTCTTGCACCTCTGGGTCAAGAATTCGATTCCTGCCTTGGGTTTGTGTATGTGATGTTTACATGTTCCCCCTGTGCTTGGTGGGTTTCCTCTGGATGTTCCCGTTTCCTCTGTCCATCTAAAGACATGCAGATTATGTGAACTGGCATTTCCAGTTAGTGTCTGAGGTGCGTGTGCTTGTGTGCTCTGCAATGGATTGGCACCCCATCCAGGATGTACAGTACCCTGCCTCATACCTGAGACCTCTGGTATATGTTCCAGGACCCAGTAACCCTTCACAAGATAAGTTAGTATATTTGTAAATGAGATTTATAATACACCACTTTCCTTCCTTTACCTTTTCCTAACTAACCGTGTCAGAAATGTGTTACTCTAAAATTATAGTGAACCTTTAATAACCTAATCCAGGATTTCACATCTTCCTGACCTATAATTATGATTGTGTTTCTTAGGGTTGTTTTTTTTTTGCTTTGCAAACTACACTGATGGCAGCATTGGAAACTTGATTCAATTAAAAACACTTTGCTGCAAGTACACAGCTTTGAAAGTTGCTTTTCCAATAGATATCAATGCACAGACACAGGTACTTATGGCTCCTCTTCTTGAATAGTATGCGTAATGGATGTAGCTGAATCAATACATGGAAACTATGGAAAAACTCAGGTATATAAAATAACACTTATACACAGTATATTTCGAGAAAAAAAAGTGATTTATTGTTCATTGTAAAATAAAAATAGGTATTCACACAATTCAGTTTTAAACATGTAGTTTTTGTTCTTATAAAATGTGCTTTGTTATACACACTTATGCTAGCTAAACCCAAAATACACTTACTGTTTATTCATAGAAATAACACTTATTACACACTTCATATGTTTTGTACAATTTTGGTTCTTATAAAATGTGTTAATTTCTTTTTTTTTGGGGTGTGGGGGGTCTCACAAATTTTCTCGTGTCCAATTCCACCCCGTCACTAGGGGGCTCCCACATTAAGGCTACTACTACCACTCAGCAAAGAGGGCCGAAGACTATCTCATGTTTCCTCCGAACCACGTGACACCAGCCGACCGCATCTTTTCGAACTGTTTGCTTACACACCGTTGGGGGGCGGTGTAACACACTCGGAGGACAGCGCTATCCGCTCCTTCCGTTTGCGTGAGCTCACAGACGCCCCTGATTGGCTGTAGAGCCACAATTAATGTGGGAGCACTAAGTACCTCTCAGCCCTTCCCTCTGAGAGAGCTCGGCCAATCAGTTCTCTAGACCTCCGATTGCGAGAGGTTTCAGCATCACCCGGGAATCGAACTCACGATCTCCGGATGATAGGGCGAGCACTTTACCACTGCAGGTTCTGTTTATGGGTGTATGCTTTCACATAATGATCACAAAGCAATCAGGGTAACTTTAATATTACAAAAGTTTAAAATGCTATAGCTGTATAATAAAAACACAATTCTTTATTGAAAATTATAATAAATTAACACAATATGTAATGTAATAAACAAAACTGACATGTATGTAGATTTCTGAACATTACTGATACAATTTTTCTGACATTTGATTTGTGCATCTTATCTTCCACTTTTTATTATTGTACAATTATCTGTTCAATTTGATATATAATGACTTAGTGTAGAGGATATACACCAGTCAGCCATAGTTTTATTAGTGCAAAGCATTATGTCCAGTATTATGTAGCCTCCCCTTGGGTGGTGGGCTGTGGTTTCTGGCACCAGGATGTGGCAGTTGATCCTTTGATTTCTTTGCCCAGCGCTTCCAATTGGGTCAGATCAGATTGAGATCTCAGGAATTTGGAGGTCAGTCTAGGGACCTTTGGGTTCTTTGTGATTTTTTACTGCATTGGATTTTCTGTAGGATTGGACTGGAAGGACTGGCCATTGGTGGGCCATGATCCTGTCACCAGTTTACTGTTATATAGTTGATAATCAATGTTAATGTGTTAATGTTATGCCTGAATCCTTAGTGTCTATAGGGTTTTCTAAAAAGAATAATGATCTTAGCAAGTGAAAATGTTTTGCCCAAAATAAAAGTTATTTAATATTTTTTTTTACATCATGATGTTATTATGTAACAAATATAAAACCCTTATGCCTATTTCTAGACATATTTACTAGATGCAAGCTTAAACCGGTCTAATATTTCTGGCAGATAATTTTGCTTGTTTCTCGGAATAAAATACTTTTTAAATTGAAGACTGAAATTGAAAAATGTTTAGAAAAGGTTTATCATCAGGTTTATGATTTTACAAATCAAATCTGTTCTATTTTTTAAGCTGAAAACATTATATCGAAGCCAAGTGAAGTGCCAGGTAAATGAGATTAACTGTGTTGCAGGCGAAGCTGATGAGATTGCACAGGTTGGACATGCCATGGTAACGGTAGAAAGTTTGCCTGTGGGCCTTGTATTTTGGATCTTGTTCACGGAGTTTGATGTAGCGCTCCCTGGTGGTGGAAAAGCCGATCTCTTCACCAAGGCCATGTTCTTGCTCGATCTCCCTCATCACCAGTGAGTTCTCTATGACAGCTGGAGTGAACCACTGCGCATTCAACCCTGCCATGATCACGGCCACAAAGAACAGAGCCATCTGTCAAGAAAACGAAAAAGAAAAAAGAGTCATGTGTTAGGACAAAATGATCTTATTACAAAGACTAAAATAAGACTAAATCATATCTTATTACAAAGCATTAAGAATGCATAAAGGATAATATTTTTATTTGTTTTTACAATAATCTGAGCCTTGACAAAGACGTTTTAAAGATCCACAGACATTCTGAGGACCACATCTAAGCTCACCTGTATAGTTTCATGGATATCCAGAAGCTCTCTAGGATGGTACACAGCATATATAGCCAGGCTGACTGTGTTACTGCCCAGCAGGCAGTAAAAATACACAGGGAAGAGTTTGCCCTGAACTAAACCAAATGTGTGAAGACTGACATTGGACAACAAAACATACGCTGGGGGGAAAAAAGACAAAAACATATATAAAACCATTGCCAATTAGGAATTCTCAACATATTCTAGCCTTGCCATATTCATATTAAGGCAGCAGTTAAGAAAAATGTCCTTATGAATCAGTGAGAATAATAAAATGACTACTTTCAGACATTCCGGTCTTCATTTTGACAGCTGTTTTCAATTTTAGTCTTAGTCTTAGTCCCAGGATAAAGTCCTGGGTTTTTATCGTATTTAGTCAATCTTATCCTATTTTTGTTTAGTCAAGTTTTAGTTCACTAAAAGTCTGGACATTTTAGTCCAGTTTTAGTCAGAGAAGTATTTTAGGCTAGTTTTCAGTCTAGAAAATATATCATTTTAGCAATAAGATTATTATTGATTAACCCTACAGTCAATCTAATTTTGATTTTTTTTTAGGTTTTTCACAAAATAAATATCTTAACATTACATTTTTTTTTTATCAGATGTTTTCAGCTAATTAATTTTTTTAACCATCACAACAACTGCTACATGTCCATATTTTTTAACTACAAAACAATAGGAGCAGTACGGACAATACAATGTTTTGAAACTTTTTTTTTTTTAAATGAATTTACACACTTGGACTGTTGTAGGGATAGCTCCTATGGGTCATTTGTTTACCTATGCTATATATGTTAATAGCTTTATTAGCTATTCTGATTTATTTTAAAATAAAATAAATCAGAACATAATTATGTTAAGATTATTACCACAAAAAGGCTGTAAAACTAGATGATTTTTACAGTATGCCTTGACGCATCTCTTCAGGTTTGTGGCATTTTTCCCAGCAACTGTGTGCCCACACTGTTTCCCCTCCGATATTACTACACATCGGCTTTTTAAAAAAAAAAAAAATTATCTATCGGATGTTTTATTAGTCTTTTTTTTCCCCCTCATCATTTGTAGTCAACGATACTGCATGCTGATTTCGTCACTGTTCATTGATATCCGTGACGTCTCGTCTTTGTCACAGGAAAAAAGATTGAATAATATTCATATTTATTATTCATTATAAATTAACGCTGAATAATAATTTCTCTGAATGATACTTTTAGTGACTAACAGCTTGAATGTGATACAAGTTATGTTCAGTCATGTAAAGTTTTCATGTACGATTTGCAAAGTAAATCCCAATTAATAGCTACAAGATACATGTACATGTACAATAGATGCATGCAATTATAATCTAGTATGTTGTCCATATTACGTATCCCTAGTAACAATTATAGAGGAGGGGTATGTTGTTACCTGCAATGAACGACACCCACACCTGCATGCCCCATGTAAACGAAATGGACAAGAGGTGAAGAACCTTCACCAGGTCTGCCGGGTTTCCTTCAGTGACCATAGTAAACTTCTGAAAGACAGATATCACATAGAATATAAATCAAAAGTATTACTGAAAACATAGCCTGAATGTTTTCATCTTTGACATCTTGGGCATCAGATACACTACCAGTCAAAAGTTTAGAAACACTTTCTTATTCCATGTTTTTTCCTGATTTAACTTTCTTTCTACAAAGTAAAACAATGCTAAAAGAATCCAAAATATGCAATAATCTCCTTTATCGAGAGGTTTCTGCTACTTGTTCGGCTAATTGATGATTTTTGAGGCTGGTAACTGTATTTAAATTTCTCCTCTGTAGCAGAGGTAAGTTTTGGTCTTACTTTGCTGAGATGATCTTCCTGCAAGCTAGTTTCATCGTGGTGCTTGATGGGTTTTGCAAACGCACTTGACAATACTGTTCTTGCAAGAACTATTCCAGAACAGCTGACCTTTATGTCTTAAAATAACTTGTTATTACTTAATTACCTAATTCTATATGTATTATTTCATAGTGTGGAAAATCGAGTATTGTTTTAGAACATAGAAAACATCTAAATTTGTGTCGAAACTTTTGACTGGTACTGTAAGTGGGTGTTGTGAGATTCTGTGCTTTAAAATTTTTCGTTTTATTGTAGGGCTGCAACTAACGATTATTTTGATAATCGATTAGTTGGTTGATTTTTTTTTGATTAATCAGATAAAAACTAAACGCTTCTTTAATTTGATGTTTTTTATTTATTTATTTTTTTGGATTTCCCCCCGATTTTCTCCCTAATTTAGTCGTGTCCAATTCCTCCCCGTCACTAGGGGGCTCCCACATTAAGGTTACTACTACCACTCAGCCGGGAGGGCCGAAGACTATCACGTGTTTCCTCCGAACCACGTGACGCCAGCCGACCGCATCTTTTCGAACTGCTCGCTCGCGCACCGTTGGGGGCGGCGTAACACACTCGGAGGACAGCGCTATCCACTCCCTCCGTTGCGCGAGCTCACAGACGCCCCTGACTGGCTGTAGAGCCGTGATTAATGTGGGAGCACTAAGTACCTCTCATCCCTCCCCTCTGAGAGAGCTCGGCCAATCAGCTCTCTCTAGACCTCCGGCTGCGAGAGGTTACAGCATCATAACTATATAAAACCATAAATCAGGGTACTAGTTATGTATAAAACTAAACTTTAAAAATGCAAAAGCCACATATATAGTTTAATCTTTAATTTTGACATTTTAAAGCTTAAATTAAAGACAAAGTTTGTTTTTGAACAGTAAAACTCCTCTAAATATCCAAAATGTACAGTAAATAAATAAATAAGCAAAACAAATGTTGTACTCTTTTTATACTGGATGGCATCTGTTATAGTGGCTGCTTGTTGTGGAGTGCATGGGGGATTTCTTTTTTGAATGAACTCACTTATGCCTTGTCTCTTTTTAAAAAATAAAAAATAAATAACAGCATTTGAGTATGCAAAATACAGCATTTTAACAATAATTGCAGATATTGCCAGCTGATAGAAAAGGAACAGCCAATCAGAAGCCGTGTGTGGAAGTCTGTGATTGGCTGGTTTTGTGGCAGTTTTGTAACACTGGACAAAGTCGAGCGCGCACAGAAAATAAACGTTGCACGCGCGTGAAGGCAGAGACGAGCGGAGAACATGTTGAGCGAGCAGGGGAGCGCGCACAGAATCGAGAAGTCGCGCGTGCGCGCAGAACATGTTGAGCGCGCAATGGAGACATTGCACGCGCAGAATCGAGCTGTTGAGCGCGCAATGGAGACTCTGCACGCGCATAGAGTGCTTTGCTCTCAAAATGTCAAACCGTGCGCTCAGAATTGTGGCAGGAATATAACGACCGCATCTTTTCGAACTGCTCGCTCGCGCACCGTTGGGGGCGGCGTAACACACTCGGAGGACAGCGCTATCCACTCCCTCCGTTGCGCGAGCTCACAGACGCCCCTGACTGGCTGTAGAGCCGTGATTAATGTGGGAGCACTAAGTACCTCTCATCCCTCCCCTCTGAGAGAGCTCGGCCAATCAGCTCTCTCTAGACCTCCGGCTGCGAGAGGTTACAGCATCTTTTTCCTGCAGACGCTTCTGTAACCTCTATTGCGCGAGCGGCTGTGTATGTCTTTGTGTATTTGCGCATCTTGTGGTCGCGCTCCTCAGTAACGTGAGCAGTCCAACTAATCGATAACGGCATTCGTTGACAACGAATTGCATTATCGATTTTATCGATTAGTTGTTGCAGCCCTATAACTTGGTATTAAGAATTTGAATGGAAGAAAATTTCAAAATCAAAAAGCTTATCAAGAAATATTAAATCAATACAGGAAGCAGAGAGATTTAAGATAGTAATAATAATAATTCTGTTCTTTATTTCGAGTCACTTTATGATTAATTATATTTTCTCTAGCTATATCTGCTGTATAGAGACAATATACAGTACTGTACATCTTATACATTATTAAATCTTATTACATCTAATTATTGAAAATATCTTAAACACTTGACAAATATTGAATTCAATCAATATTTCACTTAACACAAGATTCATGTATTATAGTTCTCCCTGTGCACAAAACTGGTGATGTCACCAAGTCGTTCGAGCCTATCTGCCTGAAGAGTTGTGCTAGGTAACTGAAAAACTAGTGAAGAACAGGGGCGGATCTACCGGGGTGGCAATTGCCACCCTAAGAAAAAGCCTTGCCACCCCATTTGCCACCCCAGCACTAGTGTCAATCACACATCAGCCTTTATTTAATTTTTATAGGACAATGTAAAAATGTGCACCCTTGTGTATACACCGAATGAGAATAGCGTTCCTTGAATCCACAAAAACCATTCAAGGATGCTTGCTTCAGTGTTGCCACCCCTCATAATTTTAATGCCACCCCGGTATTCAGCTTCTGGAGCCATGGCCTGGGTGATCTCCAGACCTGAACTCGACAGGAAACTGTTGGGCAATGGTGAAGAGGCAGTAGGAGTCAAGAAACCGTCTTCTGTACATGATCTTCAGGAAGCAATTACGCATCCATGGGTTGAGCATGTGAGACCAGAGTGCTTCAGACACATTCTTGGACTCTATGACCAGCTGGATCCAGCAGGTTTTGAAGAATAAATGACTTCATATTAAATGTTGATTGTTGTATAGCAATTTCATTGCATAAAATAAGTTATTCGTATTATACTGATTTAAACATTGAATTTTATTTTGTCTTGATACTTCTGACCACACTGTAGATTTGTGTGGCACTCAAGATAATTTTTGGGGGGCACTCAAGATAAAAGGCCATGCTCCAACTCCAAGGACACCTGACTTAGAAAGGAGTATTATAAACTTTGACATCTTTTTTTTTTTTTTTTTTTTAAGTCAGAAGGTCCCTCAAAAGGTGCAACAGAGGTAATCTTACAGTTATGCATTTTGGTCTTTATTGCCTTCCTACAGCACAGCAGCTAGCATACACACAGGTACACCTTAAAGAAATGCATGTACTGTTATGTGCTTTTTCGCTCGCTTGTAGACATTGTACCTTTGGTATAATTCATGTTTGTAATGTGAACGTGTAAAACCAGAAGCGCTGTCCATCTCCTGATTCCACCGTGTTTACTGTCTCAATCAGACCAGCGCGCTAACTTCACCGTGTCTCTGCACAATATTAAACCGAACAATGCCCTCACCTCCTTACACACCGCTTGTTGCACCATTTACTAAAAAAAAAAAAAAAAAAAAAAACACTAAAAATCGCTTACCCGTTTTGTTTATTTGGACCAACGTTTTCAAGTTCAGTGGTCAACTTGCTCGTCAAACGTTTCCTTGTTGTGTAACGTTCCCTTTTGTTTAGCCCGCCTCTAAATTCAGAAACACCAATCAGACACCTCTGTTTAAATAGTGACGACTCATACTGTTCGACTATTGGTTGGAAGAGCTGAATCCTGTGCTAAGCCCCGCCCTTGTGTGGTGACACCGTGGAAATGCCAAAGGCGGTTGTATTTTCAGGTTAATTTATCACGCTGTTCATTCGAAATTAACATTATGACGTAATTTGGTACAAATGTAAATTCAGATAATATGTATTATTGTTTATGTCTGATTTTTTTTAATGTAGCATTTTTAACATTATGTCAGTGTTGTATTTCTTATGTTTCTGTTACAGATTAAAGATACCCATATCACTTGGGAACAGACCCTGTATAGCCAAAAGATTGTGGACACGTGACCATCACACCCATGCTGGTCAAACTGTTTCAGTTGAATAAAATTATTTTGAAGATCTTTCAAGTCAGCAGTTTCCCCATGATTGTGGTTGCATGTATACATGCATGTCTACACTAAAAGATACATGGTTATTATACTGAATTAATAGTGATTTACTCAAACTCTATGGAATATTCTACCAGCACACACACATATCACTGACGTCGGTCTCAGAGCAGCACGTTTGATCATTATCTGTGGATCTTATATTATATTCTCTCAGCTCATCAAACATCACAGCTTGGTTGACTTTGGGTCGGCACACTACTAGAAGCTGCTACCGTGCATATCTTTTTAAGCAGGATGATTTATGATAATTCTGTGTCAAGTGTACTTAGAGCCTACATCGTTGCAAGCATTTATACCTGTGCATTGGTGTGTGTGTCGCTCTGCAATTACGCAGCCAAACTCCTAATGTGTTTTCCATGCCGGACTGGCCTTTGGTCACTGCAGGCATGGGTGCACCTTCTGTTATGATGATCCTGTCACCAGTTTACTGGTAAAGAATTGATTATTAGTGTTTGTGATGTTAATGTTATGGCTGTCTGATCAGTGTAATAGAAACTTTTAAGGAAACCTGTAAAGAAAAAAACATCTTAAATGTCTGCACAGTTTTTAGGTGAAAATATTTTGACCAAAATAATTATTTAATATTTCACCATATGATGTTATTACGTAACAAATACAAAACCATTATTCCTATTTCTAAACATAAACTGGAAACAAGCTTAAATCTATCTTATACTACTGGATGATAATTTTGCTTGTTACTCCCGAATGTATCGCTCTGACCCTCACAAATAAACATCTGTTTAGCAATACTTGTACAGATCGAGTCTGCTGTATATTTTATGCTGATAATATTATATCGTAGCCAAATGAAGTGCCAGGTAGATGAGAATGATGGTAGTGCAGGCAAAGCCAGTGATATTGGTCAGGATGGACATGCCATGGTAACGGTAAAAGGTTTTCCTGTGGGCCTTGTATTTTGGATCCTGCTCACAGAGTTTTTTGTAGGGCTCCCTAGTGGTGAAAAAGCGTATCTCTCCCCCAAGGCCATGCTCCTGCTCAATCTTCCTCATCACCAGCGAGTGCTTAAGGACAGCTGGAGTGAACCACTGCACATTCAATCCTGACATGATCACTGCCATGAAAAACAGAGCCATCTGTCAAGAAAACATGGTGTTAGGAGTCATGTATTGTGGCTTGAAACTGACAAATAGATACTGTATGTAAAGATCCACAGACATTCTGCGGACCACGTCTGAGCTCACCTGTATAGTTTCATGGATATCCAGAAGCTTTCTAGGGTGATACACAGTATATATAGCCAGGCTGACTGTGTTACTGGCCAGCAGACAATAAAAATACATGGGAAAGAGTTTGCTCTGAACTAAACCAAATGTGTGAAGACTGACCTTGGACAACAAAACAAGACCTGAAAAAAATCATATCAAACCACTGTTACTTACAGTAGGACTGCACAACATATTCTGGCCTTGCCATATTCATATATATATGGTATAAGCAAGCAGTTAAGAAAAATATCCCTGTGAATAACAGACATTTTTATTATTCTCAGTGAGCATCATGATGAATTTCAGACATTTCTGGCTGTTTTGGTGAATAAAAGCTCCAACATGATGGGCCAAGATATTTTTAATTATAAAAAGTTCTCATGCAAGATTTGCAAGGTAAATCATAATTTATACTGTAGCTACAACAATATAATCATAATCTAGTATGTTGTCGATATTATTTAGACCTAGAATAGTATGTACATACGTATGTATGTAGTGACATGATAGAGGACGAGGATGGTGTTACCTGCAATAAACGACACCCACACCTGCATGCCCCATGTGAACGAAATGAACAAGAGGTGCAGCACCTTCACCAGGTCTGCTGTGTCTCCTTCAGTGGACATAGTAAACTTCTGAAAGTAAACCAACGTCATGTAGAATATTAATCCAAAGTAGTACCGAATACATACACCCAAAAGTTTGCATCTTTATGGACATCTTGGACATCAGATAAGAGGGCATGATGAGAGCCTGTGCTTTTATTTATTTAAGATTACAAAGCTCACTAATTGTAAAATGAAAAACCTGTGCAGACCCTAGCAATATAAACAGCTTTAACCGGCAGTTTGACAGCAAAACACGCCATTTTCAGTCTTTTACTGATTTTGCCAATAATGTTTTCAGATACACAATGCTGTCCATAATAAAATGTGTAATTTGTAAATCAATACAAACATTAGCAAAATATTTTATGAATATAAAAGCACTTGAAAAATGACAATTCACTCCAAAGGGTTGAATACTTATAAACAAAACAAAATAAACAAAATATACAAATAAACCAAAATGCACATTCAAGACAAGTTGTAAGAATTACCTACTGTTGTATACAGTGGTGGCCAAAAGTATTATGGCACCATATGTCATGTACTGTATAATACACTGCCTGGCCACTCTCATATTTCATTAGACCACCTTTTGCTTGAATTATGGCATGGTTTTAATAAATGTAGGCAATGTGACACAATTTATTTCCACCCAGAGTTGCATGAATTTCTCACCATGATCTTGTACTGATGATGGGATTGTCGGACCACTGTATAGAGCCTTCTCCAGCACATTCCAAAGATTCTCAGTGGAGTCCATTTCTGGACTGGCCAATCCATGTGTGAAAAAAATGTATCATGCTCCCTGAATCACTCTTTCACAATTTGACCTCATCATATCTGTGATGCATCCTTCAGGTTTTGCAAGTTGTCTTTTTTAATCTGGTGCCCTGATGTTGTTCTTTTGCTCAAAGGTCTAAAAGACATGTAGGTTAGGCTAATTGGCGTTCCCAAATTGCCCGTAGTGTGTGAAAGAGTGAGTGTATGTGTGTGTGTCTGTGCCCTGCGATGGATTGGCACCCTGTCCAGGGTGTACCCTGCCATGTGCCCTAAGTCTTCTGGGATAGGCTCCAGGCCCCTGTGACCCTGAATACAGGATTAAGCGGTATAGATGATGAGTGAGTGAGTGAGAAAAATGAGGCATTTTCTCTGATTAGTCTCACGAATAAGTGGTTTACTTATGGCAACACAGCTTTTTTTGTCCTGATCCAGTTCTCATCACATTGTGTGTGTGAAATGCTCGTACTTCCACTATTAAGCATAGCTATTCTTTTTACTGCTGTTTGTTTTTATTATGCACCAATTATTTAAGAAATCTCCGCTCATGATTTTTTTCCTAGCACATTTCTTCAACAAAGATGACAGCTCAGCACTATCCTTCCAGGTATTGTGTTTAAGGGTTCTTAACTCAGTTTCATAAATTTAAAATCACCTTACTTGTTTACTTTGCCTGATTAATCGGAGAAGCAATTAATCAATATTGGTGACTTAAATCTATAATCTAAAAATAGTAGGCAAAGAATTTAATTGTCCAAACTATAGAAGCTTTAAACTTGTTTGCCGAAGCTTAGAAACACAAGGCCGAGAATAGTACAGAAACAACCTGATTGTAATTGTCCCTGAATAAATGATAAGGTATAGACATCTGGTCTGGTTCAGATAAAGACAAGAGTTTTTAATGTAGGAAATTCATGTACAGGGCGTTGATTATGTTAGCAGAGATGTTTGTGTATAAAATAGGACAGCTGAGAGAAAGAAATCACCTTTCTCCATGCTGCAATTGTTTGCTGTATGAGACTGGTCCTTCTATAGAAGTTTAAAATAAAACCTTTGTGACTTTGCTCTTACCCAGTGTATGAATTACCTGTCTTTATAATATTTACAGAATTTCCACCACAACTTTCACTTACCTTATTCTCGAGCCCTTCACACTTCACTACGCTCCCCTCCCCTGCCACCTCACCACACCTCTTCACTATACAGTGGAACCTTGGATTGCGAGCATAATTAGTTCTGGAAGCATGCTTGTACAGTATATCAAACCACTTGTAAATCAAAGCGAATTTCCCCATAAAAAATAATAAAAACTCAGATCATTTATTCCACAACCCATGAAAAATGTATACATAAAAATAATTAATACAAAATATGAAAAATACAAAAGTAAAAATAAAACAAATTAACTTGCACTTTACCTTTGAAAAAAGTACAAATAAATACAGACAGATAAGTGTTTCTGTTAATGTTTGTGCTCGCATGCTCTGTGTATGTTTGTGATTATTGTGTAAGACGAGAAGAGGAAGAGGGGAGGGTTTCATACCTCCTCTCCTCTTACTTTAGCTTCACACATACACAGCCTTGTCTCGTTTTGCACAATAACCCTTCCTTCCCTCTTATTTGAGAGGGGGGAGAACTACTGTGTGTCACGATGGACGTCTTTCACACACACACACACATTTTCTCTTTCTCTCTGTCAGCATGCACTGATTCCGTTAGTGTGTGCGCGCGTGCGTCATTGGACAGCGTGCCCCTTCCTTCCTCCTCTCTCACACACACACACACACACACACACACACACACATTATTGGAAAAACTGCCTCATCTGGAAAATTAACAAGAAACATCTCTAATGACACACATGTAAAAAACAAAACAAATTAACCTGCAGTGTTTAAGTTAGAGTGTGTGGGTGTGTGTGTGTGTGTGTGTGTGTGAGAGAGGAGGAAGGAAGGGGCACGCTGTCCAATGACGCACGCGCGCACACACTAACGGAATCAGTGCATGCTGACAGAGAGAAAGAGAAAATAGATATTTAACCTGTCTAATGACACTTGCTTTAACTTTACACATTTTTCAAGTCAAATTTTTTTTAAGCAGAATTCTGCTCGTCTTGCGGAACACTCGCAATCTGAGGTTCCACTGTGCAGTTAATCTGAGTTTTCTTAACATTTCGTTGTGACTCCCATAATTCCCATCATTCATCTATAAGCTTAAATAATTATTTTATTATATTATTTTATATTTAATTAATAATTATTTTAATTGCTTTTAGTTCACTTTTACTTTGATCTAATCTGACCCTTCTGAAATTGTGACCTTTTTGTATTTTTTTTGGCCAGCCAATGTACAGTAGAAAGTACATTTACTCTGTTTTATGCTTTTGTGTTCTCTTGTAGACATTTTAGGCATTGTGGATGTAATCCTGATGTTTGTAATGTAAACATGTAAAACCTAGAGAGCTAGAGATCCTGCCGTGTCAGCAATTAGATCAGCATGCTAACTTCACTGTTTATCTGACAATATTAAACCGAGCAAAGCCAAAACCTTCCTACACACCACTTGTTGCACCATTTACTAAAAAAGAAGACTAAAAATTCCTTACCTGTTTTATTTATTTAGACCAACCTTCTCAAGTTCAGTGTTGTCAGCTTGCTCATTTGCCAGCCAGAGTCCCCTCATTTTGTAACGCTCCTTTTCATTTAGCCTCACCTTTCAAATCAGACCCTCCAATCAGACACTTTATTTAAAATAGTGACAACTCATATTATTTGACTATAGGTTATAAGACCTGAACTCTGCGCTAAGCCCTGCCCTTGTGTGTGACAGCTGGAAAATGCCTAAGTCCATTGAAGGCGGTTATGTTTTCAGGTTATTTCGACACACTGCACTGTACACTCCACAGTGACAATATGGATGAATTTCGTGCAACTGTAAATTCAGGCATCTGATAAAATTATTTTGAATTTTATGCAGTGGATTTCTACTTCCTCTTCTGTGATAATATCATCATTTTTTTTAGTACATTCAAAATTATGAGCTCACTATTAAACACTACACCCTAAAAAATGCTGGGTTAAAAACAACCCAGCTTGGGTTGTTTTTAACACAGCTGCTGAATAAATATTTGCTCAACTACATGCTGGGTTAATTTAACCCAGCAAAATGGGTTATTTATTTAACTCAGCAAGATGGGTAAAATATTCAATCCTATTGATATTGGGAGGTCATATTTAACTATAATGCTGGGTTAATTCTACCTCACAAATAGGTTATTATAATTTTTATGTTTTACATGTCTATGGGTAAAACAGTTTAAGCAGTAAAAGTACTTTGATATACAGGTCTATTACAAAAAAAAAAAAACTCTACGTTTTGCAAACCATACACACCAAAAATGCTGGGTTGTTTTTACTACCCAAACGCTGGGTTGCCTCTGTTGGGTATTTTTTCTGGGTTATTTACAGGGAATTGGGTACTTTTTGTTTAACCCAGCTTGCTGGGTTGGAGTTGGGTTAGCTAGTGACAGTTAACATCACAGACAAGACCGCCCCTCCCCCGAAGTTCACCGGTGTATTCAGTGGCTGTGTCAGCTTCCTATCTTTTTTTCTTTCTCCTCACGCATTTAAGAGGAAATGTAAACGTTCAATATAAGGTCTGTGTACACATTTTCACTCACCTATGACTGAATTTGTTCACTGTATGTAACATGTATTACTGTTACCGTGTTACACTCAAACTTTCAGCCTGGTCTGTGCTATAGCATGCTAGTTTACCTGACAATGGCTGTTAGCTAGCCAAACCTGAACCCCACCTGTGCATGAAATAAACTGCAAAAATGTCTGAGCTTTTTAGCTTTCTTTGTAGAATTCTTGCAGGGTGTATGAAGATAGTGAAGTGATGAATGAAAGCTAAACTGTTATTACGTAGTGCCAGCATGACGCTAGCATTTAGCTAGGTTGCTAGTGTTAGCAACCACATATAAAAAGCTGAGGTGTTATAAAACACTTCTTACAAATATGAATACTAGCTAACCCTATCGATTTTTCCATAAACTTTTACTTTCTTAAATTTCTTTCTTTCTATGGTTGGAACGAACACAATGGAATATCTCCAGCAGACTGAAGTGTCGAGCCCAAACCCCTACATCCTGATGTTGGGAGATAATGACCAGCACTGCTCTCAGGCATTAGTGCTTCTGAGTAATGTATAGTATTGATGTTGCTGTTGAACTTGTTTTGTATTATCTGATCTTGTACTTTTGAAAAATAAATATAAATATGTTTTCTATGTTTTGTACAATTAATTCTTTCATACACAGGTGGGGTTCTTTGGTTTGGCTAGCTAGCAGCCACTGTCAGATAAACTAGCATGCTATAGCACAGACCAGGCTGAAAGTTTGGGTGTAACGTTAACACGTTAACAGTAATAAATGTTACATACAGTGAACAAATTCAGTCATAGTTGAGTGAAAGTGTGTATACAGACAAATAAGTCAAATAAGTGTGTTCCATCAAATGCAACAGTAAAAGACCTTGGTGTGATTATAGATTCCAGCCTGTCATTTGAAGCACATGTAGATAATATTACCAGGATAGCATTCTTTCATCTTAGAAATATTGCCAAGATAAGAAATATATTGTCACTAAATGATGCAGAAAAACTAATTCATGCTTTTATCACCTCTAGGTTGGACTATTGTAACGCCTTACTGTCTGGTTGTTCAACTAGGTGTATAAACAAGCTTCAGTTAGTACAGAATGCAGCAGCGAGAGTCCTCACTAAAACCAGAAGATATGAGCACATCACCCCTATCTTATCTACACTGCATTGGCTCCCTGTGAAATTTCGCATCGATTTTAAGATACTACTTTTGACGTATAAAGCATTAAATTTTCTCGCGCCACAGTATCTAAGTGAACTGTTAGTGTCTTACAATCCGCCACGCCTACTTCAAAGGATGCAGGCTGCCTGTCAGTACCACGTATTATTAAAACTACAGCAGGGGGCAGAGCTTTTTCTTACAAAGCCCCAAAGTTATGGAATAGTCTTCCTATTAATGTTCGGGACTTAGACACAGTCTCAGTGTTTAAGTCTACAGTCGTGGCCAAAAGTTTTGAGAATTACATAAATATTGGAAATTGGAAAAGTTGCTGCTTAAGTTTTTATAATAGCAATTTGAATATACTCCAGAATGTTATGAGGAGTGATCAGATTAATTGCATAGTCTTTCTTTGCCATGAAAATTAACTTAATCCCAAAAAAAACTTTCCACTGCATTTCATTGCTGTCATTAAAGGACCTGCTGAGATCATTTCAGTAATCGTCTTGTTAACTCAGGTGAGAATGTTGATGAGCACAAGGCTGGAGATCATTATGTCAGGCTGATGGCTGGTTAGAATGGCAGACTTGACATGTTAAAAGGAGGGTGGTGCTTGAAATCATTGTTCTTTCATTGTTAACCATGGTGACCTGCAAAGAAACACGTGCAGCCATCATTGCATTGCATAAAAATGGCTTCACAGGCAAGGATATTGTGGCTACTAAGATTGCACCTAAATCAACAATTTATAGGATCATCAAGAACTTCAAGGAAAGAGGTTCAATTCTTGTTAAGAAGGCTTCAGGGCGTCCAAGAAAGTCCAGCAAGCGCCAGGATCGTCTCCTAAAGAGGATTCAGCTGCGGGATCGGAGTGCCACCAGTGCAGAGCTTGCTCAGGAATGGCAGCAGGCAGGTGTGAGCGCATCTGCACGCACAGTGAGGCGAAGACTTTTGGAAGATGGCCTGGTGTCAAGAAGGGCAGCAAAGAAGCCACTTCTCTCCAAAAACAACATCAGGGACAAATTGATCTTCTGCAAAAAGTATGGCAAATAGACTGCTGAGGACTGGGGCAAAGTCATATTCTCGGATGAAGCCTCTTTCCGATTGTTTGGGGCATCTGGAAAAAGGCTTGTCCGGAAAAGAAAAGGTGAGCGCTACCATCAGTCCTGTGTCATGCCAACAGTAAAGCATCCTGAGACCATTCATGTGTGGGGTTGCTTCTCATCCAAGGGAGTGGGCTCACTCACAATTATGCCCAAAAACATAGCCATGAATAAAGAATGGTACCAAAACACCCTCCAACAGCAACTTCTTCCAACAATCCAACAACAGTTTGGTGAAGAACAATGCATTTTCCAGCACAATGGAGCACTGTGCCATAAGGCAAAAGTCATAACTAAGTGGCTCGGGGACCAAAACATTGAAATTTTGGGTCCATGGCTTGGAAACTCCCCATATCTTAATCCCATTGAGAACTTGTGGTCAATCCTCAAGAGGCGGGTGGACAAACAAAAACCCACTAATTCTGACAAACTCCAAGAAGTGATTATGAAAGAATGGGTTGCTATCAGTCAGGATTTGGGCCAGAAGTTGACTGAGAGCAGCCCAGTCGAATTGCAGAGGTCCTGAAAAAGAAGGGCCAACACTGCAAATACTGACTCTTTGCATAAATGTCATGTAATTGTCGATAAAAGCCTTTGAAACTTATGAAGTGCTTGTAATTATATTTCAGTAGATCACAGAAACAACTGAAACAAAGATCTAAAAGCAGTTTAGCAGCAAACTTTGTGAAAACTAATATTTGTGTCATTCTCAAAACTTTTGGCCACAACTGTAGGCTGAAAACCTATTTATTTTGCCAAGCATTGTTGTACAGTAAATAGATTAGCCTTAGGTAAAGGAGCAGATCTGGGGGACTCATGGACGTAGAGTATTCTGGTGAACTGGTATGTTTAGATGCTGTCCTCCCCACTCTCATTGATCACTCAGGTTTGTTGACGGTGAGGTGATTGGTTGCTTTACATCTCAGGGAGCCCTCATGTCTGTGTTTCCTTCTGGCTCTCCCTTTTAGTTATGCTGTTATAGTTAGTCCTGCCGGAGTCCCTGCTTGCACTAAATATACATTCACCTTATACATTGTATGACTGTGACCATAACTGACTGCCATCTCTCCTTATTTTTTGCTCTCTACTCTTCTCTTTCTTCTTCTTCTCTCTCTCTCTCTCTCTCTCTCTCTCTCTCTCCTTTTCCCTCTCCCTGTTTCTCTGTTGAGCTATACATGTCACTCCTGAGCTGCCAATGATCCAGACCCCACTGCCCTCTGGACCTGTCTGACTCGTCCTGGTGTCCTGCTTCTGGTTGGAGATCTTGTCACATGAATGCCCCGTGTGGTCTGCCTGGGATGCGTGTGGTGGCTGGGAACGGTTCCGCTTTTCCTCGAAGACGGTCCTGTCCTCAACTGATGCAGACAGCTGTTCTCTGGGGAACTGTGACTTCAGTCACTCGATAGTTCAGGACTGGAATTTCCTACAGTCTACCTGAGCCTCCAGGAACAAACTGGACTCATTTAATTTAATTTAAACACATCTCCTGTTATTCTGAACTTCCAGCCTTTACATTATTATGCTGATCAATCCCTGCTATCCTTTTTCACCCAGATGAGGATGGGTTCCCTGTTGAGTCCGGTTCCTCTCAAGGTTTCTTCCCATTACCATTACCAAGGTAAAGCTGTGTAAAGCTGGTTTGCGACAATGTCAATTGTTCAAAGCGCTGTTCAAAAAAAAAATTAATTGAAATTTAATATATTTGCTAAGAATCTGGAAGAAATACAGTAAAAGTAGTAATGCACTGATTAACCTTCTGTACATCAGCATCAGATTATATTTGTCTTGTTGATGGGCAGCAGATAAGTTATTTTACTGATGCCAGTGTCCGAAGTTGATTAGTTGTGGTCTGACATATCGGAAAATGTCATGACGTAGTGAATGAGTATTTCACTGTCACAATGAAAGATCAGCAATATTCCATTGACAAACCACATTCTGGTGGATGTACAACTAGTAAGACTTTCATAATTTGCTTTTCTTATCACTTTTACATTTAATTACATTTTATTTATGTTTCACAAAATAAATAAATAAAGATTTTTGTTGGGCTATGAATTAAAACTGTTTTACATCTAGGAGGTTATTTTTTAATAATCCAAAAAATAATCTTTCATGCGAAAAGAATGATATATTTAAGGTTGTTTCATGAATTTGAATAAAGTGGTATAGATGATGAGACGACATGGTTTTCACACAAGCTGCTTCCTGTTTGATGATAGCTCCAACCTGAGCTATGATTGGACATTTAAAAAGTCATGGGGTTTTAACCCTATTGATTGCCCCATAGTTTCATGAATTGTTGGGCATTACAGTATAGTGCATTAGTGAGATCTGGGGTGCTGATCTGGGGCAATAAACTCTGGAATAAAGTTTGTTTTTCAGTTAATCTCAAAGTCTCCAGTGGATCTGAGGTCAGGCTTGCAAACCATGTGATCATGGAGCTTGCTTTGTGGACCGAGAGCTGCTAGACTGGAACATGTTGGATCAAGTGAAGGGAATTTGTAAAGGTACAGTATACAAAGACATCATGTATAATACTGTGCAAAAGTTTAGGCAGGTGTGAAAGAATGCTATACATTAAGCTTTCAAAAATAGAAGTGTTTAAAAAGTTTATTTTTATCAGTTAACAAAATGGAAAGTACAGTAAATGTACAGAAGAGAAATCCAAATCAAGTCAGTATTTGGTGTGACCATCCTTTGCCTGCAAAACAGCAGCAATTTTACTAGGTCCACTTAAAAGTTTTTTGAAGGAACTTGGCAGGTAGGTTGTTCCAAACATCTTGGATAACTAACTACAGATCTTTCGTGGCTGTAGGCTGTCTCAAATCCTTCTGCCACCTAATCCCAGACAGACTCGATGATGTTGAGATTGGGACTCTGTGAGGCCCAAACCATCACTATCAGAACTCCTTGTTCTTCTCAATGCTGAAGATAGTTCTTAATGACTTTGGCTATGTGTTTGATGTCGTCCTGCTGCAGAATAAATGTAGGGCCAATCAGATGCCTTTCTTATGTTATTGCATATTGGATAAGTACATGCTTGTATTTCTCAGCACTGAGGACACCATTAAATCTGACCAAATCTCCAACTCCATTTGTAGAAATGCAGCCCCAAACTTACAAAGAACCTCCACAATGTTCCACTGTTACCTGCAGTCAAGCATTACTGTACTGCTCTCCAGCCGTTTGGCAAACAACCTGCCTCCTGCTACAGCCTAATATTTTGACTTATTAGTCAAGAGCACATGCTGCCATTTTTCTGCACTTAAATTTCTATGTTTTTGTGCACATTAGAGTCATTTAACCTTATTTCCACATCAAATGTATGGCTTTTGGGCCTCAATTCATACAGTAAATTTTGCTTTGTACTCACCCTAGTTTTTGGAGCTGTGCCACCATATTTAGCCTCTACTGTTTGACTGGATGTTTGTTTAAATAGTCAGGGCAGTGACCGTAAAATCTGGCCAAATCATTAATAAAAATGTACACACCTACAGTTCGAAAGTGGTCAATGTTCAGAGTCTTTTAGAATGGGAAGTCCCTGATCAGGGTAGGCATTTTATGCTTTTTATGTTATTGAGGAAGACTAGACTAGTTGACTACAGTTGGCTGTAGTGGAACCAACCTACTGAATTCCACCACCAAAGAAAAAGAAGAATGCATTTCACACTAGAGTGGCACTACCCCATCCTGACCATTCCTTAACTGCGCCAGTGCCTATAAACAAATATAGAATTTACAGAAAATGCTTCAAGTATTTAAGTATTTATAAATTTTAGTGACTCTAAGCAGTAATAATTTGCCATGTGCATCCTATGTATTTCATGCAGAAATTTGTGGGAAATGTGCATCCTCTGAAACTCATTCCCACAAAAACTAAAGTACAGCTGGCAGTAACAGAACATAACCAGTTCTCTTATCTTCCAAGGTCATTGTGTTTGCATAAAACAATATTGGTTTTAAGACCCACAATAAAGTGGCTTTAGGCTGATTAAATGTAATGGTATTTTTGATTGGTCAATCTCACAGTCTCCAGCCAATGAAATCGCTTCGTACAAAATATTCCTTTTTTTTTCTTCTTTTTTAACCCTGATACAAATCAATGAACAATCACTTCAGTTTTTGGAGAAAGTGTTGGAAATAAAAATACATTGAATATATTGACTCATCAACTGAAACTAACTTTTTTGGGATGCATGGTGCTATATCTTCACTAAATCTCGCACAAAATGCAAAATGCAAAAAAAAAACAGCAAAAAAGGCCTTGGCCTTCCACTAATGTAAACAAGGTTTGAAGGGCATCTGGACGAATACAACTTTCTGAAAATGCTTTGTGTGCTGATGCAAAGTTCTTGCAAAATTTGAATTCTTAAATTGAAAATGTGAAAATTGGTAAGGGAAGGCATTGTCCCTGTTGAAAAGGAAAGTTGTCCCTGTTGGGGCCTTGAGCAAGGCATTTAACCCTCAACTGCTTATGCATAATGAAATTCTTTTTTTTTTTTTTATTAAGTTGCTCTAGATAATGTCTGCTAAATGTATTAATTTCCATTTTGTCTGTAACATCACTTTATTTACTTATCAGTGGACCCATTGTTTTAAGAAAGGAAAAAACATTATTTTAAAATATGTGCATCCCTCAGACCTATAGTTTTGATTAGAAAAAAATCAATGTCTAAGTTATCTTTTTGTCTTTTGTACCAGTCTAATATCCTTTAACTTTTATTAGAGCAATTTTGTACGAAGCCGCTGTCGAATGTGGCGTTAGACGCTAGATGGCGCTGTACAACACTGTAAACGTCTGAACAGGATTTATTAAACCGAGAAGGAATTTTTCCCGGAAGTTTCTCCTGTGTTTACTCGCGGTGTGCGTGCTCCTTGCGAATTCCTAAAAGGTAAGATACTGTAAGTTGTTTTTTAGTTGTTAGACTGCACATTTTAAAAACAAACATTGTGTAGCAGTAGCTGGTGTAAATAAAAAAGGAAGCTCGACTCATTCGTTAGCTAGCATAAGCCGGGCATCCTGTTTCATATATTATAACGCGGCAGTTTCTGTATGTTGTCTGGTTTAGCTTAGCCGGGGAGCTAACTTACAAACATCTGCGAGCGTCTGTGCATTTTGGGGGCAATTTGGCCCATAAAAAGCTTCGAATAATTGAATTTAAAATTAGAATGTACAGTTTATTATTTTTGTGTGTTTTATGAGTTTTCTTTCAAACACGAGGTTTGAGGTAATCAATTAGGTTAATTACTTGTTTCTAGGGGTTATGAGCTAAAATATACCTCGACGAAACGGTTACAATTTAATTTATATTTTTACCAACAAATATTTAATTAGTGGTGCTTGCGAAGGCGAGGCACTACTATTATAATCTCACAGGCTTATTATTCTTTTTTCCCTTCTTCCGTACAAAACTTTGGCGCGTAACTAATCCCGCACCGTTTGTCGTAGACCCATGAATGAGGGATCGAATCGTGCGGCTTGTTCGGGAATGGGGTGCTATGACTTTTCCCAAAAAGTCCCATAGACTTTACATTGCGAAAGCGAAGCACTACTATTCTAATCTCTCAGGCTTATTATTATTTTTATTTTTTTTTGTTCCGTGTCTCCATCTTGCAATAGCGCCGTCTTCTGGTCTTGATCCTCCTCCTTTCAGTAATCCTATTTTCTTGAAGTCCTTCAAAATTCCCAGTGTACTCAACTATTCCAAATTCGTGGCCCTTGCGTGCAAAAATGATCAAAAGTTTCCACTGTTTGTGGAGATCTGTTTACTGTAAATGGTTTCATAACCACAGGAAGCATGGTCAGCATATTCAGCTTAATCTTTTCCTAATCTTTGACTGTCCAATTAAGGTGAGTCTGCATTCGGAGTAGCCACAGATTCCTTATCTTGGCTGAGAGCTTTGCATCAAGGTTCGATGTGGTGGGAAGGTTGCGTCAGGAAGCGTGTGTGGCATAAAACCTGTGCCAAAGTTGTTGTGCGGATAGGATGGTCCGCTGTGGTGATCCTTTGACGAGGGGGAAGCCGAAAGTCCAACACAAACATATGTTTTTTTATTCCAACTCTCTTTATTGTTTTGAAAATTCTCAACAGACATACAGCATAGATCCAACAAAAGGCATATTCAAATATAAAAACATGTGCAAACAAAGGTGCAACTGTATGTCATCCCAGATCCCACAGTCCCCCCACCCATCCCATCACAGGCCATTCCCCATAGTAGTACAACATCAAAATGTACCCATCCAGTGAGCACTAAGCATATACACACATACATACAGTACACATATATACATATACACACACAGGGGATGCAGAATGAAGTGGATGCGATAAATGATAAATAGTAAGTGAGGTATGTAAACGCATACATACATACACGCACACACATACATGCACACACGTCTGCATACAAATGCACATAAATATACAAAAAGTAAAAAGAAAATAAAAAAGGGGGGGCAGAATAATAAAATAAAACATTCAAAGAGGAAAAAAAAAAAGAAAAAAGGGGGGAAACCCCTCTCCCTAACCGTGCTCTAGGTCTTGGGGACCATCAGGTGAGGTAGTAATATCTAGAAAGGGATCCCATGTCTTATGGAACTTTCCTGTGGAGCTCCTGAGAGAGAATCTAAGCTTCTCGAGTTGTAGGTTATAGAGAACCTCCTTGACCCAATGTTTATGTGATGGAGGATGTGCGAGCTTCCAGCTGAGCAAAATTAATTTTCGGGCTAGAAGGGTGGTAAATGCCAATGCCTGTTTCGCTACTCTGGGCAGGTCTGTGTTGAGGGAGATACCAAATATTGCTGATAATGGGTTAGGGGTAATAGTGTGTCCGTAGGCCCTGCTTAGTGTGTCAAAAACGCGTGTCCAAAATGACGTTAGTTCGGGGCATGCCCAAAACATGTGGACGTGGTTGGCTGGAGTTATGCTGCATCTGTTACACGCCTCGTTGACAGAAGGAAAGATTCTAGCCAACCTCGCATTTGTATAGTGGATCTTATAGAGGACCTTGCACTGGATCAAGCTGTGCCGGGCACATATGGAAGACGAGTGAACTAAAGAGAGTGCTGTCTCCCATTGGCTATCTTCAATTTTAATGTTGAGACTGTCTTCCCAGGGGTTGTGAGGAGGCTGACCACATATGCCCATACAAAATGGAGATGGATCTTTTGGTGACCGTGCCCACTGACAGCAGACCTTCTGTTAAATTTTCAGGGGGGTGGTTTGGGAAGTGGGGAAACTGCTTCTTTACATAGTCTCTGATCTGGAAGAGTCAAGTCAAGTAGGCTTTTATTGTCGTTTCAACCATATACAGTTCAGTACACAGTGAAAGGAAACAACGTTCCTCCAGGACCAAGGTGCTACATACATGCAACGACATAAATTTAACAACGCAGATTTTTACATTTTTAAGTTAACCTAAAAAACGATCAATTTCTATACAAAAAAAGACAACAGACAACAAAGTGCACGTGCAAATGTGCAAACGAAGAGCTACATGACAACACAACAACGTAACACGTTACAGTTAAGAAATACCTTTTTACTGATAAGGTATGGGTTGAGGTAGTGGAGAGCAGCAAGTAAACAATTTACATTGTGTTCAAAAATAGTGTGCAAATCGCAAAGTGAAATAAAATATTGTGCAAATATTGCAAAGAGCAGTTCAGATAGGTAGGTATGAACAGATTAAGGTGGTTGTAAATCAGTGTGATTGTGCATATGTGTGTTTATCAGTTCAGTCCGGATGTTTAGTTCGTCTGTTTTAGTGATTTGTGTGTGTGTGTGTGTGTGTGTGTGTGTGTGTGTGTGTGTGTGTGTGTGCGCGCGCGCACGCGCTGATCAGTCCAGTATCTGTGTTGAGGAGACGGATGGCTTGTGGGTAAAAACTGTTACATAGTCTGGATGTGAGTGCCCGAATGCTTCGGTACCTTTTTCCAGATGGCAGGAAAGTGAAGAGTGTGTGTGATGGATGTGTCCGGTCAGCCACAATGCTGGTGGCTTTGCGGATGGAGTGTGTGGTGTAGATGTCTTTGATAGAGGGGAGAGAGACCCCGATGATCTTCTCAGCTGTCCTCACTATCCGCTGTAGGGTCTTGCGGTCTGACATGGTACAATTCCCAAACCAGACAGTGATGGAGCTGCTCAGGATGCTCTCGATGGTTCCTCTATAGAAGGTGGTGAGGATTGGTGGTGGAAGCTGTGCCTTTCTCAGCCTTCTCAGGAAGAAAAGACGTTGTTGGGCTTTCTTATGCGGAGAGCTGGTGTTGAGGGACCAGGTGAGGTTCTCCTCCAGGTGGACACCCAGGAATTTCGTGCTCTTGACGTTCTCCACGGAAGAGCCGTTGATGCTGAGCGGAGAGTGATCGCTCTGTGTTCTCCTGAAGTCAACAATCATCTCTTTTGTCTTATCGACGTTCAGAGACAGGTTGTTGTCTGTACACCAGTCCGTTAGCCTCTGCACTTCCTCTCTGTACGCCGACTCGTCGTTCTTGCTGATGAGACCCACCACTGTCGTGTCATCAGCAAACTTGATATGATTGGAGCTGTGTGTCGCTACACAACCATGAGTCAGAAGTGTGAACAGCAGGGGACTGAGCACACAGCCCTGGGGGGCCCCAGTGCTCAGTGTGGTGGTGCTGGAGGTATAGTTCCCGATCCGCACTTCCTGAGGTCTTTCGGTCAGGAAGTCCAGGATCCAGTTACAGAGGGAGGTGTTCAGTCCCAACAGGCTCAGCTTCCCGATCAGTTGTTGGGGGATGATTGTATTGAATGCTGAACTGAAATCTATGTACAGCATTCTGACGTAAGTGTCCTTCTTGTCCAGGTGTGTCAGTGCTGACGTGTACTCCTCCAAGTCAGTGTAGTCGCCGTAAGTGGCAGCGTCCCTAAACATGTTCCAGTCAGTGTTCTCGAAACAGTCCTGAAGAGCAGAGATGGCTCACCTGCTTCAGAACCGGTTTTGAACGCCTGACGAGTGGTCTGTATGCTGGAAATAGCATAACAGAGATGTGGTCTGAGTAGCCGAGGTGGGGGCGGGGCGGGGCGGGGCTCTGCCCGATATGCGCCGGGGATGTTTGTGTAAACAAGATCCAGCGTGTTTTCCCCTCTCGTTGCAAAGTCCACATACTGATGGAATTTAGGAAGCACTGACTTGAGATTTGCATGGTTGAAATATCCAGCGACAATAAACAGTCCATCGGGGTGTGTGTTCTGAAGATTACTGATCTTAGCATACAGTTCACAGAGTGCTTCCTTAGCATTAGCACTAGGTGGAATGTACACTCCGATAATGAAAACAGTGGTGAATTCCCGTGGTAAATAAAAAGGTCTACATCTAACAGTCACAATCTCCAGCAATGATGAGCAAAAGCTAGAAACTAGCACAGAGTTCTTGCACCATTTCGTGTTGATGTAAACACACAAGCCGCCGCCGCGAGTCTTTCCGCACAGAGCTGTGTTTCTGTCGGCGCAAAACGAGGCTAGCCCGTCTAGTTGAATGGCGGCGTCCAGTACTCTCGCTGAGCCATGTCTCCGTGAAAACAAAGACACAGCAGTCCCTCATCTCACACTGTGCAGCCTGCTGAAGTTGGATGTAGTCCAGTTTATTGTCCAGAGAGCAGACGTTTGATAAGATGAGGGTTTGTTTTTAGCTTAGCACAGACTCCCGCCCGCTTGCCGCGCTTCCGCTTCCTCGCGCACCGCTTACGATGTTCCCTCCTTCGGCTACCGGCAGGCAACGCCGAGGACTGGAGGCCTGGTTCCCGAAGCAAGCCGAGGTAGCGTAGCTTCTCACGCAGCTCATCTTGAATTTAATTTACCGGTTTATTGAGTTGCAAAAGTGTCTGGCGGTGGTAAGTACGAACACCGTTTGCGCCGATGTCCATATACTGGGTAAAAACGGAACAGATGGTGATTTGGAAGGTTACATGTAGATGAGAGTTGTGCGAAAGATGAGAAAATACCTTCAGTGTACAGGTTACTTATCTTGGAAATACCATGGGCCTGCCAGATCTTGAATGCTGAATCGGATTTGGAGGGTTCAAAACGGCAGTTCCTGTAGATTGGAGCTAGAATAGAGGGACCAGAGAGACCAAAGTTTTTCCTAATCAGATTCCAGATCTTCAGAGATACAGAGACCACTGGGCTCTTACTTAGGCGTGGAACTGGGATTGGCAGCTGTGAACACAGTGCGGAGGAGAGAGAAAATGGGGAAGAGTCTCTTTCCATACATACCCACATAGCCAGAGGATCTTGCTCCTCCATCCACCACAGAAGTTTTTGGGTGTTAGCTGACCAGTAGTAATGTCTAAAGTTAGGAAGGGCAAGGCCTCCACTCTTCTTAGGAGACTGCAAGATTGACCTGCGAATCCTAGCCGGTTTTCCGTCCCACAAGAACTTGGAGATCATTTTATCTAGTCTGTCGAAAAATGATTTGGCTAATAGAATGGGGATATGTTGAAACAGGGCAAGGAACTTTGGGAGAACCACCATTTTAATTAAATTTACACGGCCTAGCAGTGAAAGCGGAAGAACCTTCCAGCGGTCGAAGTCCCTCTCTGTCTTCGAAAACTAGTGGCAAAAGGTTATCATGAAACAGATCTGACTGGGATGTGGAGACAGAAATGCCAAGGTAACGGAAGCCATCAACTGCCCATTTGAATGGTGCCACCGAGTGTGGAAGGTCTTTGGCCGATGCATTGATAGGCATAATCTCGCTTTTTTGATAATTAAGCTTATAGCCGGAGGCTGCCCCATATAGTTCCAATATATTGAATATTGCAGGAAAGGAGTGGATTGGGTCAGAGACGTATAAAAGCAAGTCGTCTGCGTATAAGGAAACTTTATGGATTGTGTCACGGCATACTATGCCACTGAAGCTAGCCTCTGAATGTAGCCAGATGGCAAGAGTTTCTATCACGAGGATAAATAACAGTGGAGACAATGGGCAACCCTGTCTGGTGCCTCTCTGTAAGGAAAATGAGGGTGAGATTTTTTTTTGTTTGTTCGCACTGAGGCCATTGGTGAAGAGTACAGGAGCCTGACCCAATGTACAAAGTCCTTGCCCAACCCAAACCTGTTCATCACTTCATAGAGAAAGGGCCATTCGACCCTATCAAAGGCCTTTTCCGCGTCCAGAGATACGACCACCTCAGGCGGTGAATTACCAGACGTATGAATGATGTTGAAAAGTCGTCTGCTATTATGCCAAGATTGACGACCTGGCATGAAGCCAGTCTGATCGAGTGTTATGATGCCTGGGAGAACCTGTTGTAAACGAAGAGCCAAGATTTTGGAAAGAATTTTAAAATCCACATTTAGAAGCGATATTGGCCTGTAGCTACTACAAAGCAGGGGGTCTTTTTCTTTTTTAAGAATAAGAGAAATAGTGGCCTCCGACAAGGTGTTTGGAAGACGCTGGAGAGCAAAGGCTTCATTATACATGTCCCTTAAATTAGGAGCGAGAAGGTTAGAAAAGGACTTATAGTATTCAGTTGTAAAACCATTAGGACCAGGAGACTTGCCACTCTGTAACGATATAATGGCCTCTTGAACCTTCGCTATAGTGATAGGCCCGCCCAGACCTTCCACCACGTCGGTTTCAATCTGTGGGAAAGTGATGGCATCCAACACATCATCAGGAGGGCGGTCAGAAGTGTAAAGATTAGCGTAGAAATCAGCAAAGGTCCTGTTGATTTCGGTCGGATATGTGAGAATCTTTCCTTGTGTAGATTTAATAGCCGGAATGATTTTTGAAGATGCTTCAGCTCTAGCTTGATGTGCTAGAAGCCTCCCAGCTTTATCACCGGACTCAAAAAAGCGCTGTCTGGATTTAAGCAGTAAGGCCTTAACTTTATTTGTAGAAGCAAGGTTGAACTCTGTCTGGAATCTTAGACGCTCTCTGTAAAGAGAGGGGTCTGAACTGGCGGCATAGCGGTCGTCCACCACCTTGAGGTCCTTGAGAAGTTTATCAATGTATGAGGTTTCAGTTTTCCTCATGTGTGAAATAAAAGAGATGAGCTGACCTCTAATAAATGCTTTCGATGCCTCCCAAAGAGTTCCCCTGCTCACCTCTGCCAGGAGGACCGAATTAAATCTCCATGACTTCAAGGGGCTCAGCCATGTAGATAAATTCAGGTCGAGGGAGATTGGGGCGTGGTCTGATATTGCAATGTTGTTGTAGTCTGCCGTGATAACTTTGGAAAGCAGTCTTAAATCGAGGAGAAAAAAATCTATGCGAGAGTAGGTGTGATGAGCATGCGGAAAAAAAAGAATAGGCCTTGGCTGTGGGGGACCTGTTCCTCCACGGGTCCACAAGGCCATATCGGTGTGCCATAATGTGTAGGGTCTTGGCTGAGTTGGATAAGGGGACTGGCTTAATAGATGACCTATCTAGTAGTGGGTACTGAACAAAATTGAAGTCACCTCCTATAATTATGAAATGGTTTCCTAGGTCTGGGAAAGATGTGAATAGCTTACTTACAAATGATACATTATCCCAATTAGGGCCATAAACACATCAGCAAAGTGGGGGTATTTTCAAGTGTCCCAGAAACCATAACATATCGCCCATCCAGATCAGAGGTACATTTGTTTACTGTGAAGGGGAGGTCTTTATGAAGTAAAATGGCAGTACCTCTAGCTTTACTGTTAAATTTGGAATGAAAAATCTGTCCCATCCATCCAGTCTTAAGCCGCATTATCTCTCTGTTACAAAGATTCTTGGATAAAGTATATGTCTCCCTTAAGGTGCTGTAAGTGGGACATAATCCTTCCTCTTTTCGTGGCGTTGCCCATCCCCTTAACATTCCATGAAATTACCCTAACCGGACGATTCGTACCAGCCATACCTTAATATGCTTAGTGGAGGAAATAAGAGTGGGGAGAAAGGGAGGGAGGGGGTCTGAAGAAAAAAAAAAGAGAGAGAGAGAAACAGACACACAAATATAAACAGGCCTGAGCTTCCCATAAACAACAAACATCCAGTGACTAATGCACTACGGTGCTAATAAGCACTGATAAAACTTCCTTAAATTCTAAAAGTTCCCTCTCCCGAAGGATTAAATGTTAGATAAATTGGTCATGAAGATAAACAAATAACCCGACAGATAACGGTGTTAAAAAAAAAAAAAAAAAAAGGGAAAGAAAAACCCACTCACAGTGCCGTGGAACCAGGAACAGATTAAAAGAGCACATAACAGTCGTCATGTTATGGAGAAACAAGGTAACGATAATCTTACCCAGTGCAGATAACTTTAAAATGAAAATGAAAAAGACCGCTACACAAGTTGGTCATAAATCAAGGCACATGTTGTGTGGTGGCAGTATTGACAGTGTTCACTTTCCATCTACAGGGGCGACAGGGCGGTGATTGGTAACGATAAAGTTTTTAGCGTCCCCCACGGAGAACAGGTGTTTTCTGGAGCCATCCTTCGTTACGATGGATAGCTTAGCCGGGTAGCGCAGAGAGGGTTTCAGGCCGAGGCTGTACAGTTTCTTCATCACATCCCGGTACTGAGCGCGTTGCTCCATAATCTCGGGGCAATAGTCCTCAAAAATAAAATTTAATTTTGCCTCGCAACTTCCGCGCCTCGCGCAGCACCAGTTCTCGGATTTGTGGACGATGAACGCACATCACCACAGGTCTGGGTTTCTCGGATGGCTCTGGTTTAGTGGCTCGTGTGCGATGAGCACGGTCTAGCTCAGGTGGCGAGGTCAAAACATTGTCACCGAGCACTTCAAATAACATTTAAGAAAAAAACACTGTCTGTTGGGGGCCTTCAATGTTTTCAGGAATACCCATCACTCGTATGTTGTTACGTCGGCTTCTGCCCTCGAGGTCAATTAGCTTAGCCTTTAGTTTAGCATTCTCTGCAGCCATAACGGTTAGCTTTGCCTCGGTAGCCTGCCAGCTCGAATCAGCAGAATTCGCAAACGATTCTAGCTCTAAAATACGTTGCTGGTGGTCTGTGATTGTTATCTGAAAGCTGTCCATCTTGGCTTCAAGCCTTATGTATGAACTTTTCATCTCAGCTAGAACCGGTGCTCGATGCTCTTGAAACATCGGGGCCAATATGACCGTGATGGTATTAGCCAACGAGTCATCCCATTCCTGTTCCTCCTCCTTTGTTTTCCTAGACATATTTCTTCACACTAAAGAGTGGTCTAGTGTATAATAAATGCAATACTGCGTGGGTATTAGTCTTAAAGCTGGTCAGTGACCATGTAGAAACTAAAAAGTTCGGGAGCTCGGGTTAGAGCGACTACTCCATCTCACAGCGTAACCGGAAATCAAACATATGTTTTTTTTATTATTATTTATTTATTTATTTTTATATATATACTGTAATATACTGTATGAATGTATGTTCACACATCACTTTCCATCTCCATGGTCGTTCCTGATTTGTATCACACTGTAAAACAATGCTAAAAGGCATCCAAAATATCCTTTGCACAGTTAATGTTGAGATGTGTCTGCTACTCATGATCTGTAAAACCTTTATAACTGCTATAATTTGAGGTGCTGTTAATTGGTGATTTCTGAGGCTAATTCTTGCAAGAACTATTCCAGAAAGGCTGACCTCAGTGTCTTAAAATGTTGTTACAGTTACATAAATACCTAATTCCATATGATATTTTATAGTTTTGAAATCCCCAGTATTGTTGTAGAATGTAGAAAAAAAAAATCACGACAACAAAGAAATTTGCAAGTGATCACAAACTTGGTTGTGTGTGATACACATGTGTATATATGTGTCTTTATTGCAGAAGACTAGTCTCCCACATGATGCCCTGCCTGCGAAACAAAATAAATTTGTTGTCTATACAATGTTAAAAGTTTTTAGACTCCTTGAAGCCTCCTGTACAAATTTGTATATTTTATGGTGTTAATAGTTCTGCTCACTTACTGTCCAATATACTTTATTCCAGAGTAATTTGGTATCAATGGGTCGCCGAAAGTCAAAGCGAAAGCCTCCTCCCAAGAAGAAAATGACCGGAAACCTGGACACCCAGTTTACCTGCCCGTTCTGTAACCACGAGAAATCCTGCGACGTTAAAATGTAAGGCTGCAGTTCACCAGTTAACATAAACTATCCTCATCATCAGTGACATTTAAAACAAGTTTTGGCATTTTGAGTTTAAATGTGAGATGAAGGAACGGTTGTGAGATGAAGTTCAACTGAGGAATAATGAAACATCTGATGCCTTTGGGGGAGAAATTTCAAGCTATAGTTCCTCACTCGGGGTTAGGAAAGTACAGAAATGAAGCTTAATTGAAAAATTTGACCTGGACCAATTCTGTTTCATGGATTGGCACTGAACTCGATGTTAAATGTATTTGTATAAAGGGTTTTTCGCAACACTTCCAGGTGCTCCATGCCACGCTCAGGAAATTGAGATAAACCTGTTAAAAACTCCATTAACCATGACTGCATATGCAGCGGTTTTGTAAGAGCTTCTGTATTCAGACAAATACTTCAGTTCTATAAATAGGGTTGTAAAATCTGCACTGCACAGCTTTAGCCGGATTCTGGTTATAGTCTAGTGCTGGCTCGGTGGCTAATAGAGCTGTGAATCACAGGAAGGTCATCAATTCGATTTTAAAATTTTAGATATTTTTAAATATTTTGAATACAACAGAAAAGTATTTAATAAACATCAAAACTGTGTAACCGTTCATTATGTAGATGTCATGTCTCATGCAAAGAGATTTTCCTTTTCCATGCCAGTTTTTTGCTCCATACTCCAGTCCACTAGGTGACAGTATCAAACATTCCATAGAAAATGGAAACAATGTGTATTTTTGGCAAAAGCTGTGCTGCATTTTTGAGGACTTTATCAATTTTACACCATGTGTGATTTGATTTTGAATTGAAGCCTAACCCAGCAATTCAGTTAATTTAATCAACTGACAAAAGATTGATTAAACTGCATAGCTCAAGTTGCTGAGTCCAAGGATGTGTTTGTTTTGGCCATGTGGAAATGCCAAGGCAACAGTAGACCTACTGTATGTACAAGCCATACCTGGCCAGCAATGTTTTGTTCATGTATTTTTTTTTTTTTTGGATTTTTCCCCGATTTTCTCCCTAATTTAGTCGTGTCCAATTCCTCCCCGTCACTAGGGGGCTCCCACATTAAGGCTACTACTACCACTCAGCCGGGAGGGCCGAAGACTATCACGTGTTTCCTCCGAACCACGTGACGCCAGCCGACCGCATCTTTTCGAACTGCTCGCTCGCGCACCGTTGGGGGCGGCGTAACACACTCGGAGGACAGCGCTATCCGCTCCCTCCGTTGCGCGAGCTCACAGACGCCCCTGATTGGCTGTAGAGCCGTGATTAATGTGGGAGCACTAAGTACCTCTCATCCCTCCCCTCTGAGAGAGCTCGGCCAATCAGCTCTCTCTAGACCTCCGGCTGCGAGAGGTTACAGCACCACCCGGGATTCGAACTAGCGATCTCCGGATGATAGGGCGAGCGCTTTAACCACTGCGCCACTCGGAGGCCCTTGTTCATGTAGTTTGTTTTATTTTTGTGCAATATAAATATATATATATATATAAAAAAAATATGAAGTATAAAAAATATGAAAAAATAATAATAATAAATCAAGGAATTCAGACATTGTTTTCCAGGCCCAGAAAAGTTAACCCGGGCGATGGGGGGGTTGGACTTTGTGTTATGCCTCTGTCCGTTAACCGGCTCCAGTTTAACTAGAGCTCGGGATAGGACAGCCATGTTCTGGATTGGGTGTTTTGGGGTTTCCCGAAAAACTAGTACAACAATTCTAAATATCTACCAGGGATGGGAATCACCAAGGACTACCCGGTATGATATCACAATACCTGAGTGCCAATTTGATTTATATTGTGATTCTGTTGGCATCATGATTTTAGAAATATACAGATCATATATTACTTTTTCAAAGAGATACTTACAATTTTAAACAAATTTCTCAAATATTTTGATTCTATCACACAGAATGCTGTGCTTCCTGCCACTGAGTGAATTGTTTAGTGTGCCACTTGTACGATTCTACAGGAACAGCAACATTTATCACCTCAGTTGATTTTATAAATTAAAAAATAATTAACTTAAAGTAGATTTGAGCAGCTTGGTGATAAATTCATGCCACACAAAAAATGATGGGTAACTGAAAAGATTTTTTTTTCTAGTATCTGAGATGCTGTTGGTCTTTCAGCTCTTCCCATCAAAGGATCGTCATAGTGACCATCCGATACGCACAGGTTTTACGCCTGTATGCCCTTCCTGACACAGCCCTCCCATTTTGTCTGGGGTTTTAGTTTTTGAGTAGAAGTGCTGAATAGTATTATAACGCCATAACAGCATAGTTACCTTGGTTAAATTTTCCGAACGAATCAACAAAATCAAATGTTTGAATTAAGTCTTGAAATAGTAGAAAATTCCAGACATAGAGATTTTTCTTGCTTTAACCTCTGTAATTCCAAAGTAATGCCATTGATTCTTTTTTAAATGACACTGCACTTTGGCCTCCTTTCTCTCTTTTTTTTTTTTATTCATCCATTTATTTATTTTGCTTTTTAGGGAACGAAGTCGAAACACAGGTATCATATCCTGTACTGTGTGTTTGGAGGAGTTCCAGACTCCCATCACCTGTATCCTTTAAACCACCTTTAAATAATCATCTTTGTGGTGCTTGTTTTATGCCGGAGTCATTTGTAAAGTGACGTTTGTCATTAGATATTTTTTGTGCATTATATGTAATAACATGTTCGAGCATCCGGAAAGACTGAACTGCATGAAGGACCCGGATCTTCTTAGAACCGTTTAAGGAATCTAGACATGTATGTTTGTAGTGTTTCTACAGGAACTCAATTGTCATACTTCCTTAACCTCTGCCTCAGATCTCTCAGAACCTGTGGATGTCTACAGTGATTGGATCGATGCTTGTGAAGCAGCCAATCAGTAGCTCAACTCCTAGAGTCAGAGGTCAAGGAAGACTTACACGAAGAAGAAGACTTCAAGGCGTGTTTTTCTATGATGAAAAGATCCGGTTTGTCTTCTGAAGGATAGGAATCTTTTTCAGTCATATGTAGTCATGGTGTTGCCATTTATTGGTGTTACACGATGTAGAAACACCAAGGATATTAGATGAGTTTGAGGGTGGTGCCTTTGATAATACCTGTATGGACCCACATTTTTCATTTGAGAATTTGTGAACTTTTAGTTTATGAACTTCTTCGTTAGTGTTTAGGTTTTTATATGTTTAATGACCAGTCAAGTAAATGTCAATAAAATGTATCTTCCTTGTAAGGAAGTTTGTGGTGAAATGTGTCAATTTTCAGTCATTTCTACACACAAAGTGTGTTTAACACTTCCCTGCTCTTTATATCACCCTGAATGTATGGTAGGTTGCAATCTATGGTGGTGTATCCCTACACTATGCGCGCGCGCACACACTTTGATTACTGGTGTCAAGGTTTCATAGTCAGTTCACCTATTGGGGCATTTCTTGGAGTTTGATGGAAACCCACACAAACCCCAGGAGAACTTGGAGACAGTAACTTGAGCTCAGGATTGAAATACAACCTTTGAAGATGTTCATTAATAATAGTCTGATTTGCTTTGGAGCCAGTTCATCATAATTTTCTTATACACCCAACACAAACATACGAGTTGTGAATTTTATAGCAATTTTATTGCAAAGCCTTGGCATTAAAAGAAACATAGTCATTACATGATCACTATGGTTGCTAGGCAACACAAAGGAAAATGCACTGCTTGGCCAAAAACAAGTTGCCCACACTAATATTTTGTTTAAAATTTAGTTTTTGATTACAGAGCACAATGTGGTGGCCAATTTAAGTGTGAAATGAACAGTCTTTTACAATTTTGTATCTGGAACTGGAAAATTCCTGGACTTGGTGTAAAGAAAAAAGTATCAACAATGCATTGATATGATGAGCTGATCATTCAATACATTCAGGTCATCAGCTGGCTTAATTTTATTGCTACATAATATTGTTGAGCCTAGACCTGACCAATGGAAGCAACCCATTGCCTCCAGAGGCTTGTACAGTGAGCAGCAGGAATAATGGGTGCATTGCTTAATGTGCTTCCCTTCTTGGAATAAAGTCAATCAGACTATTATATCTTTTTCCTTTGTGGCAAAATCCAATATTTGTGCTCCCTAACAAAGTTTTTTTTTGATTAGCCTCACTAAGAGGCAGTGTTCTTATCGCCACAGAACTGTTTAGTTCCAATCCTGTGACTTCTCATCATATTGTATGCGTATGTAAATGCTCTCTTACTTTCACTACTAAACAGATGTGATATCAGCTGTCGATTCTTTATGATGCAACTTCAAGTTTTTTTTTTTTCTTCTTCAGAAAAAAAGTTTCTTTCATGAAGTTAACACTTCCGCACTATCCTTTTTTTGTCCAGATTTTAATAAAGCATAAATGGGTTATTAACCCTGTTCCGGTTATTTAAATTCTCATTAGCTTGTTTTCTTTGCCAGAATCAGGCCAATAATCTGACCATTCTGAAGTGACCCTTTGGAGTCACTGAGCTACATTTCCTCTCCTGAAATATAACCACAAGATGGCACTCATGAAACAGTAAAATGAACACACATTGCCACGTGCTGCACTTGAGAAGTCATATATTTACTAGAAGTGCATTTCCTTGTTGCAGTAAGCACAGATCATATGATTCCCTTGCTGATTTGTGTACAGCACCATCAGTGTGTATGGATTAATAAAGTCGTGTCAGCTGTTACTACAGATTGAAACCAGGCCTTAATATCCCTGCTGCCTCTGGGGTTCCGTGAGAGTCATAAGTCACAGAAGTCAGCAGTGACCTGTTCACCCTGTACTGGAGAATAAGAGTGGTGTTGCACTTGTCTATGTTCCCTTTTCACAGTAAGACAAATAACTTTTCTGCTCTGGTTAATTTTCTGGTTCTATAACAGCACGATGGATACATGTAATGATGATAAACAGATAAAAAGTTTGTGATTGTTTAGTAAATTAAAATGTCTGCTTTAGCAAACATCTGAGGTATAAATTAAATAAAACATTTAGGGATGTTATATTGTAAAATATATAACTTCATTATTCATTATTCTCCTATATCAGCAAGCGGTAGTGTTTTGTAATTACTTTTACCTAATGCTCACGCTTTTCAGGGTCGGGAAATGTTACGCCTTTTTAAATAGTATGTGCCTATGTACAGTACTGTTCAAAAGTCTTGATCCACCACTTACTTCTTCATATTTCACTTTTAAAGAGATTACCTTCCTCATATTTTTTAATTATAATAGTCTTAAGGAAGTTCTCCTGAAGAGGCCTCCTGAAGGATGCTTTTGGCTCACATTTTCCATCCAGTCCCTGTATCTGAGCAGTTTCAAAAGTTTTTGGACCACACATTGACCTATGAATCACTCTCACTCACTCACTCACTCATCATCTATACCGCTTAATCCTGGATTCAGGGTCACGGGGGGCCTGGAGCCTATCCCAGGAGACTTAGGGCACATGGCAGGATACACCCTGGACAGGGTGCCAATCCATGGCAGGACACAGACACACACACATACATACACTCACTCATTCACACACTACGGGCAATTTGGGAATGCCAGTTAGCCTAATCTGCAGGTACCCGGAGGAAACCCACCAAGCACGGGGAGAACATGCAAACTCCATGCACACAGAGAAGGGGATCGAACCCGGACGGTGCAAGGCGTCAGTGCTAACCACTACACCACCGTGCCGCCACCTATGAATTAGTCAAGCATTAAAAAAAAAAAGCCCGGATAAAATGGGAAGGTTCCGTCAGGAAGTGCATTCATCATAAAACCTGTGTCAAGTTGTGTGGATTGGATGGTCCGCTCGCTGGGAACAGCCGAAAGACTAACACCATAAAAAAATGAGGGGGTGCCTCAAGACTTTTGCACAGGACTGTAGGTATGCTTCAGAATGTATTATGTCATTTAATCAGCAGGTGACCCTGTAAGTCTATCCTGATCTTTTATGAAAACATTTATATTTTTATTCGAAGACCATAAACTGTCCATAATAAATAAAATAATAATATTGCATACAATTTCACCTGCAATCAGTCTTCTAGTAGTTTTAGGTCCGGTCCTGATGGTCAAAGATTCGTATTAACGCCTGCTATAATAATCTTCTAATAATGACCGAGACCTTTGCTCCGTGTGCATGTGCTCCTATCATTACACACTCATGCACGGTTGCAATGACTTGCTGAATTCCACGCGAACTTGAAAAGTAGTTCAGCACTTCAATTACTTTGTGTAAGTATGTGGCCTGTCCTCACTTCGGATGGGAATTACTAATAAGGAAACAAGCACTTCTATGCTTTAGTGAAACCCAATGTGCACCTGATCTGTCTGCCCAAACGTCACCTTCCATGTTCCGATTTTATTTTAAAAGAGCGGGTTTACATGACTCCAGTTAACTCTCAAGTGCATTTTATATCTCATTCTACTCAACTGTTGGATGTGGTGATGCTGGAGACAGATTTTACAGTGCACTTTGGATTGTCCCTCTAGAGGTGGAACAGTTTAAAGGTTTCAAAATTGCTTCCATGTGGAGCACCTTCAGCAACCAAGAACTATTTTAGGAATGCATTTTTCTAACAATGCATGATAGGTACAGATAACGGGTCAAGTAAAGACCATGTAGAGTCATGCATCTCAGCTTCGGATGCTCTGGCTATGGATTACTTTGTTTTGCGCTGTTTTGTATTTCAGGACCTTGAAGGTTCCAATGTACACTTATGTACATGCACTTATATAACTTAACACATAACATAACTTCCAACTAAATTCTATGAACAAGATAAAATCACCTGATTGAGAATGATTGAGATGTCCTCTATGGTGCCAGATTACCTCTATAAGCATTTTATTGTCACATTTGTTTTGATTTTCATGTTTGAAGACACACTGCTGAACTCTTTCCTTATAAAACGAGATCTGAAACCTTCACCCAATTCCTTTTAAAATTCCCCAAATCTCTACTTCATAGAAACTTGTTTAAAAAGTACTAAGAATAACTCCGGTTATTCTGTACTGTGTTGCATTTCTGCATGTGAACAGAAGTGATGCAGGAGGAATGTATTATTCAAGGCACAGAGTGTGTTTTAGCAATTAGCTGTAATGGAAACATTCTATTAAACGTTACACACTTCCAAAAGCCATGCAATATTGGAGTGGTGTACATTACATTCTTCGCGTCATCTTGTACCGCACCTGTAGATTTTAGCTCGATTTAAAGCCTCGCGGCTAAACAGTATGTCCATCCGCGTACCGTCTTCTAATTCATATTACGCTGGTGTCAAAGAGACAGAACACAACACTGGACCAAGAAAAGGACGGGCTTGATTTTACATGTCTGACTGAAACAACGTGCTCTCTAAGGTGTTTTGGGCGACAAAGCTCGTCTCGTAAAGGTGGATAGAATTCTTAGGCGTTAGTGGGTGTCGTGCTTGGTTAGTACAATAGCATTTTTGTCAAACCTTTTTTTTTTTTTTTTTTGTTACTTCCTCTGAGCCAAACTTCATATCTGAAGACTTGCGATCATCAGCAGCAGTCGACAGTCAGGGCTATTTTCAAACCAAACCAAACTATAAGGAATAATAAATATTCTAGATTTTTTTTTTTTGATTCACCGCCATTTTTAAAGCATAGTTTATCCATTTGTTAAAAACAGAATGTCATGCAAAAAGTGGTGACAGGAAGCTGCAACACTCGAAAACATACAAATATAAACGATTCGGAGTGAGAAGCAGGGACAGCCCGTGGCAGGAAAACAAACATATATATATATATATATTTTATTCCATCTTAAATTAAACCTAATGTTCTGGTTCGGTGGATTGCTGTTAAGAGTTTGCGTGGTCTTGCAGGATGAGGTTTACATTAAAAAAAAAAAAACGTGGGCAAGAAATAAGTGAATTTTAAAAAAAGCAGTGGTGGGTAGCCCTCTTAGTCAGAGTACTGGTATCCGTCAATCTGCATGTCCTGCCCGTTGTCCATGTAGTCTTCGGCGTAAGTGCAGTACTTTTTGTCGTAGACCTGACGCGGGAGCCCGTACACAGTCATGCCGGACTGCGATGCCACCTTGTTAGTACCCATCTGCAGTGAGACGATGGAAGTGTCGCAGTTTTCCATGTCCAGTTTCTTATCGAAGATCTGTCGCTTGGTACCCGGTGCCGTCATACCAGACTGAATAGAAAAGGAAAAAAATAAAAGAAGGTAATAGGGTTAATTTGTGTAAGTTTAGGGCTGTATACTGTGTAGCCAAAAGTATGTGGACACCCGTGTCTTCCCCAAGTGGTTATCTTTGAGCTCTCTTCACTGGAACCAAAAGGACCAGACCAATTCCAGCATGACCGTGTCCCTGTGCACAAAGCCAGCTCCATGGACCCATGGCTCAGAATAGTAGTGTGCACAGAATCCTGACCTCAACTCTTTGGGCTAAACCAGAATGCTGATCCCCAGGTCTCCTTGTCCAACTTCACTAATATTAATATGTCTGAATGTAGTGGAAAGTCACTGCATGTTTATGAAGTACCCACAAACCTATGACCTTAATCATCTAATGGTAAAAAAAAAAAAAAAACTATAATTTGTAACAATTACCCGAATTAAATTACAACCAAACACTGCAAAGTGTTCACACTGTACCAATGTGTAAAACACGGCAAATAATCCCAGATTACATCGACTGGGTTAAACATGAACAAATATGAATCAGCGATGTTACACTCTATAAGCACCTGATTGGCTCCTTTGTTAGTTCCCATCTGCAGGCTGATTGTTGACTGGTCCAGAGGATTCTCCATGCCAGCTTTGGGATCATAGAGGTGACGCCGTGTTCCGTATGATGTCATCCCTTTCTGGCTGGCGAACTTGTTGGTCCCCATCTGAGAGAACACAAATAAGAAAACAACAAAAGCATTGTCGGTTTTAATACACAAGAGTCAATACACCAGGGAGAGTAAACTACTTTTTTGTGATTTTGTGTTTATTTTGTGCTGTATCATGTAGTTTGGTTTTTGCTGAATGTATTTGGATCCAACATAGTCCTAGTGGTACCAGACACCGTGTACACACAAAGCACCTTAAACCTCTGAAGTTTCTATAGACCAGACATAAAAACAGAAACACAGACTAACCTGAAGGCCAATAACATTGCGCCCCTCCTTCAGTTTCTCAGGCGCGAACCTACGCTGCTGTTTCTCTGCATACTTCACCCCAATGTCAGATTTAGTATGGACACCTTTAGATTTAGCCTGGACACAGTAAGATGGGAAAAAATAAATAAGTGAAATATGTTAGGAGAGCAATTCATGTTCTGTATTGCAAAGGTTTTGCAGCCCACTGGATGATTTTAAATTCCCCACTGGGTCTTCTCATACAAGCAATTCTTTGATATGTTGTAAAGGGGACCTTTAGACCTTTTTTTTTTTAGACATTCGGAAGGGTCTTCAGTATGCATGTATAAACAAAAATAAAATAAAACCCACGAAGGAAAACAATCCCTGCTTTTTGTCTTTTTCAATTTTTTTTTCAGGTATTGACCAGAGTTTAAACATACCAATTAGATTTTTTCCCCTAATGTGACCTCATATAAGAAAATACCCCTCCCCTAGTTCATTGCTTTGCTCTGTTGTTTTCTGGTGTGGCCCAGCATGAGTTCATTTACATAGACAATAAAACAGCATGTTCAGAAGAGGAGTGAAACAGATGGCTCGCGGACTGGCTGAAAAATAATCCAGTGTTCGTTCACAGTCCTTGCTCTGTAAACAGGAAAGAAACAAAGTGCTGCAGATCACACCACATAACACCATTCCAGCCAATCAGCAATGGGGCATTTGGACTTTCTTTAGATAGAGTATTTTTCCTCTGCAGTTTTTTTGACGTATCAATTTCGAGAGCATGGAAAAAAAAGTAGTCTGGTTTACTCATTATGCCAACATGCAATATAAGGCATGCATGATGTATACCTTTTACTTTAATCAGGTACTAAAACAAGAGAAAATATTACAGCCGGTGTAGCGTCGAGTTTCTACCTTGCAGTTCTGAGCTTCTGGGTTTGATCCTGAGTGTGGGTCACTGCATGGACTGGTGATATATTTTCCCCTCAAATGTCCCCTTTGGGATCAGTAAAGTACACTGCCTGGCCAAAAAAAAAAGTTGCACACGCTAATATTTCATCTGACCACCTTTAGCTTTGATTACAGCACGGAATCTGGCGAGGTGTGAAAATGATTCCTCGTGCTCCCAGAGCCACTCTTCCACAGTTTGAGACCTGAAATGTGTCCATGTCATTAGGGAAGAAAAATCTCCGCTGATGTAATAACCTGGTCATTCAGTACATTCAGGTCGTCAGCTGACTTCATTTTATTCCTACATAACATCGCTGAGTCTAGACCGGACCTACTGAAGCTACTCCAGATCAAACACCACCTGCAGAGGTGTGTACGATGTACGATGCGACACTATGTACGATGGCTACATCGCTCTGCATAAGGACTCATCATACCACATGGATTTCAACTTCACCAAGAGTTTAAGTGAGCTCCAATCATGGGCATTTATGTTCACGTGTTAAACGAACTTGACGGTTCACCACTACGATGGTCCGTGCTTTTAAAAAGGCCTCCGACGGTTCTGAACTAATCTCAGTCATTGTAATGTTTTCTTATGTTTCTTTCTTTCTTATGTTAATTGTAATGTTTTTTTTTTGGCTAGGCAGTGTATATCTTTCTGTCTAGCCTTTTGCTTATCAATGTTAGATCATTTCTAAATTAGTGTGTCACTTGAGAATGAGGCTTACTGTCATTTTTAAACAATTATACTTAGATCCTTAGGTTTTAGTCACTTTCATTGCCAGCCAGTTTGAGGGACCAGGACATCTACATGGTTATCGCATGATGTTTGAGAGATGTCGTATGTAGATTAAAAAGTTTGAAAATAGGATGTAATTACTGCCATAAGATCAATGATATAACAGTGTGCAGTAGTCACAATGAACAAAAATATCTTATGATCGCAAGAAATCAACTTTTAAGGTGTAATAACAAGAATACTAAGACTTGCTCAGGATAGAAAAACAAATACTCATGGCCTTTCTTGACTTACACAAATTACTGAATATGTGCTAGAATGTTAGTGAAAAAGGAAACTGACATTTCACAGCCATTTGACGCCTTTAAATGTAACTACTGTATAAAAGGATAGTTAACTATCCTTTTATACAGTAAAAGGATAGTTAACTATCCTTTCATAGTTACTATCCTTTCATAGTTACATTTAATGGTGTGGAATGATGTTATTTAATAAAACAAATTTACTTTATTTGATCAGAGCAAATGTAGTATAAGAAGAATAGCAAATTCTGCTTGAAGAATAAACCACCCCATCAATGAATTTGTTCATATATAAAATCATGCCGCTGTGGTGTTTTATTCCTTACTTGGTGCATTTTCTTTTTTTGTGACACTATTAGTACACTACTGTAGCTATATTCTTATTTATTTACTAGAAACTTCCCTATGTGGGGACAAAATCCGGCTAATATAACACATAAAATACAAAAGCTACCAATCTATAAACGTCATCTCTGATTTCGATATGCGTTTGCCCAAAAAACAAGGGTGACACTTCTCCACTTTCCCACTAATTATCTCACTGATGGATTTTTACATCTTAATTTAAAATTAATTCTGACATTTGTACTTTCTAATTTGTATTTCTGTAACTGGCAAGTTCTGTCTTTTGTTCAATATATAGCTTCATGTGGGAATGGACATCTATTTATATGTGATCCATTTGCTTTTGTACTATGGACAATGTTGTGCAGTAGGTGAAATATAGAACAATCTTTGGCCAGAACTGGTTAATAAATAGCATCTTGACATTGTTTTAAGGAACTTTAATGAACACTATCCAAGCTGGTTACTCCAGTCATAGAAAAAGAGAAGAGTAACAGGGAAATCCTGGCGTCAGAATGATCAGGATGAGGGTTCCCTCTTTCTTACTCTCACAGAACCCTAATGTAAATATTATAAACATGTTGTATGAACATGACTTATTTTTTTCCTAGGACATCTTCATAAGCAAACTCGCACTAGCCATATCTCAGCAACCAAACATGAAACAAACATTAGCTTTGAAATGTAAAATTAAGGGAATTAGAAATTTCCTAATTTACATAAGGAAATATTTTAATTAATGACTTTATTTTATTTTACCCTTATAATGCACATGGTACATTGCTTACATTGGTAACTTTGCTAAATAATAATACTCTGCAATCATAAAACAATTCTGGCCTGTGTATTTCTATATTGTTAAGTAAATTCATAAACTAGACATATTTCTGTTTGATGAGTTTAACCTAAGCATACCAATTTTGACCTTTATTTACCATTATTTGTTTGTTCAACTTACATACAAGAATTAAAAAAAAATTTTCAGGGGACGTCCAGAGACTAGGTTAAATAATTTTTTAATAGAACTGAAAAATGAACTAGAGTAGCTATAAATACCTAGCGAATGATTAGGTCATATTTTACTGCGTTACGGTTTGAAAATTCTGGACCAGCTTGCGTTGGTTGGTTAATGTCTTGAAAATTCTGTGGTAGCTCGTCTTAAAAAAAAAAATACAGTACAGACCAAAAGTTTGGACATACCTTCTCATTCAAAGAGTTTTCTTTATTGTGTTCTTTAGCCCAAACAAGTCTCTTCTGCTTGTTGCCTGTCCTTAGCAGTGGTTTCCTATAGCAGATATTCTACCATGAAGGCCTGATTCTCTTAACAGTTGTTCTAGAGATGTGTCTGCTGCTAGAACTCTGTGTGGCATTGACCTGCTGTTAACCTGCGATTTCTGAGGCTGGTGACTCGGATGAACTTATCCTCCGCAGCACAGGTGACTCTTGGTCTTCCTTTCCTGGGGCGGTCCGCATGTCCGCATGATTTTTGTGACTGCACTTGGGGACACTTTCAAAGTTTTCCCAATTTTCCGGACTGACTGACCTTCATTTCTTAAAGTAATGATGGCCACTCGTTTTTTCTTCACTTAGCTGATTTTTTCTTGCCATAATACAAATTCAACCTCTTTGAATGGGAAGGTGTGTCCAAACTTTTGGTCTGTACTGTATATATAAAAATTGTTAATAAAGTCATAGACCTGAACATGATCCTTTCGTTTCATCCCTTTTATTGATCAATTGATAATTTATCTCAAATGTGTTTATTACAATTTTGTCATTTATTTATAATGAAATATTTGTCTGTAAATGTACTGATTAATAAATACATTCTTCAATACTGGGATCTGGCAGTAGAAGGAAAGACTTACATTTTATTAATATTCATCAAACACAGTATAATGAAATAGAAGATTCCTCTCTTTTCTATATGTTCTTTGCTTTGAGACTGTTGAACTGGTTCAGAGTTTTATTAAACAGAGAGTTTTATTGCAACGTCTGATTTCTCCTGGTCATTCCATTATTTTGTCTACCTCGTAAATATTAGCAATAACTCTTGAGCACAGAAATGAAGGGATTCAGAAAATCACTGGCTCGCATGCACAAAAGCACTTACACAAATAACGCTATTATTAGCATCCAAAAACTGCCAGAAAATCCTTCAGCTTCGAAAACTCTAAAAAGTCCTGATTTGTTTGGGTCACGTGAACGCTGATGTTTCCAAAAAAATATTTGTTACACACTTGCATTCTCCAGCAGAGCCTATGAGATCACTGTTCATTCTTTACTCTATTCCCCAAGCATTTCTGCAGAATGAGGGAGAGTGGAGTGGAGCATTCAATTCAGCGTTTTAAAAAAATGTGCGTGCTTACAGAAAATACATCTGTATGAAAATGCGATATAAATGGAGGAATATGCGCACACTCGCTGAGGAATGTTCGTAATTCACTCACCATCCCAGCCAGTGTGATCAGAGTGCTCTGGACCTGCGTGTGGTTGACGTTCTCAAACAGGTCGTTTGCCTCAAAGACATCGTGTGGCCTCAGACCGTAATCCTGAATGGCTCGGACGAAATTTCCTATGTTTTCCAGCTGTAGAAAAAGAGGACGGTTTGTGTTTAAAGCGCAGCCATTTTTGAACATTGAATTCTATATGAAGACAGATCCGTGCTGCAACACATTCTGTTTAAATCTGGCATCAATGAGCAGTTTCCTCTTTACTTTTTGGAGGGAGAAACTGTACAACATGTTACAATCAGATCTGGTTCTCAGAAGATGAAGAAAAACAATAATAAATAATTAAACCATGTATTAAATGCTTACAGAAAACTGCGACTAAAATTCTGACATTCTGACAATGTTTTTGGCTCTGCCATTATTACGTTTGGCTTTGAAATACTGGTTTAACAGAAGCCAGCAATGTTAGCCAACATTTAACCATTTATTTAATACTTTCTTTATGGATTCATGAATTAAGTTAATGTGGGTGTTTTTAACCCTAACCCAGTCCGTTTTAATACATTACACATTGTACGAGTGTGTATACCATGCCAACAAACTTTTCAGATGTGCCATCTTTCACATTAAAATGTATTAATTTTTTTTACTCATCATTCCACGCAAAGTAACAACAGATGTGTGAAGTGTTTTGCTAATTTATAAAAACAAAAGACTGAAATATCACATTTGCATAAGTATTCTGACTTGGTTTAAAGCACCAAGAATAGTTCAAGCCCGACCACGTTGAACGAGCACGGTCAGTGCACAGCCATTTTCTGGTCTCTTCAGAGATGCTCTATTGGGTTCAGGTCCAGACTCTGGTCGGGCCGCTCCAGAACTTGTTGTTCTGAAACCACTCCTGTGTTTTCTTGGCGTGAAGCTTTGGGTCTTGTTGAAATGTAATCCGTCTCCCTATCCTGAGCTCTCTGGAGATGTTTTTTTTTTTTTTTTACTCAGGATTCTCTTGATTTTTCTGCTATTTTTTGCTATGATCTATTTTTCCCCTCTATTCTGACTCGTTTCCCAGTCTAAGAAAAATATCCTCACAGTATGATACTGACAAAACTACATTTGATTGTAGGGATGTTTTTAATAAAGTGATTCACATTGCCTGATTTCCTGATTCAAAATAGTTCAATCTCTGTATCATCAGAGCAGAGGATTTTGCTTCTCATTGTCTGAGAGTCCTTCAGGTGCTTTTTCTTGCAAAACCCAGCCAGCTGTCATGCACCTTTTAGTGAGGAACAGCTTCTGTCTGGCAACTGTACCATAGAGGCCTAATTGGTTGAGTGCTGCAGGGATGATTGTCCATCTGTAAGGCTTTCCCATCTCCACAAGGGAAGTCAGGATCTCCTTCATAATGACCCTTAGGTTCTTGGTTAGGTTCTTCATCCCTGATTAATGCTGGGAACTTGTGTTCAATTAATTCAATTAGGCACAGGTGGACTCCAATCAAGTTGGAGAAGAATCTCAAGGACCACTGATAAGAGTAGAATGTACTAGGGCTCAATTGCAAATTTCATTAAAAAAAAGGAGTTAAATATTTATATAAAGGGTATATGTGAGTGTTTATTTTTTTAGTTTTTAAGGAGAGGATTTTTTTTTGTTATTGTAATACTTTGGAGTGTGAAAACGTTCTTTCAGTACTGTATTGGGTGAAGCTCCTTTATAGCCTCACAGGTCCAAGTGTCCCAGGTTTGATCCTGAGCTTGGATTACTGAATGTGTGGAGTTTTGCATGTTCTCCCATGTCTGCGCGGGTTTCCTATGCGTACTCCAGCTTCTATCCACCACAAAAAATACAAACTGCCTTTAGGTGTGAATGAGTGTGGAAATGTGCATTCCATCCTGTGAGTGTTCCTGTTTTGCATCGGAGATCCACTCAGTATCCCCAAAGACCGTGACCAGAATAAAGTGGCTACTGAAGATAAAAGGATAAATTCATATTGATAGGTGGCTAATGACTGTGTAATCCTGCTTTATCAAGGCACTAAGGGCTATTCCTGGTAAAATCATGATGCTTAAATAGCAGCAGCATTAGGAGGAAATAGATTACAGTGAAAACTATGTAAAAACTGTGCTTAAGGAACATCACTCTATACCATTATACACTCTATGGCTTAAGGTTTGTGCACACCTGACCATCACAGCTAGTTACCATTTGTATAAATGGCCTAGAGATGCTATGTACCCTCCAGTTCTTACCTTTTACAAATAATAGGTCAGTATATAGTTTAATTTGTGATAACAGATTTTTAAGGAATATGGTTTAAGACTGTTGGCTAATTTTAATAAACTCAGAAGAGTCATATACAGTATACTGATGTTCTAAACTATACAATAATATGTATTTTGGTCACACAACCCACTACAAACGAACAATAATTATCATAAGCTGAACATTTTTAAGGCTGTGAAACTAATTCAGCGCATAGAGTCCTTTAGGTTTGTTTAAGATCTGTATGGAGAAAAACTCCTTTGATGCCGATCTAAGCCTGCGTTAAAGGATTCTGCAGAAGTTTTATCTAGATATTTGGCTCACCACTGGCTTTACACCGAGTTATTTTTCAGAGCGATGAATAGATCCAGTGTGTTTAGCAGCCGTGCCGTGTAATGTAATCTTAGTAGGAACTATTACATGATTGTAGAAAAGCATAGAGTATGTTGGGCTTTTTCGGAAAAGAAATTCACCTGATGCCAGTTCTGAGTGGAGTTGTTGATTTTTCTCACAGAGCCGGGCTGGAGAGCATTGATGAGTCTGATTAAAAAAATAAAAATGAAAAGAAGAGTTGAACAGCACAGATTTATATATATATATATATAGCTGATACATATTATACCTCAAATATGACTGATCAGAAAGTATTGGTTAATTTTCTATAAACTGCACTTCAATAAGATAATGTTTCTGCTGTAACACCGAATTGACAGTAATTTGTATGGCAAAGGCTCTAGAGCAAATAACCAATGGACTAAATGTATTGCTGTTTAAGGAATCAGTGATATAGTTAAGCTTTGTATAAGCTGCTAATTTATTTGAAAAATCTTTAAAAGCTTAAAAGCTCTAACACAGAACCTCAGGTGTTGACTTTTAATTCTAACAATTTTTATTTGCTTATTTATTTATTTTTACATTTTTACAAATTCTGCCTGTCCCATGTCAGACCCTAAAATGTTCTCGTTGTCTGTAACTGCAGTGATTCTGAAGCTTTCACTCACTCGCACAGGATGACGCCATCTTTAAGGCCCTCCATGAAGTTGTCTGGAACTTTGCGCCCAGTGACCTCATGGATCCAGATCTTGAGCTCCTCCTCCTTCTGAGGGTCATACTTCTGTGCAAGCTGGAGGTCAAATGTCAAACAGGGTCACTGTAGCACCTTTAACACATTTCTATTACATTTCTATCAGGTTCTTAAAAAATAAATAAATAAATAAAAAGCAAGCATGGAGTTCCTATGAAATTTACCTTAGTTTCATGTTGTTATTATTGACAAAATGTTCACAGATAAAATGTACACGGTTTACCTTGATTATAGCAACAATCAGTTAATTGAGGTTATCACAGCTTTAGAAAGACATCACACCAGGATGACGAGTGTTATGTAGAGGATATATACTGACAAAAGTTGTTGGTTCTACTACACTTCTTCAAAACTATCACAAAAACAATCATCCACTAGTACTTCATGGAAAATTTCAAGTACTCTTATTTCCAAGCCATGAAAAATTCTGTTACATTATAATGTTTAACCATATCAATATTTATAGTGACCACAGTTTATAAACTAATATCCCATAAAGACATTTCAGCCCATAAATGTCCACAAATGTCAACACTGTTTAATGTCCATAAATGATCTTCCTTTCATTCAAAGGGCTTCTTAAAATACCATTCACGAGATAGAGGGACATGCAAAAGGGCCTTTCTGTATAAACAACTTCAAAATACTTGAAAATAGAGCTGTTTTTTGGTGTCTTTTTCTGAAATGTTTGTGCTCCCTACATCTGAAGGCTGAGAGAGAAAAGAGAGCGAGAGAAAGAAGAGAAACAAAGTGTGCCAACAATAACACTGATTTCAAAGCAGCAGGGGTTCGCTTGGCTTTCACTTCAGCACACCAAACTTGGGAGTAACATACCTCTCTCTCCACTTTTCTCTCTCTTTTTTTCCCTCCTTGTCCTTTTCTCCCTCTCTCTCTCTCTCTCTCACACACACACACACACACACACACCATCATAATTACATATACATACACTTCTCTCTGTATCTCACACCCTACACAGATGTCTACCCATCATCAGCTGATCTTCCCACCATCTCCCTCTCCCTCTCTCTCTCCCTACCTTCTTGCTCTGCTGTCCTTTTAAAGTGAAACACTTACACATGCTAACCACATCCGTTTATGGGCTGTAAGACGGACAGCCGTCGTCTCCAGCCAAGGAATTCTGCTCAGGCCTTCAATTTGTTGTTTTTCTCCCTCGCTGTGGACATGGAGGAATGCTATCAAAACTGGCTTCTCTCCTGTGTTTCTCTTTCTAAACAGTGTGCATGCTGTTGTGGGTTGTCTGAATCCAGAACGGTTTAAGTATCAGTCCAAAGTTCAGTCCAAATTCAGTAGCCCATTACTGAAGTATTTCTCTCTGAGCTATAATCCTCTGTCAACTTGTTTTCAAAGTTCCGAGGCAACGATTGTACAAAAAGCAGCAAATGCTTATTTAAATTTAGGGTAAAAGTTTCTCTTTTAAGAAATCTTCTCTCTCATTTCTTAGGCTAGGCCATTCTGTGGCGCTCTACCTAAATCACAAACTGTTTACAATACGCCACTTTCCTGAGGCTGTGGACTCGGAGCGAGCTCTGTACTGCCTTATTTGGGGAACAGAAAGTCACAGGCCTGTCACTCAGATGGACACAGAGACATAATATCATGGACACACCCTCATCCACTGGGTCACTCGTCATGATGGGCTGAAACACATGGAGCATGCTGGGAAGTATGATGGAGAGTCCCACGAAGAGAGATCGATATTGTTTTAAAAAGAACCAACGATGATGTTCATGCATGGCTTTCACACAGGCTTTGCACACATTATCATATACACACTGTCAGAAATGAAAGAACTCTTCCATGTAGTTGGAGTGGAGCATTAGGTGTACATTTTGTATGTTTGGAATACGTATTTTACCTGGAGTAGCTCATGTGTTACATTAATTAGTTTTTAGAGTAAAGCTTTAAAGGTGTGTCAGTGATCCAATTATGTACCTTAGCTTCATTTGAAAAGTATATAAAAATATATGGAACATATATACATACTATAGGAACAAAGAAATGCACACATGCATGTATATATATAATGCTATCCCTAAACTTACACTTAACTCCTCTTGCATTAACCTCATTAACTAATGAAAAACATTCCATCTTTCATAGTTGTTTTTACTAAATACATTAAAACCTCATGGTTTTGTGAGGCCCTTGTGATCTCGTCGATGGTTTGTGACTGAGGTTGCTCAATAGTTCGGGACTGAAATTCCCACAAACAGTTTTGTTCAATAATGAAAGTGAACTCCATGTTAACTTTAATACATTTCCTGTTATATCCTACGCCTTCCAGCCTCCTAACAGCATGACTGCTGATCAATCCCTGCTGATCTGATATCACCCAAATGAGGATGGATTCCCTGTTGAGTCCCAAGCTTTCTTCCTATTGCCATCCTTTTTCCTTGCCACTGTCGCTCTCGGCTTGCTCATCAGGGACAAACTGATAATTATGATTATCATGGTTTTGTGGGGACCTGAAAGAACGAAATGTCCTTACAGTAAAGGAAAGTGTCCTCACAATTCAATTCAGTTTTATTTTTATTAAATGTGTTACAAAGGTCATTGTTGCAAAGCAGTTTATAATAATTCAGTGTTTTGATTCTGTAAACTTGGAGAGTCAGCCAAAAAAAAAACATTTATACACACTTCAGGAAAAGTTAAATATTTGAATACTAAATGTATTGCTATATGTTATATCTTAATATATCTTATAATATTTAGATAGTACTGATATGAATATAATCTTAATAATATTATTATTATCATACTATTTTTCTTATTTCTCTGAAGATTGTATACTTTTTTTGGCTGACTGTGTGTGTGTGTATAAACAATGAACATTATTAAACGTGCTATAAAAATAAGACTGAAGTAAATACTGAGGACACTTGACAATATCCTTCATTGTGAGGACATTTGATCCTCTCAGGTCCCCACAAAGGCCTAAACATGCGCACACAAAGGAGAACTATAGAAAAACACATTACATTTCTTTACACACAGGCTCAATAAATAAACTACGCCTATCCTGAAGACAAAGTCAAATGTTTTGGCACTCTGGCGCGTCAAAGCCCAAGCAGCCACCGCCTCCTGGTTTAAAGCCCCAGTGCGCCGCGCGCGCTCCCGCTACACCCCGTGCACGCTGCTTTCGCGAGAACGCGTCTCTTACCTTACTTTTCACCTCCGCTGAAAGTCCGAAAGCTGGCCCGCTTCTGAAGTGCTGTGACATTTTTGTTTTTTCTTTGAGTCGATACTAAATGGTGAAGAAATGCGTCAGTTGGGGAAAACCTGAAGAAGAGTTATCCTGTCCCAGCAGATATCGATGGAAAAAAAAAACTGAGCCCGGTGCTGATGTTGGGGGGGATTTGCTTCCTCGGTTACTATCCCGTTTTTCCCCGCATGAGGAGAGCAGAAGCGTCACAACGCCACACTTTTCCCCCAATCTTTTTTAAACTCTTCCCGTCTGCGCGTGTCCGTCGCGCGCTCTCATTGGCCAGGGACGTCGTCCAATCCGCGCGTTACGTCTTCCTCCCGGTGATGTCAGCAGCATGGCATTAAAACTCGGCTGCTGTCATTTTTTCCGCCCTGAATAGAATTTACGGATGCCCCTTATTTGTCTGCAAATATGCTGCACTTGTACTTCTGTTTACATAAGATGCTTTCGGTAGACGCAGACATCATTGGATTAATATTAATAATAATAATAATAAAAGACTAAAGCTATTTTGTTAGCTTTGGCAGACACACTGCCAAAAGTAAAATCAGCATCTCTACAGACAAAGGATAAAGTTTATAAGGAAAATCCACGCTCAAGTACTTGCATATTAAACTTTACAAATGAGTCCAAGATTTATTCTGTCACCTCATGACTTTTCTTTTTCGTCCATTTCCACCATATTTAATGGATTTCTATATTACCCATAAATCCCTTTGACTACCTCATGATGATGGCACCAGCAGGAGTTGGCCCTTGTCTACCTAAAGACATAACAAGGACCATGTGTCTTCCAAGATCTCACAGCTGATCATTCTCACGCTCTGATTTAAAAAGATTTACAATCAACACCTGTAACTTCCTTGTTAATACTGCTGTCAGCACCACAGTGCTTGTCCTCGTGAAGATCGCTGACTAGCTGAGCCGAATCTTTGTCTTAACAGCTGCAGTTCTGCTATTCTGTACTGATTTGAATCCATGGTGCTGTTTGAAATACTTCTATGTTGGATTATTAATGACGAACATCACTGGAAAATGGTGAGTGAGAAAAGAATATTTTATTTTTCAGGAGGTTACAGCAAAACCTGACAGTAATGATTTACATATATTTATCCATCAACATTCATCCATCCATCTAGAAACCTCCGTAGTCCAACTAGGGACTTGTGGAGAACCATGGGGAACATTGTATCTATTCCCATTTTGTACAAGTGCAGGGATGAGGTGGCTGAGTGGTTAAGGCGATGGACTGCTAATCCACTGTGCTCTGCACGCGTGGGTTCGAATCCCATCCTCGTCGCGAAGTGTTTTGGTGGCTCAGAGGGCTAAGGCACTGAGTTACTGATCGGTGGGTTGATTCCCAGTTCAACCAGGTTGCCATTGTTGGGCCCTTGAGCTGTCCCTGCGCTCTGACCCCAGTTACGCTGGGATATGCGAAGAAGGAATTTCACTGTGCTGTAATATATATGTGACAAAATAAAGGTAGGGCCTCAGATCACCATTCAAACACACATACTTTCACACCCTATGGGCAATTTGGGAATGCCAATAAGCCTTATCTACATGTCTTTGGACTGTGGGAGGAGACCCCACTAAGCACGGGGAGAACATGCAAACTCCGTGAGCATACTCGACACGCGAATCGAACCCAGGACCTGGAGGTGCAAGCCTACCAAACCACTGTGCCGCCTACACATATCTAAGGTTGTCGTAAATGTTTCTCCAATAAACACCATTATAAGTGAGCTAGAAATATTGCCCTATGACATAAGCACAACAAACAATAAAGAATAATTTAGCTTGAAAATCAGTAAGCACATTACAAATATTTAAATAGAAACATATTTCCATCCATCAATCTAGGAACCCCTGTTGTCAAACTAGAGACCATGGATGCCAAGGGTGACCATTGTATTTATTTACCCATTATACAGTATATACATATATGTACATATACCCATTTTTATGACAGTGATAAAACCTTTGGTCAACATTCACACAATATGGGCAATTTGGGAATGCTAATTAGCTTTGGACATAATGCCTTTGGGCTGTGGGAGGAACCTGGAGAAAACCTACCAAGAACAGGGAGAACTTGCAAACTCCATGCACACAGACCCGAGACTGACCATAATGTGTGCGCTTACCCATAACTGTTGCCACAAGAATATACGAACACACTTGTCATCAGTTGTCTTAGTTAGTTATAACTTAAATATTATAATTTCCCTCCACTGGAAAGAGGAGGCCGAAACCTGTTTCAGCATGATAATGTCCTTGTGCAAATTGAGTCCCATGAAGACATAATTTGCCCAGGCTGGAGTGGAAGAGCTCGAGTGACCCACACAGAGCCCTGACATCAACCTTAATAAAGACCTTTGGGATGAACTGGAATGCTGAATGCACTCGAGGCAATCTAGTCCAATATTAGTGTCTGACGTTGTTAATGCTCTTGTGGCTGAATGAGCACAAATCCTCAACAGCCATTTTCCAAAATCTAGTGGAAAGCCTTCCCAGAATAGTAGAGGTTATTATAACATCAAAGGGCTGATAAGTGTAGAACAGGATGTTCAAAAAGCCCATATGGATGTGATGGACAGGAGTCCACTACCTTTAGCCATATCATATAGTGTACATGTACAATAATTTAAGGCGGCAGGGTTGCATTGTGGTTAGTACTGTGGCTTTGCACTTTCAGGGTTGAGGGTTAGAGTCCCGCCTGGGGTCTATGAATGTAGGGTATGCATGTTCTCTCCATGCTTGTTGGGTTTCTTCCAGTACTCAGGTTTCTCCCCACAGTCCAAAAACATGATTGGGGTTCTCAAATTGTTCAAATTGTGTGGAAATGAGTGTGTGTATTTGTGCCACATTATGGATTGGCACCCTGTCCAGGGGTTACCCCCACCTCATCCCTGAAGGCTCCTGGGATATGTTCTAGACTTCTTGTGACCCTGTACTGGATAACCGTTATAGAAAGTGAGTGAATGAATGGATGAACGAACAATGATTTAATGATGAATTTATATTACTGTAATACACCAGTTGTGATACGATATTACTAGATTATTCTATATCACAATGGAAATCCGATGGACAATACAAAACAGTCTTTAAATAGAAACAATAGGCTTAGCCACACAGTCATTAATTCCCGCTGGATTGAGCTCCATGTCAAAAATGGCTTGTTAGTTGGTTTGGGCTGCCTCTCATTACTGCTAAAGTGTGAGCTCGGTTTCTTCTTTTACCCTGATACGTCACCCTGTGAGCTGGAGCGGTCTGTAGTCTGTAGTTCAGATATTCTCAAATACATCATCTAGGATCACACATCACCCTGTAGAAAGACTGTCCAATGCTGCTGATGTGTCTGTGTGTTAGGAATTTCTCTTTATGGTCACAGGAGCGCAACACAGAACAGACAATAATATGGTTGCTGAATTTTGTCCAGGAATTAATAGAGACTAGAGTGATAATATGATGACATTTGGTTTTTGTTTCTGATCCTTTCATTGTAGAATGTTCTTATTCAGGAGTAACTTTAGTTCCACTGTGTTTATTTGAAAAAAAAAAAAAAACTATTCCCTGGCCACATTGTTTTTGAAACACAGCTGTTATGAAGAAGCAGGTGTAGACTAGACTCTTCTGCTTCATTTTGTTCCAAAACACAGAACACTATGTAGACTCTTTTTCGACAGTTAGACAAATGAATCATTTCCTCAACCGTGCTGAAGAAAGAAGTGGTCAGTATTAAATTCCCACACATTACACACATCTGACGACTCTGAAAAGGAACTGATGATAGTCATAGAGGGTCTGATTAAACTCTGATTAGTCTGCCTTAAACCAGAGTCTGTCTGTAGCTCAGAGCGCTTCATAATGTAATATATAATATATATAATAATATATGCCAGTGAATGTAAATCAAGTGGTAATGTGACCATATCCTGTATGTAAAGAAAGTGGTATTGCTGTGGGATCAGTTAGAAACTCATATACAACATATACTAGATGTTGAAAGGGTTCTGCGCAACACCAGTGGAAATTTCATGGCAATTCCTTCGCCTTCACTCAAACCTTTATAAAAGGTAAGATACATAAATAGCATGGCATGAAAATTCATTTCCTCTGGCTTATTTGCTATCAGCTTTTGTTGAAATAACACTCAGACAAAAATCATTACTTTATGTACAAGGCCATAGGCCTAAGTGGTTGCTTTTAAAAATATTGTTCATGCTTTCTGTGAATCCTTCACTGATTTATTATTCTAAGGCATGCTTTTTAATGCTTCGGTGAAATCCAAATTGTCTGATGTTGTGCTCCTATCTACAGTTCTTCTACTCTTAGTCTATCAGTGGCAGTGGTGGATCAGTGTTTAAGGCACTGGGTGGCTGATCAGAAGGTTGAGGTTCAAGCCCCAGCTCCTTCCATCTGCCGCAGTTGGGCCCTTGAGTAAAGACCTTGACGTGCTCTTTGCTCCAGCAGTGGCGTATAATATCTGACCCCAACTTCCTAACAAGCTGGGATATGCAAAGAAAGGAATTTCACTGTACTGTATTATGTATTTGACAAATAAAGGCTCTCTGTCTTCTTTAATCAGAGCAATCAGAGTGCTTTTTGAGGAAAAACTTTTAAAAAGAAGCATTTGTAGTTACCAACATCAGTATGGTGCTCAGAATCCATACATAATCAACATAATGTTAAAAAAAATGATTAATTCATTAATTAATTTGTATTGATAAAAATATATATAATGGAAGGCATTAGTGTACAGAAAGTTAAATAAAATAACATACCAGCAGATTTTATAAAGGAATCCATCATGTTCATAAAAAAATAAAAAAATAAAAAACATCAAAAGCCTATTTTGATCACATTATAGTAAGTAATGTGTTGATTTTGAATTCTTCTAAATATTCCCATTTCCAAAATGTTTACTGATGGAATTCAACTGTCCATAGACTTCCAGAATAAGTTAGTTTCAAACCAACAGAGATTTTTGTTTGTTTTTATCCAAGTTATTGAATGTGGTTATTCTTCATGCACTACAGATGTGGTAAATAAGCATTGGTAGATAGAGGAAAATTCTGGAGTTGCCCTTTAATACTGGGTTAAGAAAAAAACTTTTTAAAGATAGTTCTTACACCGTTACCTACACTCTCGTCATATAGCTGTGGCTACCATCATCTAACATGTTGTATGGTTTTGGTTATTTAAAAATCATATATAGGACTTTATGCCTAAAAACATATATTAATATTAAATTATAATGATGATGATGATAAATTTATAAACATTGGGCTACAATTTCTTATTAAGCTGCCCTTTATTAAATTGCTCACTCTACTCAAGCACACTGAATACAGAAAATGAGTTTTTTTGTATAAATAGCTTTGTTAAATCATCTTTTGTTTGTAGTATAGCACAATCTTTTTAGGTAGGAGTTTCTGGACTCCGTTTCTGACATCAAGATTTAGCAATTTTAATCCACTCTTGTTTGCAAAAATGCTCTAGACGTATTAAACTGCGAGTTTAATAACTGAGGCCCTCATTTGCATAGACTTCTTCAAGTCACTCTCCAGGTTTTTGATGGGTTTTAGATCAGGGCTCAGAGTGAGCCATTCCAAACCATTGATCTGCTTCTTTTTAAGCCATTCTTTTGTTTACTTGGATTTGTGCTTTGAGTCATGATCATGCTTAAATATGAGGTTTTCTTTCGTATTCAACTTTCTAACAGAAACCTGCAGGTTTTGAGGTATCAACGATTCCACCGTTCTTGTTAGGAACCCCATAGTATAATACCGCCACCACCATGCTTCAGCCCGGGTATGGTGTTTTTGATCCTTAGCTGTCTTGTTTTTGTACCAGACATATATTTTATGGTTATATTAATATTTTGCCCAAACAAATTAGATGGGATTGATTTTTTTTTTCTGTGAGAAAGAGCTTCTGTCTAGCCACCCTATCCCAAAGCCCAGAATTGTGTAGAACTTGAGAGATTGCTGTTACAGGCAGAAAATTACCATGATTTCTAATGTACTATATGTAAAGTACATCTAATGTATTGGAAATCGCTTCTCCTGATCAATACCTTTCAACAATGAGATCCTTTTTGTTTTTTTGTTTTTTTTGCACATCTTCATGCATCATCGCTTTAGCAGCTAGCTGAAACCAAGATGCCAAGAAAATCCTACAGAGAAAGGCAATCTTTATTTGGAGATAATTGTAATCACTTCATTCATGATGGATGTGGAATAATTACTTTGATCATGAGTTGAGTTTGAGTCACATGATCCATTATAAAATGCCTTTTTAGGAATAACCAGGTTATTCTACTCTTTATTTTTCCACTAGGAAAAACACACAAAAACTATTTTACTTTTAATTTAATTGTCCTTCTATCTTTATTTGATTTTTCACAAAACCCCACAATTTTGGCAGTTTTATGCAAACTGTTTTATATCGACTGTAATATACAAAAGCATTGAGAAGTGCGTGAATCAGACGTATGAAGTATGAAAAAAAAAGCCTTAGCTGTAAAATTTTGAGATTTATTGCTCATGTCACCCAGATTTGTTCAAGTTCTGAAAGAATTTTTCCAATATTGGCCTGCAGGAGAGTGTGAGCAGGCTATTAAGTCATATCTTTGGTACAGTAGCACCAGAGAGCCTTCTTGTAAACATTGTGAGGACAGAGATGAAGCAGTGGAGGAATTCGGTCGCTTTATTTGGTCATGGCTGAGGCCGAACCTTTGCTTGCTCTGGGAGGCAAAAAGAGACTGAAAGCTAGTTACATTGTGAACCTTGATATAAAGAATCCAGCCGGAGAGGTTTAAAACAGATGTGGGTTTATTGGGTCAATGTGGCTAGGCTATGGTACATTAAACAGCCCTGGATGAGAGTTACGCAGGAATTCCATCAAGAGGAAGGCTCATCTGTAGAGTTAAACTATGTAGGTTATTTATAGATTTTAATTTTTTAATTTTTTTTTTTTTTTTTTTACAGTTTCTTACATTGCTAATTTCACTGTATGCCTAAATACAAGACTGGAAAACTGAGATAGCTCGGTAAATCCAGTTAATCTCAAGGCCAATATAGCAAAACAAGCAAAAACTATATTAAATAAAAACAGATGGGGCAGAGTAAAACCATAAACCCACTGTAGTCAATCATATGAATCTCTAGTCAGTAATTCAAATAGGAAATACCACAAACAACAGCATTCACTGCGTATTTATAATATATGTTAAACATTTAGTAATTGTTTAATCGTTTTTTAAATTATACCCTTATTCACAGTTTTCCTAGGCTTCAAAGGAAATACCCGCATACCCCATTTAAGATAAAGTGCATCTTTACAGTATGTATGATTACCACAGAAAAGAATTTCTAAATGTTTTCCAGTCCTGAGAAAAGAATGTAAAACTCAGTCAGTCAAAGCTTCAAATCAATATAACTCACCCTCTGAGAGATGGGCCTCAGCAGGACTGCTGTTTTAAAGGGAAAGATTTGTGATCACGATTTGCCAACAGAGTTGGCTCTTATCACAGACGGATACCTCGTAAACCTGAGAAAATACTAGACCAAAAACAAGCTTTTACTGTAAAGCTGGAGTGTTACGTATGAAAAGCCTGACTCTGTGTAAGAGAACGGTCACCTTTATAGCTTTGAATTCATTGCATGTGCAACAAAACCCCTTAGAGTTACTTAGAAATTATAATTTCATGTCAACAGGTTTTTTTCATGCTTTTTCTCATACAGATCTTATCTATCTGGTTTCCAAATGTATTGAGACAGAATGAATGACAATCAACATAATAAAAATAATTTGCTATTTTATACAATGAAATTGCTATACTCCAATCAACATTTAGGGCCCAAAAGCACTATGACATCAGCCCACGTCATCGCAGTGTGTGAAGGGCCGTATTGTTTTTTTTTTTTTTAAGGATTTTTCTTTCCAGCGTTTTGGGGACTTAACATGCACAAAAACTCATGAAAATTGGTGGGCAGGTTGGAATCTGCTGCCATTAGAGTGCCTGAGAGTCTGGGCCCCGGGCGTGGCACACGAGATTTTGCAACATAGCTCATACACACTTGCATGTATGCACACGAAACCCGGTACACATTTAGAGCTCACTGAGCCGAACAACTTTCACTTTGCAAGTCATGGGCTCAACCCAACAGGAAGTCAGTTATTTTGGGTCATTTGCAAAACGCACCCGGTGAACTTTCAGGGAATTTATACGATCGCCACCAAACCAGGCGTATGTGATCTAAAGACATTAAGGATGCAAAATTGTCGGGGGATTTTTGATTTCTCAAACGGGCCAGTCGTGATAATGCCTCAAACCCATGCTAAAAAGTGGGTAATAACTTTATATTCATTATATTGAGTGACATTATATGGTGACATCCCACTGAGTCACATTATAGTTTGGTGCCTTTTTTCCAGCATCTGGGGCTTTTTGGAGATCTAAAGATAAAATTCCTCCCTTTTCTAAAATTATGTCATGATGGTATTGGTATGTCCCCTTTAAATGCATGTGCCCAGTATGCCCATTGTCTTTCTGGAACAAAGAGGTGGCGATGGCGCAGGATGCTTGGGCCCGTCCATTGTTGCTTGCAACTATATTTAGTCCTTTATTCTTTAAAAACTGGCATAGAGTCAAAAAGACATCTGCACGACTCTGGTGTCAATCATTCAATCCATTATTGCTTGATTGCTTCCTGAAGATCATGTACAGAAGATTGTTTCTTGACCGCTACTACCTCTTCACTATTGTCCAACAGTTTTCTATTGGGTTTAAGTCTGGAGATGACCCAGGCCACGGCTCCAGAAGCTGTATACCATTGTCACATGTTTCTAACCCTAGGTTTTCACTAGTTTTTCAGTCTTTCAGAGCCAGATAGGCTCGACCTACTTAGTGACATCACCGGTTTTGTGCGCAGGGAGAACTACAATATATGGCACATGTTGTCTGAATACTTTTGGCCACCACTGACACTACATACAGGTGTAATAGATAAAAAAAAATTCTGGAAGTGTTGCTATGTATTGTAGCTTATACACAGCCCACTATGAACTGAAAACCTGAAGAGACAATGGTTCACTAATTTGGGAAACATATAGAGAATTCCAGTTACGCTCATGTTAATGAAACCCTGTGTTGTACAATTTGGCGAGGAATGGTAGCCGGTTTGCTGGGCGTGACGGTGATCAGAGAATTGTTTTTGTGGATATCACGGCGCTAGGGAAAGGTCATAAAAGATGCCTATTCGCAGAGAAAGTGAGAACTGCTGTGGCAGCATCTGAAGAGGGCCTTTCCAGAGATTCCTCCCTCCTCCTCATCCTCCTCCTCCTCCTCTCTCTCTCTCTCTCTCACTCTCTCTCTGTTCTGCACTTCTAGGCTGCCTGGCTATTTATGGTAGAAGGCTTCCTCAACCTTCGAAGCAGAGAGGAATTCAGTAGGTTGGTTCAAAGCCGCTAATCATCCAGCTCTAGTTTACTGTGTGTTCAGAAGGTGATAACAGCCACATATGTGCTACATGGAAAATGAGCGTTTCCCACTGGCTCGCCCTAAATGCAGATTTGAAAAGTCAATGTAATCTTTTGAAGAAAAAGGGATCTAAACAGTTTTTTTTAAGTCTTTAAGGACTTCTTAGCTTCTTAGGACTTTACAGAATTCAGTGTAGCTTTGGTATCTGTAATCTGGTGTTATAAATAAATATGCTCTGGAAAATGTCTCCTGAGTTGCATATACATGCAGTACATGTGTTTATATCATACACTGTAAGACGTATAAACAATACTGAGTAAAGCCCTGTTTGAGTAAATTGTCAGGGAAGTTGAATTAGATTTGTTTAATGTAAGCTATAACGAGATATACAGTGGAAAGCAAAAGTTTTAACCCCCCATTCTCCCCTCCACTATAGTTTTGGATGTATCCATATTTTATTATATATATAAGACTAAACAGACTTTAGACTCTCATTATGACTAAGAGTGTCCAAAAAGATGCTCAGAGAAAATGAAAAATGTGGGATGTGTTTCAAAAAGAAAAAAAGAAAAAAAAAAAAAAAGATACTAGATAGACAGGATTAGCCAAGCACTGGATTAAGACATTCTGGGTTATCATGAAAAACTGACCAGATGTCAAGATATATATTTTTCCGTGATTTTTTAAACTTGATATAATTGTTAGAATAGAATAGAATAACGTTCACGTGTTAACATTCTCATGCATTCTCATGCACTGTACAGATCAAATGAATCAGTTGTTTAATCACTTTATTACAGCTGAAAGTGTGTAGTGCAGTATGTGAAATTGTCTCCGCTGAAAGCTTTATAGATGAGATCTATGGGCAGATTATTGTTATGAAAACTACAGTGGCATGTTTGCATAAGCAGCTACCAACTTCAGTATGTGTACAGATTTTTGGAACAGTTGTAACTGAAAACGTATTATGGAATCTATGATGTAAGGGATTTCGTGCAGCTTGGTATACATGTGTGTGTGTGTGTGTGCTTGGCAGGCCTGATTTTCATTGAGAATGTGATACAGTATGTGACCATGTTTGGTAAAAGTTGTGCAGACTCTGACCCAGCCCCATTGACCAGGACTGCACATGCAGGACTGGATTCAATCAGAGCCTGGTTCTCTACCTCTCCTTCTCTCTCTACCTACTGTATCCCCCCATCTTTTCTCGCCTGCTCCACTCCTGCCTTAAAATTCCTCTCATTCGGCGCAAAATCGTCAGATTGAACTTGTAGCTTAAACTGTGGTTTTAATGGTATGTATGCTTAGGGATTTGTGTAGTGTGCACATAAAGTCCACAACCGATCTCTAAGACATGACTATTAAGGGGTTGTCTTTTTGGATTGGTCCCAAGAGAAAGCATGAGGTCATCGGGATCTTGGTGCTCATCCTGCATCTGTTCAGTGTATCATTGTCTTCTTTTGATTCATAAGCTAATAAGCAGCGCAAGAACACATATAAACAAATGATAAAGCATTTGTCCTAAATAGGCTACAGGGTAGTTTCCCCCTCTTAATATACCTGCTGTAAATGCTTGCAGTGCTGGGAGAAATCAGATAGGCCATCACTGGCAGCGCACGGAGAAATAAGGCCGAGATTTCCTGATGGAATTTGCTCATCATCAAAATGCTTAGCCTGGCCAGCATCACAGGCACACTTCAAATCCATTTCATCTATTTTTCTCAAGCTTCCTTTCCTATCATGGGAGACGCAAGTAAACAACTTACTTCTGTTTAAGACCCGAGTGCTGTTAAATCACTTTTATTGTGGAAATCGGTATTTATGGAGGCATACAGCAAATCCTATTGGGCTTTAAAGTCCAATTTTTGGACAGAAAAATTATAAATAAAATGTTTTTTGGATTAAAATGAGCAAACACTTTATGGCATTTGATTGAATAATTACTGGTGTGATTATTATGTTTAGGCTGGGGAGAATTCTCTTAATCCCTTTATTGGGAAACATACCCCATGGTCATTGGAAAGATGTCATGGTCAACTTAACCAGAAAAATATGGTCCAAAAAAAAAAAAATCTATCATAATCGAGGATCACTTAAACGCTTGAAGTTGCATCATTAAAAATGACTAGAAATCACATCTATGTTAAATAGTGACAGTACGAACACAAAACATAACAAAAATTCACAGGACTGGAATTAAACAGCTGTGTGGCCAAAAGAAAAGCACGTGTTAGTGAAGCGAATCAGAAAAATCACTCGGTCGTCATCTATACTGCTTCATCCTGTGTACAGGGTCAAGGGTGGCTTGACGCACGAGATGGGATACGCCTTGGACAGGGTGCCGGTTCATCGCAGGGTGCACGAACATACACTCACTCGCACGCTCATTAACACACTACAGGCAATTTGCGAATGTCAATTAGCTAAATGTGAATGTGGGATGAAACCAGAGCACCCAGAGGAAACCCACCAAGCACGGGAAGAACATGCAAACTTCGTACACACAGGTGGGAATTGAACCTGGACCCTTGAAATGCACAGCGACAATGCTAACCACTAAGCCACCGTGCTGCTTTTAGAAAAATCAGAAAATATTTCATTTGCTAGGGAGCATAAAGATTGGACTTTATGGAGCAATGGAAAACGGTCATGTGGTCAGATGAATGTGGAGTGATGAGCATGTCAGGGTAAGTAGTGAAGCGCATTAAGACCTTAAGGAATGGTTCAACAAGATCTCAGTCAGAGATTAGTGCAACTCTGGACAGAAATAAATGTGGTAACGTTGTATGACATCGTCACATCTAGTACACACCATAATCAAAGCCAAGGGCAGTTCAACAAAATGTGTCTTTTTATTTTTATGTATTTATTTATTTTTGGCCGGGCTATACAGAAAGCTAACAAACATTAACATGATTAATTCAGTGTAATTATACTACCTGGCCAAAAAAAGGTTGCCATTTCAGACGGGTCTAACTATTTCGCAGCATCAAGCAAAAAAAAAAAAAAAAAAGACAGGAGAAAAAAGACACATCGTCAAAACAGGGAAGGATAGTGCTGAACCGCTAACTTTGTGGATGAAATCTTGAAATGAATGGAGATCACTTAAACACATGGAAGTTGCCTAATAAAAAAAAAATTATAGCCATGTTTATTGTAAGAGTATTTCCATATGCAGAGAATTAATTGAGAGATTACAGGATTGGAACTAAACAGCCGGCCATAAGAAAACCACTTGTTCGAGAAAAAGGTCATGTAGTCAGATTGAGCCTATTCTAGCAATGGGCGTGTCAGGGTAAGAAGGGAAGCACATGAAGTGATACACCTCTTGTGAAGAGTGCTCACTGTACAAGCCATTAGAGGCAGTGGTATGATCTGGGGTCTGTTGGTCAGGTCTAGGCTCAACAACATTATGCATCAATTAACATGATGATGACCTGGATGTACTGAATGACCATATCAATCTTCCCTAATGGCACAGGTGTATTCCAGGACTCATATTGTGAAAGAGTGGTTCTGGAAGCATGAGGAATCATTTCCACACATCAACTAGCCACCACATTGTGTGCTGCAATCAAAGCTAAGGGTGATTACATTATATGAAATCTTAAGAGTGTATGTAAATTGAGAGTAAATTGCACTTTTATTGAATTTAGTGTAATGATTCAATTCAACTTCCTACAACATGATCAGTTCTTCATAACTTTCATGCATATAAATACATGTAGTGGACTATTGATCATTATAAGTTCGGTTAGGTGTACTGTAATATGGCTCAAAATCAGACTGCAGGGAAGAATTTTGTATATGTCCCGTTAACAAGCATGTAGAATGACGACAGAAAGGAAACACTTTGAGTTTTCAATGCCCTCGGATTTATTGAAAAGCAAAACTTTTAAGTAAGACACAACCGCTCTTTTGTCATAGTCATGCTGTTTAAGTTCTAAGACAGAGGCTTGAAGTGTCGAGTTTAATTTACACTTTCATGTTAAAAGCCCGAGACTCAAAACAAATGGGAAATATACAAGTTGCAATAAAAGACAATAAAAGGGAGATAAATGCAAAAAGACATACAATCATTATCATTATATTCTTACTTTTACTCACTTATTACTTTTTTTTTCATTTATTATTGCTGGTTTAAGTCTATTTTTCCAGAAATACAGTTACATTTTATTCACATTCCGTATATAACCTGATTACTTGGGATGTGCCTGGCCAAATGATTGCACAACATGAAAATCATTGAGAGAAACTCAAGTCAATCAAGAATAATTCTTTGTATATTCTACGCATGCAGCATGACAGCATTTCATCGACTTTTCTTTTTAAACATACAAAGGAAAAGGAAAAAAAAAGAAAAAGAAAAAAAAAGTAGAGATGCTAACGCTAATGCCCTGTGCTAACTTCAAAGCTGTAGGAGTCTAGCTGTACCATGTTTATCATCTAAATCTGTGAGACGGCAATGTTAGAACTTTTCTAACATTATAGCTGTTAAGAGAATCCATATGCATATATGAGCTAATGAATCCTCGTACCCGAACTGAAAACGCATGCCTTGTGCAAATAACAACTTAAAAATACTATAATCCGAATACTATAAAGTTCCATTTCATTAATGCATTGTCTATTTTTGTAAAGAAATTTACAAAATCTATAGTAGTGATTTCCAGTCGAAAGTGGACAAGCTTGCTATTCATTCTAAGCAGCTCCACACAGGTGCACTCAGGAGAAATCCTACAAAAAGCTACATATTACGGCGTGCAACAGTAGCGCTACTCGTTCAGAACCATCGGCCATAGCTTATATCAGACAGCATCACTGATTTAATTGCACTATAATTACTTTGAAAGAACCTGGCGTTCGCTCCCACAGCTCAGAATTGTAAATGTACCGCTTTGATTCTTCTACCAATCGTCCGATTCTTGTCACAGCTTTAAATACTGAAGATCTGAGAAAGAATGTATTTACTGACAGAGTAGATTGCTAGGCAATAAACTGCACTCTCCATGATTCTCCCCATTAACGAATCCCTTTATCAGGCCACATTTCTGATTGCCTATTTATGATTCCAAACAATCAATAGCTAAGATTTGGGAGATAAACATGCATGTTTGAGGCAAAATACTGACTCTCATCTGGGTTAAAGAATCTTGTAATACTAAACAGAAAAAGACAGCATTAAACAACAAGACAAAAACCCCACATTATAACCTGGTATTAATTCATTTAATCAGAATGAATTTATCAGAGATACTCAGCTGAGTAGTGTGTAACTTCTAATGTTACAGAAAAAGTATCAGTCATGCTTGGTGTTCAAATGCCTAATGACCTTAGTATATACTATGAAGCATATGTACTGTCATGTTAATGCATTATTGGGCTTCCTAATGTGTCTAAGCTATTGGTGAAAAGACACACTCGTGCACAACCCAAGTCCTAAAAGCCAGAATACTGTTGAGTTCCCTCATTCCCTGCTTAAAGACATCTGATTCAACTTTCAGGTTAATTGCCAGGTTTAGGAGATGTATTAAAGCAGGAAATCCCGTGCTGGATCCAGGCCATCGAGGAGTTGTGCACCTCAGTGCCAGAGCATGTGCCATGTGCGTTAATTAAACATCATGATATCTGTGAATAAAACGTTATTGTTGTTAAAACATTACTGACTGTTACATTTTTATACCCAAGGTGCTAAATTTAAATGACTGCCATTACTTGTGCTTAAGTTAAAAGTGGACATATGGGCTAAAACTGCACTATTAGCATAAACATATGGGGGGGAAAAAAAAGTTATATGTACATCCTGACTGAATACATTCTGAATCAAGGACACAGTCAGCTTTTTCATGCTAGAGCCGTCGGTTCAGACAACTGAAGCAGATGTACGATTTAGAGACAACGGCTGGTAGTAGGAAGCACCATAGACTATGAGACACAACAACAATCTCACAAAGTTTGACATTTAAAAATAATGTCACCTACTGAGACCAATCCGGGGGAAAAAAACAACAACAAAACAAAACAAAAAAGAACATTACACAAATTGTAGTGAAGGTGAAACTCGGGTTCTCAAGCGGCTAGACAGAACTACTAATCAAATTGAGAGGTTGCCAACAGAGAAGGACAGGTTTCCCTGAAGTAGACTGAAAGAAATGATATGCAGCACTGAGCCGAACATCAAGTTAAGTAACCAGCTAATTGGACGTGTATACAGGCTTTGTATAAACATGATGCCAACATGCCTGAGGGAGGTGACGATGAAATGAGCATTCCACTGGCATTGGAGAAGGCACCTGCTAGACCTCCTATTTAGTTTCTTACACCACACTAAGTAAGGAAACAGCAACAGAGACTTGTTGTGTCATGAAGGTACACAAAAGGGAGGCTTGGACGGCAATACTGAGAGCAGGGGATCTTAAATGTATGACTGAACATGAGTGGAGATCCTGCTGTGTCTACTTCACTCAATAATAAGAGTCTGGGTGCCAAGAAAGAGAGGTAGAGATGACGTTTTGACCAATGGATGGATCTGATGAAAATACAGTGATGGCTGTAAATTACAAGTCTAGTGTGATATTAAGAGCAGTAGTGAACCTGCAGTGCTATGCACAAAAAAAAGGATGATGCGGTAGACACAAAAAGATGAGCATTCAAAAAAACAAACAAAAACAAACAAACAGTGGTGACAGTTTTAAAGAAAAATACTCCAAGACCTGTAGGTAAGAGGCACAGTGGTGTGTTTGTGTGAATGCTCACTGTGTCTAAAAACAGGAAGACCCCAAGAGGTGGTACATCAGTCAGACAACTGACATGAAAATGTTTACAAGGTAGCTTTCAGAATTCGAAGGTTGTCAAATTTATGTCTGTCTTCAACGTCTGGTCCTTGGGTATTGAGGCACTTGTGGCTGAAGCAACGGGGTCTATACTGTATGCTTGTTGATTTTCATTTCCACAATGCCTCTCTTGATGATCTCCAACCCAGGCAACAGAGAACATTGCAGACTCAACTGTCTCATATTTTTTTGAGCAAGATATCAAATAAGCAGCAGCTACCATGTTCCTGGTCTGCCAGGGAAGACTAAAAATCTCAAAACTGTGGTCCGGTATTCCACTTTCAATCCCATCCCCTGCTTATGACCAACGTTGTTCAGTCCACGTGATTGTTGACATGGTTGACCTCATCTGAGCTCGCCTTGACACCCTTCTTCTTGCTACTCGCTCCGGTGATGACCTTGTAGCAGCCACGGGCGATTTTGTACATCCATACGATGTTGAGCACATCCAGAGCTACACAGGAGACAATCCAGGCCACCTGTGCACCCAGGCCGAGCCTCTCAAATGCCGGCGTTCCAAACGTACCAAACACTTTCGCCCAGTATGGCGGCATTACGGCGATACGCACCAGAAAGAAAGCAACAGCCATGGCCACGCCGTTAGCCACCACCAGCCGGTGAGAGCGAGGATATGCCAGTGACTCAAAGAACCACCTGGAGAGAAAGAACGTGGTTAGGAGCAGAAATTAAAATCTAATAAACACTGAAGGTTATTTCAGAGAATGTCTCACCTTTGGTTCACAAATGGAGTGGATAATTCCGAAATAAGTCGGAAGTTTGCAAAATACGGAAGCACCCCTCGTGTCTAGAATGTTGGACCAAAATGCAGAAAAAAATGAAAGAAAAAATACAGTTGGACATTAATTCTAGTAAAAATAAACATTCAGGTTATAATCACGATTGGCATTCCATACTGGATGACGATGCATACCAGCACATATCCGTATGCATAGAGTGCCGCCAAGTGGTGACACACAAAAAAGCTGTCTCCCATGGTGCTCCAGTTGCAGGCGAGCAGCAAAAGGTCTGAGAGAGGAGAGGGGTGTGGAAATCAGCAAACAGACATTATTTCCATCCATGTAATTGTAAGGTGTGAGTGAAATCCCTACCGTAAAGCAGGTATCCACAGGTAATGGCGACATTGAGCTTTACCAGACTGGGATCTCCCCTAGAAAAATAAATAAATAAATAAATAAAAAAGTAACACAAACAGGACAGAGATAAAGGGGAATATATGCCTGACAATAATAATAATAAAAAAAAAACTTCAACAGCACAGATAAAACGATATCAAAACCTAAAAATAATATATTGTCAGTTCATTGATTGATTGATCGAAACAAACACTTTATTTATACTATTTTGCCTTTCAACTAACAAAATGCACTTTTAATGGCTCACATAGGTTATAACTGTAAGAACAACAAAAACCAGGTTTTTGGCTATTGGCAGAGCGTACATAAAAACAAGCATAACTTAATCCCTGCTTGCAGATGTCAGAGTATGACAAGCATTAAGCTGCACATGACCAGCTAACTGGTGTGCTGCTTGAGCTCCCCTCCAGCTGAGGCAGCTTGTTGACAGTTCTTTACTGGACGAAGGCAGGGTGTGTGAATGCATTGTGTTGCTGCCTATCAGCTGCTCTTGACGTTAGATTAAGTCCTCGCCCACGCAAGTTTCTAGAAAACTGCTGATGTAATAATACCTTAGCTGGTTTTAATGCTTTCCCAGAAATGGAAAATTTACCACACATGGCAGTTAATGAAAGTTAGATTTTTTTTATTTATTATTATTTTGTTCTTTAAAATTAACTAATCACGGACGATAAGAGAGAATATTTACAGTCATATTTTACTTCTGTTTTTCAACACTTGCATATTCTAGTCTCTAGGTTCATTGTGGTGCGTATACAAATTTATGCTGTACAGACATCATCCACTCTATAATACTACTTCCTTCCTTTTACAACTAAAATGGAAAATAGCTGCACTTACAGTTTTCTTCTGTTTGTGGAATACCATTATATATAGAACAGAGTATTCAACGTGATGCCACTGGCAATGATGGGAACATCAAGTCTCCTTCTTATCCCTTATTTCTAGGCCAGAAAAAAAATTATAAAATATATTTAAAAAATATATTAAAATATGTTTAAAACCAGAAGGAAGCCACAGACGCTAAACACTTTTGTAATTCGCTCTGGATAAGAGCGTTTGACCAATACCTAAATGTATATATAAAGAAGAAAAAACATGTTCAGGCATTTATTGTGATCCTAAATCTTATCAGTTCAGATTCAGATTCTATTAAAAATTCTACAAACATTCAACCATTCGTTCTTGAGACATCACACTGTGATTAATCTCAGACAGATGCATGAACAGACGAATGGATGCGCAGACAGAGCGACAGATGGATTGATGGGGGAAAAAACATCCTAATAAGAAAATGGTGTTATGTTTGTTAAATGACCATTAAAAAAAAATAAATTTCAGACTTTTAACCTTATTGTGATCTTGGCTGTTTGTATTAATCCCAAAATGTAATCAGTGTATCTGTTGGTTAGAAAAACACTACCATATATATCCTACAAACATTTACCAACATATTTAGCACAAAAATTGTGTGATTCTTGGACAGACACAAAGACTTTATGACCACACTGCCTCTACTGAGCTATTATCTGCCCTGTAGATTCAACAACAACTCTATGGATTTAAATAGGGCAGTGTGCGAGTGTTTCTACATGACTGTACAGCATCAAGAAAGATGAGAAAATCAATATTAACACTGCCTTACAGTATATCTGTCAATTAACAGCATTCCTTTACAGTTGTTGGTTCGATTACCAGGTGATGCTACAGCCATCAGCAAGCCGAGTCTAGAAAGAGAGCAGATTGGCTGCTCTCTCTCTATCATGGGGGCAGGGATGGCACACTTGCACTCTCACATCAATCATAACAACACTAACCAATATTGGACATCTGTGAGCTAATAAAAGTGAAAGGGATTGGATAACACTGTCCATCGAGTATGTTATGCCATTCCCTAATGGAGTGATGGTTAAAACAGATGCAGTCGGCAGCTTTACACGCGATGGCAGCTTCACATGATAGCCTAAGCCCTACCTGGTTGGTAGCTGTTGCTTCCAACAGCGTGGGAGTGCCCTAACATGATAGGAGAGAATTGGACATGACTACATTAGGAAGAAAATGAAATAATGAAATAAATAAATTTTAAAAAACTTAAAAAGAGAAACTAAAAGATGAGTGTTCACAAACTAAAAACTAATTTTGGCATAAGCCAGAGTTGAGTGTGACATCACTATATGATATTATTATATACTAGATATAAATGAATTATGCTTTGTAATAAATGGTAAAATTCGAAGTTATTTGTAAACACCCCACCATACACCATCTGTCTTTTTCTATTATGCTTTTAGTAGAGCATTTGGTTTAATACTACTGAATGTGTGTTGGTGTCATATTGTGTAAAATATGAGTCAGACTGCCTGTGTTTTTTTCTTAAATACATATTTTTTCTGACTTCCTGTATAAACTGTAACAATATTTTCTTCGCTTCTTGGTTTGTTTTTGTATGCTGTGGCTCCTGTGTATAGTATAAAATGTGTTCGCTTAACAGTAAAGTGACTCAGAAATCGATATACAGTAAGTAGCAGATGTCCAGTGGAGGATGTGTGTGAAACTAGATGCTAGAATAAACCCCAGGCTCAGTTACACCTGTAGACAGCTATGCGATTACCTTCACTGACCATTTTGCCCCAGTGAAAAAGGCAAACTCTTCCTGTCTGCGCTACACAAAATCTACATTGGATCTGCTCTCTGTTTCACCACTTGAAGCCACCAGGCACCAGCAATAACAGAGTGTTTAAATAGAAACTCCACTTCTCATCACCTTTTACTTTACTTTATTGGACAAACATTTCATGTTCTGACGGTTTGGCGACCCGATCCGTCATCTCTTTCTACATAAGCCTGCTTAGATCTTTATTTAAATATTCCCACCCTAAACAAGCCACGTACCATACGACCACAACCTAGTTGTACTAGATCGTAGGGGCGGGAATAACCAGGAACCTCCCAATATGATATCACAATACCAAGGTGCAAATCGATTTGTATTGCAATTCTGCAAGTATTGAAATTTAATAAATATTCAAATTTGATATTCAGTTTTTTTTGTCTTCAGATTTTGTAATAATTATACACAAACTTAGCAAATAAATCACTCACAGGATTCACTCACTACCGCACAGGATGCTGTACTGTGTGAATAGTTTCGAGTGCACCTGAAGGATTATTGAGGAACAGAAACCTTTTACCAACTCAAAAACAAACATACACACGTGGACAAAATTGTTGGTACCCTTCGGTCAATGAAAGAAAAACTCACAATGGTGACATAAATAACTTTAATCTGACAAAAGTAATAATTTAAAAAAAATTCTATGAATGTTAACCAATGAAAGTCAGGCATTGGTTTTCAACCATGCTTCAACAGAATTATTTAAAAACATAAACTGATGGAACAGGCCTGGACAAAAATGATGGTAACCCTAGAAACTACTGAAAATAATGTGACCAAAGGGACATGTTAATTCAAGGTGTGTCCACTAATTAGCATCACAGGTGTCTACAATCTTGTAATCAGTCAGTGGGCCTATATATAGGGCTCCAGGTAGTCACTGTGTTGTTTGGTGACATGGTGTGTATCACACTCAACATGGACCAGAGGAAGCAAAGGAAAGAGTTGTCTCAGGAGATTCGAAAGAAAATTATAGACAAGCATGTTAAAGGTAAAGGCTACAAGCCCATTTCCAAGCAGCTAGATGTTCCTGTGACTACAGTTGCACATATTATTCAGAAATTTAAGATCCATGGGACTGTAGCCAACCTCCCTGGACGTGGCCGCAGGAGGAAAATTGATGTCAAATCAAAGAGACGGATAATCCGAATGGTAACAAAAGAGCCCAGAAAGACTTCTAAAGAGATCCAAGGTGAACTTCATGCTCAAGGAACATCAGTGTCAGATCGCACCATCCGTCGTTGTTTGAGCCAAAGTGGACTACATGGGAGACAACCAAGGACACCATTGTTGAAAACAAATCATAAAAAAGCCAGACTGGAATATGCCAAACTACATGTTGACTTCTGGGAGAATGTCCTATGGACAGATGAGACAAAAATGGAACTTTTTGCCAAGGCACATCAGCTCTATGTTCACAGATGGAAAAATGAAGCATATCAAGAAAAGAACACTGTCCCTACTGTGAAACATGGAAGAGGCTCTGTTATGTTCTGGGGCTGCTTTGCTGCATCTGGCACAGGGTGTCTTGAATCTGTGCAGGGTACAATGAAATCTCAAGACTATCAAGGGATTCTAGAGAGAAATGTGCTGGCCAGTGTCAGAAAGCTGGGTCTCAGTCGCAGGTCATGGGTCTTGCAACAGGACAATGACCCAAAACACACAGCTAAAAACACCCAAGAATGGCTAAGAGGAAAACATTGGACTATTCTAAAGTGGCCTTCTATGAGCCATGACCTCAATCCTATTGAGCATCTTTGGAAGGAGCTGAAACATGCTGTCTGGAAAAGGCACCCCTCAAATCGGAAACATCTGGAGCAGCTTGCTCATGAGGAGTGGGTCAAAATACCTGCAGAGAGGTGCAGAAGTCTCATTGACAGTTACAGGAATCGTTTGATTGCAGTGATTGCCTCAAAAGGTTGTGCAACAAACTATTAAGTAAGGGGTACCATCATTTTTGTCCAGGCCTGTTCCATGAGTTTATTATTTTTTTTATAATTCTGTTGAAGCATGGTTGAAAAGCAATGTCTGACTTTCATTGGTTAACATTCATAGAATTCTTATTTATTATTACTTTTGTCAGATTAAAGTTATTTCTGTGACCATTGTGAGTTTTTCTTTCACTGACCGAAGGGTACCAACAATTTTGTCCATGTGTGTAAATAGATTAAAAATCTAGAAAATTTTTTTTTTTGGAATTAGTGTACATGAATTGTATAAACATTGTATTGTAACAAGACAAGATAATAATCTACCCCCCTCTCTCTAGTAGATCCTATTTATCCTTTACTGACAATGACCCAAACACAACAAAAAAATCTGGAAGCAATATCACATATAATATAGCTGCAGAACTACACTGTTCAATCTGAGTAGATGCTAGCATGCTAAAAGATAACCACGGTTTTCTCAGCCAGCGATATTCCAGAACAAGAACAAAGCTCTTTCACCCACCTACAGCATTTTATCTCATTCAAAAGTTCATCCCAAAGTCTATTTGGCCATGTACGAGGTTGCTTACACGCAATATCTTCATTAGAACATGTTAAAGCATGTGCTTCCCCCTAAGCCAGCACGCTCATAAAACTGAAAGTGTGTCCTTCAGTTGCGCTTCTGTCAACAGATGTAAGTTAACAGTGACACACAGTTTGAAGTCCATTCTTTTCATTAGGACATTTCACTTAAACCAGCGTAGTTTAGATTAAATAAAAGTAAGCCAAGCTATGCAGCATGCGGTAATACAGTGTGGACCTAAGTGTTAAACCTGTAGGACTGGATTTGTTTAAAACTGCATCCAAGTGCACTAAACTATAATCAGGTCAAAATGGTTCCAAATTCCTGGAAAGGTGTGGTGACTGTGACCCGATATTCAAGTTATCAGCGTACTTCAGGGTTACAATTTAACTGAAAGTGGACCACTGCAGAAAACAGTCCCGCTGTTGCACCAAGCAGGATATAGGATATTAATTATTCATTTTATGGTGCCAAGTCTAAGTAAAAAAAAAAAAAAATACATTAGGTTAACCTAATTGGAAATGCACAGCTACATGTTACTGAACTTTGCCATAAGTCAAATCTTCAGCGTTGTTATCAGACTGTGTTGCAATAGACATGACACGAAGCTCTACAGGATAACTGTAGGGATAACTGTTAACTACTGTGTAAAGAAAGAAAAGAAAAATAGACGTGACAAAAAAAAAACTAAAACAGAAATAATTTTCACAAATAAATAAATAAATAAATCTTTTTGTAAGTAACATTTTCTGGATCTGTAATAAATATATTTTGGGAGAAAAGTCTTCTTAGGAGTCAGCAAATTTGCTGTTCATCAGGTCACGATCACTATCCAAAAGTATACACACACCTGAACATTACACTTAGAAGTGTCCTCTTTGTTATAATACCCTCCATTCTTCAAATAAGGCTTTACGCAAGAGTTTGTAGCATGGTTGTAGTGTTTTTGTTCATTGAGCCATAATTAGTGAGATCATGCATGATTGATTGATGCCATGTGAGGAGGAGAACATTACATTTGAGGTAAGGATTCTGTGCAGGCCACTCGAGCTCTTCTACTCTAACCTTAGCACACCATGCCTTCATGAAGCTAGCTTCGTGCACAGCGACATTGTAATGCTGGCACAGGTTTGGCCTCTTAGTTCCAGTGAAGGGAATTTGTAATGCTAAAGCATAAAGACTTAATATGCAATAGATAAGGAAAGATGCACAGAAGGGTGTGAGCAAACTCACAATCCACATAAACCCAACGAAATATGGGGTTGTCCATATAGGAGGTTGTACACATCAAATAACCCTTTATCATTTATTAACACTGGGGAAAACAAAAAATACAATTCACATCCTTGAAAAAGGTGGTAAGTCTGTAATAACTGAAAAAAGTACAAACATACACTCAGCCATAACATTACATTGCAAAAAAAATTATGCTCAGTATTATGTAGGTTCCCCTTGTGCTTCCTGGATAACTGTGGCCCGTCAGGGGCCTGACTCCACAAGACCTTTCGGGTGTAATATGGAGTCTGGCACCAGGATGCTAGCAGCAGATCCTTTGAGTGTTGTGGGTAGGAGGGTGGGGCCTCCGTGGCTCAGACTTGTTTGTCTAGTCGACTGGAATCTAGCGAATTTGGAAGCCAGGTCAGCCTCTTTTCCTGTATTGAGCCATTCAAATGGGTGTTGTGGTGGGTTTCTATTGTGCTTAGCATGGACTTACTTTGCCAATTTGTGGTGCATTGGCTTTTCAACAAGATCGGATCAGCTTTTCGTCCCCATGGGCATGGGTGCGCCTTGGGTACTCCCAAACCTGTTACAGTTTATTGGTATATAATAGATGATCAGTTAATGTTATGGCTGACTGGTGTACATCTTTTTGCCTTCCGCAAATAATCAGGTTAATAAAAATATAATAATAAAAAAATTAATAGCTTGAAATTTAAATTGAAAAGTTGACTATTATGAAATATTCTCCACAGGAAGGTAATGCAGTGAGCTTTTGATCTTTCCAAACAATAAAATAAAAAAAAAGAACAGAAAGAAACAGAAAAGTGCAGTGTGAATTCATGTCTACAACTGACTGCGTGAATAAATTCTATGCTTTTAATTAAACAATAATGTGACATTTATTCACATCTTGTATTCAAGAAGACAAAAGGAAAAGCTATGAGAAAATCTCCAGAGACACAGAAAGGTGTGGGCTTGTGAAGAGAACCTTTCTGACTTATTCAAAGGAAAAAGGATAAGAGCATCACAAAGAAACAGACACACTACAAGAAACATCATGACAAAGGCACAGACACACAGACAGCTGTTAGAAAGGAGCATGCACATGCTTATATGTGTAAAGGTTTTTTTCGATCGCTTTCACAAGACAGGCTTCTTTCACTGAAGGTGGTGTTGAGGGTGGGTGTTTACTGCAGCCTCCCTATTTCCTTCAGTCTCTCAATTTTTTGCTTTATAAGCATTTGCTGGGTGAGGGCGCGCTAAAGCACAATGAGACAAAGAGTAGTGGGGGGCAAGTGAGGGTGTCACATGATGTGAGTGAGGGTGTGAGAGAGAGTCCGGGTATCTGAGAAAGAGCCAGAGAAAGAGAAATGGGGAGGCTGCTGTGTGCTGTGAAAAGGCGCGTTGTTGGCAGAACTGAGAGCTCTCTGATTCAGAGGATGACAGAATGAAGTGGACCAATGAAGAGAGAGAGAAAGAGAGAGAGAGAGCCATGTCAAGATGACATAGATGGAAGAAGAAAAAAACAGCCATATGGGAGGATAATTCAAAAAAGGATTAATAGAGAGACAGACAGACAGATCAGAAATGAACTAGATAGACTGAACACAGGAGAGATTGTGGAAAAGAGGGAGACCACAACGGAGACATTACCATTCTTCTCTTTCAGGATGCAAAGATGCAGACCAGACAGGCAGCAGGCAAAAAAAAGAACAGAAACAGAAAAGTACAGAAGAACAGAAACAGAGAGAAAGACAAGAGGACAAACAAATATGAGAGAGCTGTTCTGTGTGTAGAGAGGTCAAGACACACCTCCAAAACTCCGGCACTCTAGAGCACTCTAACATACCCATTAGGCGCCTTTCCACTGCAAGAACCTTTTCAGGAACTTTACGTGCTTTTTCAATAGTGGAATCAGGGCGTATTTTAGTTCCTGGACCATATTTGAGTTGAGTAGGTACTTTTCCATAGTTAAACACTAGCATACTTTTCTATGCACACGAAACTTCTGTAGTGGAGTTTGCCGTAGTAAACACCATTAATGAGTCATTTTTTATTTATTTATTTTTTAACGAGAATGAACCTTTCTCCAATTTATGATGTATAAGCAGCTAGAAAATTTGGACGCTATACTTGCTAGCTAATGACAGTAATAATTTACAAAACTAGAATATATTTATATGAACAATAAACATGATTGTAACTTAAATTCAAAGCTATTTTTTATATTAAGATCATTGTGGAAAGGGAACCATCTGGGACAATCCGATACAAAATTTTCACGATACCTACTGTAGGTGCCGGTTCTATTTGTATTGCGATTCTGTTAGTGGCATGACTTCTTCTACCTTTTTAATCAGATGAAAGCATGTGTAGATGTACTGGTGCTCATTAATACCAATACCATAAATAAATATAAAATAGATGTGTCTTTTGAGAAAGACAAGTCACATGCCCACCATTTTCTTTTTTAATGCTGATATGATGAAAAAGTGATGTTATTAGAAAACGAAACGGCTAATATATATATATATATATATATAAAAATATACTGTACTTCCTACTAAAGGTTATATGAACGTGGGGTCCATTTCCCATGAATTATTTCAGAGGAGCTGCGGATAGAAGAAATGTGTGACAATGATGGTGACGCAAGATAACGGATAGTGATCTCTATGTGACGCCTACGCTTCGCAGGCATGCAAGACAATGAGGGACCTCTTTAACGTCAAAAGGAGCAGCAATCTGAGGCATCACCGATGCTTCCCTGGCTTGAATTGTGGCCACGAAATAAGCATGCATGCAAATTCAAGCTTTGAACCTCATTATTTACTGTATATTGTTAGCTTTAACTGAAGATAAATACACATTATTGTCTTCATTGCACTGGAATCTCTTGTAGTCAAGAACCGATAATGGCTCAGTGCAATGGTATTCTTATTGTGTTACTTCTAGCACGTACCTTATTCCTGTCAGGTTATTTTCTCTAACTTTTGTCTAGGCCTGCAGACTTTTTTTTCACCTGGCCAGCACTTGCTGCGGTGTTCGTTTCCGCCACTAGCAATGTACTCATCAGGCTGATTCTGTATTGTTGGAAGATGCTGGATTAGCTCCTCTTGATCTTTTCACAGAGCAGAGTTTACAGTCTGCTTTGAACATTAATCATGAAGAGGTTCAGATCATCGTTGTCATTTTGTTGCATTTGTTTATTAACATGGCAACCTACACTAGGCTTACACCATATAGCGTCATCTAGTATTGGGTGTTGGTGCCTCAGCATTTCTTTACGAGTATCAGTAAATGGACACAGTATCATAGGGATACCTGATACCACTACTGGTAAGCTTGGACCTTAAACATCATCATAAAATAACAAAGCAACTAAAGCAAAACAAAAAAAACAACCACAAACATTTCTATGTTCCAGGTGTGATTATTATTTTGCTGTTTCCTGCCGCTTTGCCGCTTTTATCTTCTAATAATTTAACTTTTATTATCTCTGCATTGTGGTGGAAACCTAAAACCTGAAACTCCGGAAACTTCCTCATCAAAGAGCAGTCCAAAGTCCGTTCCTCAGAAGGTCCCAGAATCTCAGTGGAAAAACGCCTTTTCACGTAAAGTGGAAATTGTCTCACTGAATATTCCACAAGAAACTATGATTCACGCAGACTTCAGGAATCATAACATTATTGACATTTTGGAATCTTTACGAACAATTTGAGTTTCCAAAGAAATGTAGTGCCCACTTGTCAAATTTACAAATGTTACATAACCAAATTAGTCTTAAGCTCTCATTAATTGCTTGGAGGGAGATGTTCAGTGTGAAGTGTGTGAAGATGAATGAGCAGCATTCCTTTTAAGCTCCCTGTCTTCCTCTTACCAGACTGGATCCGTATTGACGGCGTCATCGAACCACAGGATGTAAAGGCAGAAAAGTCCGACAATCACAGCGTGGACAGTTGACACGAGCCTATGGATGAAATGACAAGTCAGTATTTTGGAGACAGACAGAGAACCCCAGTAATCCTGTCTGATGTCTGGCCTATGCAGTAATAAGGGTTAGGAATAGACTGGGGAGACTCTGGAGAATTTTTGCTTTGTGTATTCCAAAGAAATAAAATAAACCAGATAAAATAAATCTTCTCTGAAAGTACTGTATGAAAGAAGAAGGAGTGACAGTTGCTCATTGCAGTTGACTACAGTATCAAGAAAGCTGATGAAGTCTTTAAGTGGCACATGACTGCCAGAAAGACATCAGCTGAGAAATGATGGAATGTGGCTTTAAAATGATTTAAAGACCCATAATGTGTACAGAGCGTTTCAGAAATATGGAAGTTGAGTGCAAAGGTACAGTATACACAGCTGCATTGCACAAACAATAGAACCCTTTCTTTATTAACAGAGTAGTTTGAATACTGTCCAAATTAAAGTATAACGGTTAAATATCCCTTCCAATAGCATCTTCTGTAAAACCCTGGCTAATTCTCGGTCTAATCTTTTTCCAATCTTATAGAAAACCGCCACCCTGAAAAACATTTTATATGTTTCTGTTCAATTATTTGTGATGGGTTTAGCAATTCTGCTGTTGTGTTTTCCTGTAAGATGTTGACTCTTGCGTGCTGGCACACAATCACTAGCAAGATGCTTTGCTCATTTCAGATTTTTTTTGGTCAGATCATATTTGCATCTCATGACAGTTAACATTCATAATTACAAGTGACTTTTATCTGACTCTAATGAGGACGCATCTGTCCTCTGAAACGACGTGCATGTGCACATCGCTAAGTCTTTGCTCACGCCATCTGGGCTACAACACGAGTTCGTAGGTCAACTTATTTATTTCAAACAATGGATGCAATTTTAGCAAAAATATATGTTTGCGATTTTGCTCTGGAGGACGGCCAGCAGTTAGTCGGCTGTATTTTTGTGGTCCAGATGAAAGAAGAAAGACCACGCGTTCTAGCAGCTTTGCTAGCACTGCAACGAAATTCCAACACTGCTGGTGCTGGATGTTGTCAGGCAGCATACTACATAGTTGTGCAGAGACCAAAAAGTTTTATGAATTCGTATCGGATATGTATTGAATCTAGGAACACATATGAAAGTAATTCTCTATTTCCTACAAAATTTAAGTTTCAAGATTCAAAGAATCTTTGTTAATCCCAGATGGAAATTGCTTTATCTTAGTTGCAGTTGCTTTTCGTTGTCAAAAGAGAAATAAAAGAGTAATAAATTAAACCAGGGGAAATAATATAAATTAGAAAAAGCGGACATAAACGGCAGGGGGGAAAACCCTACTTAAAAAAAAGTAAACAGTAAATTCCGTATTGCACTAATAGGAAGGTACAGCATGTAAGTCATTACTGAATTCACATATATTGCCCTTAGAATGGAAAAAGGGAAGAGAGGAGAGAGCTTTGAGAAAATAATACAGTTAACAATATTGCACTTGAAGTGTCGTAAGGCCCAATAGTATTGGTAAATGACCGGGGAACTAGTAATGTATTAATGTAATATCGTAATATTGTATCAGTGTATTAATGTAATATTGTATCTACAATCTAAGTCACTTTAGGGTAAAAAAATAGAATTGAGTCACTTCAGGCTAGTAATATGAACGCAAGTAATCACCAGTGACCATTTAATATAATATTATCTTGATACCTAACTGTCAATTTTCGATTATTATTGTGATTTTGTAAGTATATTTAAGTATATTTATACATCATTATATAATTATAAAAATCCTCCCCAAAATTTTTTATTATTACAATTTTAAGTACGGTACTAGAACCGTTAAAAAAGGAGTTGTCAGAACTCGAAAGTTTTATACCTTAGCTTTATTTACCAACAAATGAATTGAACATGATTAATTAAATATAACCCATTTCTTATAGCCTTTGCTTTCTCACTTAAAAAAAACATGAGCAGTATTTAAAAAAGGCAAACTAACTTCAAATACGAGAGTTTAGCATGCACTCACTCATTTGTTGTCTATAGAGCTTTATCATGTGTATAGGGTTGCGCGGGCCTGGAGCCTATCCCAGGAGGCTTGCGGCACAAGACGGGGTGCCAATCAATCGCAGGGCACACACACACACACACACACACACACACGCGCACAGCTTCTAACACGGGCACACACGGCTTCTAACACGCATGTTTTGAGACCAATTAGCGTGCATAATGTTTTGAGACTAGTATAAGCACGTGTAATGAGTAAATTTGAGACTAAGATTCGCTTGCAGATTTTTTAACGTGAGCAAATTTTGATAATGTAACGCCATAAAAATGTGTTTCTGTAGCACCATTCAGAAGCTTGTGCACTTGGCACAGAATCGTTTATATCCAAGGCTGATCAGTCATGGCTAACTAAGCTGAAAAACAGCCAATTCAAGTCACTGGCTGATCGACCGCTCCATCTCTATTATAAATGAAAAAAAATAAAAAATCAACAGATTTTGGAGTCAATGTGGCGATGCATTAGTCAGCACGCAAAAAAAATGGCGATACATAACTTTATCGATATTACCCTCATCTCTACTAAGTAATTAGTTAAAACTTATACTGTGTTTGTGGTGCTTTGTAAAGATCATTTGCAGGTTGTAATGATGTCATTGTCCACCTCAGAAGGTATTGGTACTGTTTTACTATACTTTAAAACCATTGTGCCATATTTGGAATAATAATAGTTGCTTAATTAAAAAAATATTTTAGATTAATCTGAAAATAGTTCAGGGTGTCTTTTTCCATTTCCTATTTCCCTATCCCAATTCTAATACACGCCTTTCAGGTACTACTGTGCACACCGTGTGTTGAATCTGCCATCACAATTTTTTACAACTTTGCTTGCTTCAGGAATTCCTAGTGTACCTTTGAGACCTAGAACAAAGTATTTAATCAATATGAGATTGATTCAGCAACATAAAGGAAACCAGAGGTGTGAGTTGATTGTGCATGACATCAACTAAGATCAACACGCTGACTTGACTGAACACAGATGCAGAAGATAAATTTAAAGACTTTCAATGAAGGATAATGTTATAGCGATGTTATCCTGCTCTGCATGTGATTTATTATGATTATGTTGAGAATGTGCGAACACATGAACTGTGTGTGTTGTACCTGGAGTTCCACTCGTTGAGTTTGTTAGGTGGGAGTTTCCCATAGCCCTGTCTTAACGTAGATGACACTAATGGGCTGACTCCAGAAAAGAACAGCTGGAACCCGATGAAGCTTCCAGCCACCACGTACAACTCTCTTGCCTCCATCACTCACCTGCAAAACATGCACACACAAATCCGACAGTGAGCAGAGTTTGAATTTAATTGAATTTAATAAATTTCTAGTAAACCAGCAGTTCAACTGTAGCAAAACAAACACTTCCTCCCGGAAACAACACAGACTGGTTCAGCCAGTGTTTTCCCCACATACTGTAGGGCAATGGTGGCTAAAAACGCACACATGACACAAGCTGTTAAGGACTGATAAGAAAGAAATCTATTTGCAGTTTTTTTTTTTGTCTTAAAGATAATTAGAACAATAACACCATGCCTTAGGAATCATTACACAGACTAAGAAACAAGGGGGATTGAGTTAGCGATAAAGGGAAGTACAGTTCGTATGAACGTTTTAAAAAGTGAAGTGAAATGGTTTTAAAAAATATGCTGGGATTTAAAGAGGAAATGCTGTTGTAATCGTAGGACGTAGGAGTAAAATTAAAAACTGGCATGCTGTGCCTATTCTGTGTGTATGTGTTCTGTTAAAGGCTAAGGTCAATGTCTCTGGGTACATACACACTGGAAACACTATCCTGAATGCTCTGGGGTATCTTCTGTTCACTTTCAAATTCCCCAGTCTCTCTCTGGTACTCTCACACACAAACAAATCTAGTGTTTTCAAATAAAGGCACAGACTTTTACATGTACTTTTACAGTCTGCTAGAGGACAATACAATACAGAACACAAAATGCCACATTCGTTTAACAACCCACACCAAACTAAATACTCACTGAAGTAAAACCTAAAATGGTCCTTCCTTAAGAATTTCTCCTAGGCCTACAGTATGTTAGCCAACATGCTGTATTTTCAATCTGCACATCACAATCTATCCATTAGGCTTCATTCGGACAATCTCACATAGCCATCCATTATCTCTAATTGTCCGACTTGCACACTGACACTTTAGAGTAGATCTGATCACTGTTTTATCCCATTGTTTGTTTCAATAGATATGATAAGAAACCAAAGAGTCAGGATTTTATCATTTCCACAGGATTCCCCAAAATGGCCTTTTTCTCAGACTGGGCAAAGTCCAGTGTTGCAAAGCTCCACACAATCAGTCTCTGTCAGCTAAACAATGAACTACAATCCTACAATCTGATTAAAATACCAGCATAAACAAGGAGCAACACCTTTCCCTCTAAAAAGGTTTAAATAATTAATCTAGCCCAGTATGCAGCTGACAATGCAGTAACAATAAGCCATTGATTAAAGGTGCATGGAAAGACCAATGCTCAAATGACTTGATATCATTCTTTTCTTTATCATGAAACGAAGACATGGCTGTCCTGGATAGCGTTTAAAACAAAAGTCAACCATGGCTATTACATACTAAGATACGGAAGCACAAAAAAAAAAAAACAGAAACTGCAAAAAAAAAAAAAAAAAAAAAAACATGACGTGTGGTCAAAATGTTTCATTAGATGCTCTATGAGTGATTACAGTTTGTAAGATAGTCTAATGAACTGCTGTAAAGATGACGAATGAATTACTGACACAAAGGGAAATTCTCCCATCAGTTGTTTAAACAGGCTGGATATGCAGGAAGAACTTGCACAGTACAGTATGACTTCTTACAGGGCAGGATTTCATAATCATCCCATGTTTTAAGAAGAAAAACCACAGGAGTGCACCAGAATTATGCATCCACCCATCCAATACTGTGCAGTGCACAAGGCCCTAAATGCAGGAATGTTTTTATATATAGAAAGTGCATAATGTCAGTGTGTGAGCATGGAGGTATTGTATCAGATCCAGGTATCACCTGAAACCCAGAGCGGTGTTAATTCAATGTTGTCAGAAATGGAAAAAGGTCAGATCATTGCATTGTTGTACTGGAGATGCGCACACATCCTGCTCCTGTGGGCCATCTCTTCTTTGTCGGCTGTAAGCACAGACCATTTTAATGAACCACATCCTGCATTCCTGCTTATTACTTACATTAATGTGGCATCTTCAACTCTGATTAAGCTGTTCACGTGATCAGTGACATAATGATAATTGATATGATGTGATTATGACATGATGATGACAATAATCTTTAAACACACATATAAAGCACACGTTGCAAACAGTACACGCCCACACAGAGCAGACTGTGATTGAAATGCCAGAGAATGCGACACAGATAGTAATGCGCGCGAACACACACAAACACACACACAGAGCTGCATTTCTTAAGCTGTTGCCAGGTGTCGTCTTGCATTCCACATCACATATCGGCACAGGCAGGTCTATGAAGACAAATGAGTGAAAAATCTTGTACTCTCTGTCTAAACCAGCCTAAGCATCTCCTCGCCCAGAGGGGCTGAATTGCAGGCAAAACACACACACACACAAAGCTGCCAAACGACAGCCGCAGCAACGACACATATAGGAAACATGTTGCACAAAACCGAGCTAATGTAATGTCGTTTATTGTGGACAAAGCGAGCGTCCTGCTGCAGCAAACGGACTTTACATAACCGTCAGTTATAACGACGGAATATTTTATTAACAACCTGCTAATAAGTGAATGCTAGCTACCTGGTTTCAGTCGCATAGGTCTATGGAAGCAGCTCTGGGTCCTGTTTTGCTCCCTTATCTCCTCACTTCCCAAACTTAGCTAGCCGGTCAGCTAAAATAAGAAATAAACAGAAAAACAAACATTCTTCACAGATGAAAAAAAACAAAAAACAAAGAGGCACGCGACAGCACGGTCATGCCGTGCCTCCAAACACCACTGCTAGTTTTTGTTAGCAGCCTGTTAGCCGCACCGACTTTGACTTCTTTTCTGCAACGTATTGACAGCTTGAGCTAAACGGTGGAGCTAACAACACACACACACACACACACACACACAAAACCCGCCTCTCAGTACGCACACCCCTTCGCCAAGCCAATCCCTCTGCATACGGCGGAAAAATGAAACACAGGCTACATCTGAAACCGCATACTACCGTACTAACTAGTAAGCCAAGTCCTTCCACAGCGCGCTATTTTCGCCTACTGTTTAGTATAGTCCGCCAGTATGCGGTTTCGGATGTTGCCACGCACAAGCACAGCGGCGCTGAACAATGGCTGAAAGATTGCTTATATTCCCAGAAGGATAAATCACACACCATACCTAATTAAATTAATATCCACGGCCCATACCTACCTCAGCTTATCCACAGGGGAAGGAGTCGTTCAACAAAGATTAATATTCATACAGTTCTCAATGTATATCAATGTATACCATACATTTAAAATACTTTGTTGAAGTACTAGCTGCTAACAAATACAAAGGGTAATTCAAATCTGAAAATCTGATCTGAACGCCGGTTATAGTAAAACTACTGTTGGTCTTATCAGTGCTTTCTGTAATTTGCACAGTACTGTACATCAGTTCATTTGTAATTACCGTGCGAGCAAAAAAAAAAAAAAAAAGTTCACCTGTTTAGTCCCCTGAAAGCAGCCCTATGAGGATGAAGATTCACCTCTGATGAAGAAGTGTAGACAGCAGTGCATTTGTGGCTTGCAGCTCAGCCTAAAAACATTTTTATGAGGGAATACAAAAGCTTATTGACAGATGAACAAAGTATTTAAAAGCAAGAAGATTATGCCAAATAATTGTTTCAATCAGTCAAATGATGTATTTGTCATTTGTAAAAGGTGAATAAATTAATTCTACAGCCAGAGTGCAGATATTTTTTGACTCACCCTCGTACAACCAAATGTTCCACTGATTTTCTCACCGTTATAAATTAATCATGGGGATACAGGTTCAATCATACCATTAGCACCATATACTGTAGTTACTGTCTTACAGTATTGGACCTAGTGGTAAGAAATGCGAACTGCAACAAACTAGCAATACATGGCGGCCCATTGGAACTGAACTCACACTGCCCCATCCTCATACCATGGAACAGTGGATCTCAGCCCTAGTCCTGGAGGACCACTGCTCTGCATATTGTAGTGTTTCTCTGCTCTACCACACCCACTTTTTTAAGAAAAGGCCGTTAATCAGTTGATTTGCTAAATTAGATCACTTTTGTGAGCTGAGAAACTCTAAAATGTCACTGCTATATACAGTACCTAGGGCTAAGAGTCACTGCTGTAGAAGAATGTGGAAGAAAAGCAGTGGCAGGGCAGATAATGACTAGCCAAAATCTTGTTTTGTTAGTTTCTAACTGGGAACGCACCTACTGTTTTAAACACTGTTGAACAAAGGTATGTCTAACACCACTCAAGAGCTGCTAGGCTGCATTGTATAGGACAGTTGACTCTCAACTGCCTGTTTCAGAGTTAATGCACTAGATGGAAACCTAAAGCATAAGTCAATTTTGAAACCTCTTTATTGAATATTACTCAATGCTTTTTATTTAATATCGTTCAATATCAGTTATTAATCTTGCCCTGACCCATTGAATCTATGTTTATAAAACGTATAAAACTGCTGCCGAAACTAGTAAAGAAACACTCATTTTGTACATCTAAACATTAAAATGAAGGAAACTTGTCATTAGGCTTTTCTTTCTTTCCCTACTCCTGTGAGGTATTTTAGTGCCACATAAACATTCTTTATCCATGCCGTCACATAATAATTTATGTAACTGTATTTAACAGGGTGGCAGAGTGGTGTAATGATTTGCACTGTGAATTCACACATCCAGGTTCAGTTCCCATCTTCAGGTAGGTGTTGAGTTTGGATATTTTCTCCGTGCTTGGTTTTCATCCGGGTACTCTGGTTTCCTCCAACAGTCCAAATATATGCAGTGCAGGCATACTGGCATTAACCAATTGCCCATAGCGCGTTAGCGCGTGCGTTTGGTGAATTGGCACCATGTTCAGAATGTTCCCCGCCAGGTGGCCCAAGTCCCAAATCTGGGATAGGCTCCAGGCCTCCTGTGGCCCTATACAGGGTAAGCAGTATAGAGTATAAAAGTGAGAGCATAAGTGTATTTAACAGGTGACCCAAAACTGACCATGGTCATTTTTCCATTTAATTAATTTGTTCATTTTCAATAACTGCTAAATAAGTTATCATTTGTCCTTGCTGCAGTCCTTTGTCCAGAGTTGCAATGAATCCGGAGCCTAACTGGGAACACTAGACACAAAATAGAATGTCTGTTACAGGGTACCATGCCATGCCATACTATTACAGGGTACCATGCACACAAACATTCACGCACATTCACACTTACTCATACCTAGGGCAATTTAGCATAATTCACCTACTGGCATGTTGTGGGAGACCACATAATCTAGATATAAATTTTGCTGCTCCTGTTAGGGGTTGCCACATTGGATCTTTCAATCCACATATTTGATTTGGCAGATCTACTCCCAGTGTACTAACAGGGCAAAGTAATACAAGTGGTTACATGAATGAAATCGGCCGTACATTTCACTTTTGCATTTACCTTTTACATACATTTTTTCTATCATTATTAACACAATAAATTGCTGAAAAAGGTGTACTTTCCTCAAGTGAGTACATACCTGTAAATATGTTTTCATGCCATTCTATTTCCAAGTAATTTCCATCGTCAGTGGCCTTTGGTGGCTAGTTTTCAAACTTTGAGAGTCCACTCCAGATGGTTTTGGGCATGATTGGGTGGGTGTTATTGTGTCGAAATCAGATTTTTAACTACCCTTAATGTTTCTATTCCAGAATACCAGAATCATCCTCGTTCATGGTGAATCATAGATATGTGCAGACAGGCACCTGGAGTCTCAGCAGATTTTCATCTGACTTTGTAGTATTTCCTTTTTTAAGAAAATGTCAGTCAGTCAGTCCTTTTGGGACTTCCACTGCATTTCATCCCTCCGCTTGCTCTTTGATGAGTTTTTGAACCAATCCTTCAATTCAATTCAAGTTCATAACATATATTTTTTCTTGCGTTTGCCCTAGTATGTATTCACGCTAATCAAATAAAATGTACACATACTGCATAAATAAACGGTCTTATGAAAGACACTACATGGGCACAAGTATGCAGACATCTGACACTCATTTGTAGTAAACTAATACCGTAGTAAGTAGAATGTCTTCATATAATGTAGCATTCCATTTTCTTTTAGTAGAACTAAGACACTCGAGTGTTCCCGCATGGCAAGGCGCCTGACAATACAAGCTTTGTGAAAGCATGATTTGCCAAGGTTTCAAAGGAATACCTCAAGTGGTTTGCACAGAGACCTGACCTTAACCCCAGTCCAGACTTTTGGGATCAATTGGAACACACTGTGTGTCAGGCCTCCTCACTCAATATCAGTATCTGACCTCAATAAAGCTCTTGTGGCTGAATAGCACAAATCCCCACAGCCATGCCCCAAAATCTAGTTGAAAGCCTTTCAAGAAGAGTGGAGTTTACTATAACAGCAAAGGGAAATTATTCTTGAATGGGATGTTCAATAAGCACATACTGTATGAATGTGACCGTTCAAGTGTTTTATAAACTTTTGGCCATAATCTATTTTTTGTTTAGATCATCTGTACCACTGGAATATACAGATACATAAAATATTTGATATAAACCTATCATACAGGTCAATAAATGGCAAGTGATTGTAGTCTGATATGATCTGTCTACACTCAATGTTTCACACTTTTCTGCCCTGCATACTTTAGGACCATCATGTATGACCAGATATTATTTTGGTGCAGTGCAGTATTATTTACAGCAGTGACATCAGGTTCTCCTAAACTGGACAAAAGAGAATTGGGAAAACAAACAAGCAAAAGCAAAAAAAAAAAAAAAAAAAACAGTTGTCCCATTCCAGTGTTCAACTGCAAAATTGTGGTGGGTCTGTGCCTACTGTAGCCTCAGATTCTTATTTTTGGCTGACAAGAGTGGAACCTGATGTGGTCTTTAGTTGGTTGGAACCCAGCTACCTCAAGATTCAGGATGTTGGGCATGTTTTTAACTGCTAGCGATATTCACGTGATATTAGCCACATATTAGTGGATATTAGCCTTTCTGTCAGTTTGAAACTGTCTGGCCATTTTCCTCTGATCTCTCTCTCTCTCTGCATTTCTGCCATGCTGGCACTTTAGGCTGTGTGGCTAAGCATACCCACAGCTATGCCCTGGTTACTAAGACCACTGCGTATTTTATAATAAGTGCTAAAATAACAATAATAATAATAATAACAACAACAACAATAATAATAATAATAATAATAATAATAGTAAACAGCACAAACAGAATTTTGAATACAACATTTTATTTTGATATTTGCTGCAATGACATATTGTACATACTTAGGCATGGATCTAATAGCTTCAGTCATGGAACATTAACATTACAATTACAGCTTTTTCAAAAATGAAGGGATGTCAACAGGCTCTTGTGAAATGACATATACATAGTATTTCACAGCCACTGTTTTTTATTTTCATGAAACAGACAAGACTGCTTAGTCAAATACAGGATTTGCCGATATACATTTTTCATTTTTGTCAGGAATCAAACATCAATCTCATAACTTCATCTTCATCTTACAAATTCTTCATAAATCTTAATCTTTATTCATATCATGGATACAATATTCATATAATCAGCAATTAGTTTTTTTATTTTTAAAGTTAGTTATGTTTTACACAATGTTTTATACTCAGGGGATTTGTTATAATATTAAACCTCAGGCAAAGAGACTGATATTTTTATAAAGATCTGATATTTTTATAAAGTCTGTTTCATGTTTCATTTTAGTGTGTTTTTTTTCACATGTAGTAGCAGGATAAATGCTGTGAAAAGTAATGATTCTTTCATTTTTTATTTTATTGCTTTTCCACACAGGCCTAAGACATTCCCTGGTTGAACCCATTCATTAGACTTGTCTTGATAATGAATGGTTCTTATTGCTTCAGTGCAAAAGAGGCTCAAAAGGTAACCTTGCCTTGGCCTCACACTTTTCTTAGAATCTCGATGAAAGAGCATAATGTCCTGCTAAGAGATTTCAGGTCATTTCTTTCTTTCTCTTTTTTTCTCGCGAAACTGCACTCGTCCTGACTGTAATTGCAAGATGTCTGGCAGGTTCAGTGCAATGTCTTCAAGTCCCTTGCAAATTGTACAGACCAGAATGCTATTATAGACAGTTATTTTAATTTATAGCTTTTTAAATGTGAAGGGATGTCGAAAGGCTCTTTTGAAATGACATATAGATATTATTTCACTGCCACAGTTTTTTTTTTTTTTTTTTTTTCATTTTCATGAAACTTAAACTACAGGTTTATCCGATATACATTTTTCATTTTGGTCAGGAATCAAATAACGCTATCATAGCTTCATTATCTTACCAATTCGTCATAAATTTCATAACTTTACCCAGGCCACATGATAAGTATGAATGACAGCTCTAATCCTATATGCAACTTTCATTTCTCATATCTGTGTAACATATTTAATAAAAAGGTAAATGAATCGCAAACAGGCATGCACAATTATGAAGTCAATTATGAAAACAGAGGCTATTATGTGGCTTACAAATGTAAAATTCATTCTAAGACGGTGGTGTTACTTGTTTTGTTTAAATATACTGTTTTGGTAATATATTGTATAATTATATAATTATTGAGAAAGTCAAAGTTAAAATTCCTTCCATTTCTTGTCATTGTTATGATGAGAACATTCTGAAGAAAATTCATGTGATTTCGAAATGGTATTTTGTAATGTCACAGCCTAACCAGTCCCGCACATTACTAATGGCGGATGGAAGGTAACATGTTAACGAATGGTGTTCAGTGGGGAAAACCTCTCATGTAGATGAATACATGAACACCAGGAGGCAGCCTTGTCAGATCTAGACTCCATAGAAATCAGCTTGCCAAAAACTTGCGTAACACGACTCATGTTTGTGTGATAAGCCCTGTGGCAGCACAGTTTTGAAGTCTTATGTAGCCGGAACATCACATAACGACCAGCCTCATTATCGTAGTGTGAAAACAGATTTGCTAAATGCCACTTCATATTAGAATCACGCCCCTCAAAATCCTATTTCCTTCATACCTATTTGTAAAAAAAAAAAAAAAAAAAAAAAAATCCAGTAGTATCTAGTTTTTAATTCCTGCATGACAGCCCGGTTTAAGCCTGGACTGTGTCTGTGTGTGTAGGAGTGTAAATCAGCATGGGGTGTTTTTGTTGATGGTGCTTTGCATAGCATTGTGCCATAAAACACCTACACAGAGCAAAAAATCTCCCCTTCTGCTCATGACACTTTACACATCTACAGCTATTTTGCAGTAATTATGCCCTCTCTTCTCTCGATAAACAATAAACAGTCATGAAGGGCAACTCATGCATTTAAATGCATACAATGAGCCTCCTACATTAAGTCACTGTGTAAGAATTTGTGCAAGAGTACTGCATATTTTCCAAGTAAATAAATAAATTAAAATATCTTTTTAGAAAGCTTAATCACCTCCATTCCACTCTCTAGAACTATACAACGTTATTGTATAACTATCCTTCCTTACATGTAATATTTCAATTATTATTTATATTAACTGCAGTCATATATATATATATATATATATATATATATACACACACACACACACACACACACACACATTTATATATAGATTTATATTTATATTTATATTAATAACGTCTGCTTATTCATATAAGATTTGCACGCATTTTCTCATTAACGTTATATATTTACGGTTAACATTTTCCTCTTTTTCCTTTCCTTAGTCCTACATAACATTTGACACTTTTCCATTATCCTGGTTTACCTGCACTAACATTCACATTTTCTTAAACGTCTCTAAATCTAAAATTCTGACAACCAGATAATTTATCATTCATTAATCAATTACGATAATTAAACAGATAAATTAAAGAATGTCTGTGTTAAATGTTTTACATAAACATATTATAAATTGTTTTCAGATTGCCGCATAATATGGTTTACTTTTCATTCTAATCATCGATTTATATTCATTAATGATCGAGTCCACCAGTTGTATTTATTTCATTTGAGACCATAAGGTAGAAGAAAAATTATCTGTCTGACTATAACATCTGTCTCAGCGGAGAGCCATCGCGCAGCGTGAAGTCTGAGTGACGAGGCGGAGTGCTAGGTGGAATGACAGAGGACGCTCATGCTGAGGGACCTTTGGCCAGCTGTGGCACATAACACCTGTCAGAAAGCCTTACCTCCCCGCTCTCTTCATCCCACATAATCAGCCAGCACACATCTGTCAGTCCTGTCTCAGCATGGAAGTAGACAACTACGGTTTACTGTGTAAAGGCTTGGAAAATAAACCACGTGTACTAGAGCAGATTATGCACAGTGCTCGAATTCATCTTCGACAGCCTTCAGTCCTGCAGACGAACATCTGTTAGGTGTTGGTTTAGCTGAGCAGAAACATCTTGCATCTTATTGCATGCTGCTTTTGAACTGCCTTACATGAATTCCCATGATTGTAGCTATAGCGCATCTCATACACACAGACGTATGTATGTACGCATATATGTATGTATGTGTATGCATGTATGTATATGTAATATATTATAGTAATTTTGTTTCACTACATCATTACCATGGATTTGAATTTAAGTGCCAACTTTCAGCTTTAATTTAAGTATTTTAACTATAATGTTGCATTAAGCGTTTAAAAGTTAAAGCCATTTTTACACAATCCCATTGATTTTCACAGACCCAGTTCTTTGCAGTCAACAACTGCCCAAAGTCTGGAAGGCGTAAACATCAAATATTAAGTTCCCTTGCTTGAGCTGCTCGGTCAGGCATTTTCTGCAGCTGCCTTCAGGTGAGTAAATGAGAAGCGTACTCAACCCGATTGAGGTCATGTGACTGACTCATTTCAGTTCATTTCTTTGTCTTAACAAGCTCTCGAGTTGCTTTTGCTGTACATCTTGGGTCGTTAGCCGTCTGTACGTTTTGCAGTATTTGACTGAATCCGATCAGAAATGATGCACTATACACTCGAGAATTCATCTTGCAACTTCTATCAGCAGTCACATCATCAATAATCACTCCATTATAGTTACACTGGGAGCTAAACAAGCATATGCCATGACACTGCCTACAACATGTTTGACAGAAGACATGGTATGCTTTGGATCATGAGCGCTTCCTTTCCTTCTCCATATTCTTCTCTTGTAATCGTTCTGGTCCAAGATAATCTTGATTTCATCTGTCCAGTTAATTATGTTCCCGAACAGAGCATGCTGAATCTGGACTTTGCTAGACTTTGACAATGATATGCCAAATTCCATCATTGTGTTCTTGACTTGGCTACATATTTTTTCACCAAGAAAAGATTTATGCAATAATCTACTTTAGTTTTCTTCTGTGGCCTTTCGGGACTTCTGGTTTTACTGAGCTCACTAGTGAATTTCATTTTATTTTATTTTTTTAAAGAATGTGCTAACTTGTTGATTTGGCCACTCGTAAAGTTTCGGCTATCTCTCTGATAGGTCTGTGTTGTTTTTTGTATCCGAAGGATGACCTCCTTCACATGACCGCTCTTCTGACCTCATAATGGCAGTTCCAATAAACAGCTATCAAAGGCAACTTCTAGGACTTGGAATCAATGCCAGATCTTGTTTCCCTTTAATTTGTTATGAAATATCTAAGAAAGAAGCCACATATGGCCATGAAGCTACTTATCAGTCAGTTGGCCAATTACTTTTGAGGCTGTCAAAATGGACTGAGAGATAAAATGGCTGTAATTCCTAAACAGTTAATGCAATATTGTTTTCTTACAACTCTTAAAGTGAGGATTTATTTCCACTCAATCATGGTGGTGTACAGATGTAAAAATACATACAATGTAAATGTCCATACACTTATTGTGTTGACTGCCAAGCTTTGTTAGTTGACAAGCCAATACAAAACATGGTGTCACTTAAAAAAAATATATTATAGACTTTTTGTACTGAGTTATATCTTGAGGATGGGTGTTCAAATCAAACCAGGCCTTTTGATCGTGCAGAATAACAGAACACAGTTATGAGAGTAAAAACTGCCTTTAATTCTCTATATAATCCCCTGCTACACTAATGCACTTACAGTATCCCAGCGTTTCACTAGTGCTTGGACCACCATCGAAGTAGAACGTTTTTCTCAGTACACCAAAAACATGATCAGACGTCCTGTTTGACATCTGAAACACCGGCCTCCCAGGAACTCTTTTAAACATTTGGAAATGACTTGGATCAGGTGCTCCACTCAAGGAACGACTGCAGTGAACTTCGAGACACCTTGGCTGGGATTGTTATTCATGGATGTACAGCCTTCTTTCGAATGTTTCATCCATTCACATGTCTAACTGAAGTGTCTCATCACCGTACTGAGCTTAAAGTCTTCACAACCCTTATTGACAAGGAGTTTCATAAAAGGTCCCAGTTTGACTCGAACGCTCCTTTTCCAGTAACTATGCCACTCCCTTTTGTGAACCTAAAAACAGATTAATCATGACTAATTAAAAATTGGAATCATTCGCAGGTCAAGTCACACCACCCCGCCTTTGTTGAATTCCTATAACGGTGTGTACCGTCGTCTTTTGTCCTCACATATAGTATTTAAATACCGTCTGTATTATTTACCAGGGAACGCATCCATACACATGCTGTTCTGTGTCAATTTGTAGAAATGCAAAGAAAGATGCAGACACAGTCGACGCAGTAAGGTGAGGAGGAATACAAGTCGTACATGCCAAGGTGATGAGGTGAGGGAAAGTTACTGAGACCCCGAGGCGTTGACGCCACTGTTCTGTCCTGCTGCAGTATTTCACTTCTAATTAACACTGATTACAGGGCAATTACAACACCGTTAATCACATCCTTATTAGTTTAGCCATGCAGAGAGAGAGAGAGAGAGAGAGAGAGAGAGAGGGAGAGAGAGAGGGAGTTGTCATGTATATGTGTAGACAGGAGAAGTGAAGGAGAAAAAGCTGTATGTATGAGTGTGAAAGCGATTGTGAAAGTGGAAGAACAAGGCTTCGCATGGCACCAGTTCTCTGCTGAGTGTGCATGTGGCACAGAGCGAGTACCTGCGACAGGTTTTGTCCCTGATGGAGTGCACGTGGACGACGGAGCATGTCTACACATCGCGCGAAATGCCGTTGCTTGTCTGTTTGTCGTTGCTCGTATGTGTGTGTGTTTCTGTATGCCTCAGCATGGAGAGTTTTTCGAATGAGCTGAAAAGAGGCTGTATTGAATGAATATTTATACTATTGATTGTTGTCCTGTTCCCCCCCTCCTCCCTCTCTCTCTCTCTCTCTCCCTCACTCACGCCGTCCCTCCTATTTCTTTCCTCGCCAGGGAACGAGGTCAAAAGTCACTCCCTCCTCGTTGTCACGGTTGCCAATCACCTCCCATTCTGCAGCACCCGTTGCCCTGGCAACCAAGGGATTCAGTTGCCAAGCACCCAGAGCTAAGCACGTAATAGTTATTTATATATTTATTTATATCTTTTATCTATTTATTCATTCAGTGAGAGTGAGGATGAATGCTCACATACACGCAAACATACATGCAGACACGTGTGCGTGGACACACACACACACACACACACACACACACACACACACACACACACACACACACACACACACACACACACACACACACACTCACGGGATGTGTCAGAAGTACAAATAAGAGCCTCCGGTGACTAATAATAATTATCATTATAATAACAGCGATGTGGACAAGAGCAGAATCGATGCATTCGCTCTTTCTCCCAGAGATTTTGTTGCATCTCGTTCTGTCTCTCACACATAGAGTACAGAAGAAGACTACTCCTAGAGATAAAGAGGAGTCGGGAGATAAAAGTAATCCACAGCAAATTTCTCCACGCACACACACACATTATGTAGCTCACTATTCTTGTCATTGTTCATTGACACAATATCTACTCTACGTCTAATCTAAGTCTAAGTAAGTTCCAGCCAAATTCCTATTTTCGTGGAGACATTTAGCCCCCATAAGTCTCTCTCTCTCTATTTCTGTCTCTCTTATCTGGCACAAGACACTACAAGATAATTACAATGGTCTGACCTATTGCGAACTAGCTACTACTGCACTGCAAACAAACAAAATAGCAGGGGCTCTCACACACATGCGGCTGCGTTTCTGTGTGTGTGTGTGTGTGTGTGTGTGTGTGTGTGTGTGTGCGTGTGTATCCCCGGAGGCACTCAGTGGCTGAACAGATGTAAGAAGAGCAGGTGGAAATATGAGAACTCCGCTCTGTAGTACAGGCAGAGACAACAACCCTACGCTGCACGGATAACAACCGGTTCCAATCGAATTATAAGCATTCCAGCATCAAACATGAATTAATCATGCATACATAAAGATTTTATCTTAAGAGGCTGTTGGTCTCATTTAGCCTAAGCAGAGGAGTGAAGTCAAGCTGATCATTGAGCACGTCTCACACTGAGCGGAGGAACAGAACCATAAACTGATCCCCAGTATATAAAATCATCTGATATGAATACGCCATTTATACGTTTATCTTATTACTTCTCGCTATTTTTGGATTCGTCGTCTAACAAAAACATAAATCACCGTGACACTGGTGACACCTGCTACTGAATCGACTGAATGAATGTTAAACGTCATGAAAAAAATTCCAATGCATTAAATCGAGCACAAATGTTTTAACTTTCTACTTAATTGCATGCTCCGTCTTTAACGTCTCATCATGTTTGTAATTAGCGCTCAGTTAACGCGCCTAAGCAGCAGATTCACTGTGATGTCAGGAATGACACTTTTAAAGGAATATTGGTTTATACTGCATAACGTGCAAAAAAGCTGTTGTATATTGTTTAAGGAAGAGTTAAGGCTAATTTGTTCTTAAATGTACTGATTGATTAATAATATGGGTTTAGTAATCAGATCAACAGAATTGTGCGACTTTATCTGTTCACATATAAATGCAGAATCCTTTGCAGTGACATTCATAACCAGATACTGTGTAGACGTTTTTAAGCAGACATAATATTTGCTATTCAGTTTGTTGCAGACAATTATTTTACGACTGATTATTTTATTTTATTGCATGCGTAAAACAATGTAGATTTCCGAACATTACGATGTCGCTAACATACAGTATTATGCAATGGCTGTCAGGTTCCTCATGAACTCATAAACAAGTGTGAACTGAGAGAGATCCACCAAGAAAAAAGGAACCCAAAACTAGCCGTTGTCCTTATACAAAATGTGCCTAATACTGCCTAATGCCACGTTAGAGAAGCACCAAAACACCCAGCAGGCAAAGATCCCAAGGCAGGGCTCCAAATTCCCCTGACACAGGACACAAAAGTCTGATTCGCAGAGGCCACTGTAACCCACAGCACCCTAAGGATCAAGTGCGAACATCCCGGTGCCAGCTAACCCTAACCCTAACCCTAGGTACCCCCCCCCCCCCCCCCCCCCCAAGAGACCCTACGGAGCCTCGAGGGGACAGAGTCACCCCGAAGGCACAAAGGGAACCTGAAACTAAGGTGGTTATAATGTTAATGTTATGGCTGACCAGTGTATACACATATACTGTATGCAGAAGTCATACTGGACCTTGTGACGAAATTACTCGTTAATGAAGGTGTACAACCCATTGACATTTACAGAAGACTTCAAGCACAGTACGGTGATGAAACTCGTACAGTAGCTGCAGTAAAATATGCGAATGGTGCAAACATTTTAAAGAAAGCCATACAGCCATGAATGACGATCCTGACCAGTGTTTCAGACGTGAACCAGGCAGTACCCGAGCACTAATGAAACGCTGGGATAAGTGCATTAGTATAGCAGGGGATTATATCGAAAAATAAAGATAGTTTTGACTATCAATATTGTGTTCTGTTATTCTGCACAATCAAAAGTCCCAGTTTGACTTGAACACCCCTTGCGTGTCTGTGTGTGTGTGTGTGTGTGTGTGAGAGAGAGAGCGTGTGAATGTTCGTCTGCGTGTATGTGTGTTGGCAGAGAAATTCGCTGTGGAGTATATAGACACACGCACACACACAGCAGCAGTGGCATGGCTCAGCAGGTAACATTTCCACCTCACAACTTGAATGAGTATGCATAGTCCCCTGTGATGGACTGGCACATACACACACACACACACACACACACACACACACACACACACACACACACACACACACACACACACCTCTACTTTGTGTGTGTGTGTGTGTGTGTGTGTGTGTGTGTGTGTGTGTGTTACTATATATATATATATATATATATATATATATATATATATATATATATATACTGTATACTGTAAACAGACACACACACAGATATACATAGATATACATAAATAAATGCGAATACACTTTCTCACATGCACTTGTCTCTCTTACACTCGACTCTAAGAGGACGATAGTGTGGAAAATCCTCTTGCGCTTCTCCTTCTACCAGAGTATGAGCAGTGGTCTTGACGCTGTCATGGACCTGTCTGCGCCTGAGCCTCTTCCTCTTCGCACAGTGTAATAGAGGATTTAGATAATCACATTACACCCCATTAAATACGTAGCCAAAGATAATCTGACAATCAGATGCACAACATGCATAAATGGGGGAACATATTTCACCCTAACCCTAAGTCTGAAAAATCACATTCATCACCACTGCATCGCTGACAAATAACCAGTTACATTGCTTTTTTTTTTTTTTTTTTTTTTTTGTTAAACACAATGCTATTACATATCTACCTTCGATCACGTCTGAGCAATGGTTCATTTAAGAAATTGCATTAAAACCCAGTTTTAACTGCAAGACATTATTTCCAAGTAGGTTAAAACAAAGTGAGATGCTATATAAAGTCATGAACACCTACATATTAATAATAAGCTAATAAACATGGATGAGACCCTTCTTTCTGGGAAAAGAGGCTTAGTAACCAGAAAGACACTAACCTAAAATAAACGCATGACTAGGGCTGAGCTGCTGTCACTCAAATGTCATGCCATCAGATTCTGCTCCTTTATACTGCAGGTTGAAATAGCTTTGGCTTCCAGTGTTCCTGAAACAGGCTCCAAATCCACTGCTGCTCTGATAAGGATGAAGCTGTTACCAAAAATGAACGAATTGGAATCACAGACAGTGATTTTTGTTTACTGCACTGGTGGTGAAGTCTTATTCACGTCTAAATATCTAAAGTCTTATTTAACTTATTTCTTTAACTGTAATAATTCTTCAGATAACAACAACAAAAAATTTTGAAGCAGAATGTACAGTAGGATCCTAAAATCCTAAAGGTCTTAATAAGCAGATAAGTATTTATTATTAACATTATTCATTAATCATTATTAATAGATTCATTTGATTATCCTGTAGACTAATTTAGGCTAATCATGGTTTTCAATTTTAAAAACGTACATATTTAATAAATATACTGAAATTTCTTAGTAAAATTGAATTCTTCTAATTTCTTTAACTTCTTCACAAACATTAAATCTTCGCTTCTGGAAACAGACCCTGCTTCACTTCTCCAACTTTTAATTCCGCTCTTGAGTCGAGAACAACACAATATGAACGATTTTCTTTCTTGATGGCCGCTGTTACAAAAACAAATAATATTTTCACATCTTTCCTGAAAGAGACCCTGTACTCGATTCCAAATCTCAGCTGAAAGTGTCCAACAACCTTCTGTATTGACTTTTTTCCTCCCTTTGTAACAGGTACTTTGGAGAGAGAAAGAAAAAGACAAATGCTTGGTGTCAGGTACTGTTGTGCGCACGCATCTGATAGGACTGGTGATGCATTTTGGGATTTGGAGTCCATCATATGATAATCTTCTAATGTGAAAATCTGAGAAGGGGTGCTGCAGAATCCAATACATCAATATTGAATATGCTTCAGTATTCAATTTCGCAAGTTTGTGTGGGCCGAATGAAATTACACGGCGTGTCTTTAGTTTGGTCCATATCTATAATTGGGTTGTATTTGCTCTGATTTTATTTCGACCGAGCTTCAGCTTTAGATTGCTATGACTTTGCAGTTCTCGGCGTTAATATCATGTAAATATGCTGATGCTATGACGCATATCGAAGGGCTGCAATGCTCCTAGCCAAGGCGGTAATCGATTTCAAACAGGCTGCATCATGTTGAACATTGAATCCTCCACACATGCACAATAGGATTCTCCTGGTAGACTAATTCCTGGAGTGACAGAATGTCACCTCTTTTGTCTCCCTGCCTCTGGCTCGCGCTCTTTCTGGTGCTGGCTGTATGAGGATTGGAGGATGCCATTGTGATGGATCTTTTGGCTTTGATGCAGCAGCTCCTCATGGAGCTGCTCTTTCCCTCTGACCTTATTTACCTCAGCCCCAGGAGCTGGAGCTGGACCATCTCTAGGTGCCTTGTGCGCACGCGCAAACAGACACACACACACACACACACACACACACACACATGCATGTATGCAGGCACACACAAACACACACACACCCACACACACACACACACACACACACACACACACACACACACACACACACACACACACACACACACACACAGACTTATTGGATTTTCTCTCTGGTCCACAAGCTTTGATAAGGGCACCTGTCCACTCCAGGCTCCATCAGCACACAATAAAACACATGATGCCATGGTGGATGATCCCAGACTGCTGAAGAGATGGAGCCAGAAAGAGTATGGAGTGTGTGTCAGAAAGGATGAAAGAAAGGAATAGAAAGAAAGAGAAAGAGAGAGAGAGAGAGAGAGAGAGAGAAAAGAGAGAAGAAAGAAACTCACCTTTGAGACACAGGAGAACACCACAATGCTTTTTATCTCTTTAATTTCCTCGGCGGTGATATTTGATTTATCCCACCGTAGGTGTCAGATGAATACGGCTTCCACTCAGCTACGCGTATTCTCAAGCAATAACATCGACATCTGTATTATCAACCCAAGAATACCCGTAGTCGAGACAGGAGCACAAACAGGGGCCACCGCCCTCTTCCACCTATTTACCTCTCTCTCTCTCTTTCACTCTCTGTTTTTCTTTGTTTCATCTCTCGATGCTCTCGAGGCTCCTCTACATGCTGGGAAGGCAGGAAGATCGAAAGATTTGGAAGCACGATCCAAGGTCTGAAAAGAGGGGTGGGGAAGAAAAAGAAGAAGCGTTTTAAATAAATGGTTTCAATAAACGTCAATCCAATTTCTAAATGAACTAATACCCCGAAGCAGCTTTAACCCTGAAAAACCGTAATCCAATTAAAACTGTAGAGTACAAACATCAGGAGACAAATAATACGAGACTGTACGCGTCATGTCGAAATAAAAATTGCAAAATTAATGTCAAAGGAATGAGGCTTTGTTTTTAAAGGTTCTGTATGACTTGTTGAGTGTGTAGGATTATAAAAAAAAAAAAAAAAGCACCATATCGATTTGAACTTGATTATTCTTTAAAGAAAAGCACTACGTATAACCCATAAAGGCCATTACATAGAGCTGAATAAGTCAATTTGGACATTTTTCCATAAAATATATGACAAAAAATAGAGTGAAGTGGAACATAATAATATTAGTGCGCAAAATAACATATTTACTGTAACACTGCGAGACATCACCATGTTAAGAATGATATCATTATGTAAAAGTTTTGGCTTGTTCCTCCGTATTTTACATTAAATTTAGTTCCCATGTATATCCCTTACTTTCTATTTTAAAAACGTTATCTGTCAACTGCAGATTCATTAAAATTAAGCAATTAGTGGCAACTATTCCCTGAAATTTGCTGGACAATAGCTTAATAAAAGTCTATAGAAAAGCCTGTGAACAAAGACAGGGACATGTTGTATACTATTTACTAAACAACCCAAAGTAAGGTCTTTACATTTTTTTTTTATAATGCAGTCACGTATGCTATCAGGGAACAAGTGAATGGAAATTCACACGTGCCCACCTACAACTAGGAGGACTGACGAGGACAACACAATGCCTCCCCTACTCATCACGATGCCAGCTTGGCACAGCTGAGTACCACAGTCGGCTCTCATGGGCAGGCAAAAAAAGAAAGAGGAGGGAAAAAAAAGGAGAATAAAGCTTCAGGCAGGAGCTAAATTCAGCCTCATATTTAACCACTGTGTGCAAATAAAGTTGTGACATCCAGAATTTAGTGTTTGCAAGTATCTTAACCCCAGGCATTGTCAACAACTATTCTGGCATTTGGCTGTGAGTGCGACTCAGGCGTAAACTCACACATCACACAGTCACATGCAAGCACAAACGCATGCAAACACACACTTCACTGGGAAGGCAGGATACACTGACAGCACACTACCGAGACAGAAAAATAGTAATAATAATGCTAATAAAGCGGAGACAGAATAGAGTTTGACATATGCCCGTTTTGAATGGTCAGGCCGAACTCATTTTCTGAAGAATTCATTCTTCATTCATCTGTAAACCAATGCAAAGGGAAAACTCCTTCCACTGCATTGAGCAAAGCAGAAATACCAAACCATGAAAAAGACGCAGCTTGAAAAGCACGTCTCTTGAAAAACACATCTTTAAAAAAGAAAAGAAAAAAAAGCATTCGAATTCTACAAGAAACACTCACTCTTATGAAAGATCCACATAAAAGACAGAACCAAAAATATGTCAGGCTCTTTGTAATGCTGAGCCACGGATCCCCCTTTACCTCCCTTCATCTCTCTCCCTGTCTTTCAGTAAAGACAGTAGACTCTGTGTGTGTGTGTGTGTGTGTGTGTGTGTGTGTGCGTGCGTGCGTGCGTGCGTGTGTGTGTGTGTGTGTGTGTGCGCAGCTGCAAATGTGGCAAGTTTGATGATGCTAAAACCACATATTTAAGCAAAAGGCTGCTGCAAAAATATATATTTAAAAAATATATTTACAAGAATAAATTGTTCAACCTCTACAAGGACGTGCGTTTATCTTATGTATCATAGGTATTTCTTATCAAATGAAAATTTCATATTTGAGATATATTCACACTAGCAAGCATCCTAGCTGATAGCAAGGAATTTTGAAAAAAAAAAAAAGAAGTAATAGAATAGTACATGCAAAAAAACATTAATAGTAATAATAATAATCATAATTTCCATGATTTAATTAGAGTTCAGCATATAGTTTTGTCTATGGCAATATTCAAGTGACAGTAATACTGACATAATTGTTAAAAAGATCACATATCGTCAAAATATAGACTTTAATGTTATTATTATTATTATTATTATTATTATTATTAATAATAATAATAATAATAATAATAAATCTGACAATCAAACTTTTCAAAGAGAAAATGTAAATGTAAATATAAGTCATTGCTTGCTTCTTGCTGAAATTATCTACTTTACAATAAGTGATGCCCAAAAGTGGTAATTTTTTAAAAAAACTGTGTAGAATATGCTCAAGTTCATTTACATTATATTCCTATAATAAGCCTTGGGTTATATTAAAAACACCTTTGGTAAAGAAAACATGACCAAAATTAGTTGTGATTGTGATACTGTAACATTACAAAGCAGTGCTATAATTTGGATGGTAAGCATATGATAACTAGAAAAATCTACAATACACAGACTTACCAAAGACCTTTAGTGGAACACCTGTACTCCTGCTCATTTGTGTAATTATCCTGTCAGCCAATCATTTGGTAGGAGTGCAATGTAGGAAACCATGCAGATACACATCAAGAGCTTTAGTTAACGTTCACATCAAAGATGAGAATGGTAAAAAAAGTAATCTTAATGACAGTGAAATGGTTGTTGGTGCCTGTTGATCTCCTGAGGATTTCGTGCACAACATTCGAAAACAAAACCAAAAAAAATATTTCAGGGGCATGCAGTTCTGCGGGTGAAAAACGCCTTAATGATGAGACTGAAAACACTCAGGACACACAAGAGACCAAGGTGGATGGGATACAACCGCAAAAAAAAAAAAAATTCTAAAACACATCACTCCTGTCAGGTGTACTAAATAGAAATGTGTGTATGTCTTATGTGTTAGTCAGATTATATGAAGGTAAAATTTAGGGCCACACACAGGATCACAGATGTCAGATCTGCAGCCCAAAGGCTCCCCTGTTCCCTTATGCTGCATCAATTATTTACCATGTTTATCTATGCAATTTGAGGGCGGCTGCTAAGCAAAGCTGTTCACAAATTGGTTGACGCAGAAGCTTGAAGCTGAATTCCTTAATAAATAAAAGAAAGAAAGAAAGAAAAACTTGTGAGGAAGGTGAAAACCAGTTAGTGTATTTAAGAGCCACTGTTCTGGTGCAACGTTACAGGTAACAGTAAAGCCAAAACAAAAAGATTTACAGCAGCCACTTTCTATTTTTAGTAACAATGCACAAAAATTTGATATTATTTTGCAAATTATTGTTTTGCACCAAAGTTCTAGCGAAGTAACGGACAATATCCAGTCACCACGTTCCCAACCCTCATTACTCTCTGATGTCTCATTGCGGCACACAAAGAATCATGAGAGCATGAATAAGGAAAAAAACAGAAGAATAACAAACCCTTTCAGCTGTAGCCTATGTGTTCAATAACGTCAGGCATAATTGAGCCCGCATGGACTGTTCTAATCGCAGCCGCTGAATTGAAACAGGCGCTAATTAAGGGGGCAGCCAATAGACACCTTGAGCAGGTGAAGCGGAGGAAGCTCGACTGTGAAAACAGAATGTTAGATCCTCTAGCAACCCAGGAGGTCTCGTGTGGAATGCGAGAAATAGGAAAAAATCCTTTTTGTTGTGTGCACACAAAGATACATGTGCACACGTACACCTCTCTCTGCAGATTTCGCTTCCTTTTTTTTTTTGGAACGCCAAAGCTGGCATTTAGCGGAACACAAGCCGAGAGAGGATACAGGGAAGCCAATTACCAGACAGATGTCAATGTATGCGCTACAATACTAAAGGGATTCCAATTACCACACAGCTGTTCTGTTTTTCCTTCCCTCTCCCACTCCCTTGCTGCCTTCCCATATTCCCCCTTCTCTCTCTCTCTCAAGCACTCTCTCACTCTCGTACTCTCTCTCTCTCTAGCTCACTTTCTTTATTGCTACTCCTGTTACTCTTCCTAGCTTACCTATTACCCTATTACTCTCCCTCTCTTTCTCTCTGTGTCACCCACCCCCACCCCTGCTTCATGCCAAATGGAAAGGGTGAGAATGTCAATCTCTACACTCAAATTGAAGCAAAGCTGGGTTAGTGTGTGTTTGTGTGTTTGTGTGTGTGTGTGTGTTAGAGCGAGAGAGCGAGGGAGAGAAAGAGAGAGAGAGATTTGTTAGACTGAGTGCACACACATACACACACACACACACACACATACGCATACATGCACGCACACGCACACACATCAGAACCAAGGACAGCTCCCAGAGGAGGGATCTAGCTACTGGTTTGCTGGTTGCTTAACAGGAGGCTCTTATGCCTTAATACACACGTGTGCACACATACATAAGCGTCCATTAATGTTTGAGCACGCACACACCCACACATCTGCCACACACACACACACACACACACACACACACACACACACACACACACACTACTACTTTCTTTCTTCCTTCTCCTCTCACTTTCTCCCTCTATGTTCGTCTATTTTGCTCCGAATTGGACCTGTCTTCATTTAGCTCTTTGAGATCTATTAATTATCCTATTTTCTGCTCAGCCACTCCAATTTTAGGCCAAATGAAGAATTTAGAAATTATTACTGATTAGCAATTCCACTACTGAGGGAAAAAAACCCCATATCAATCACTATTTTATGCCTTCTATAAAGCTGAGAAAAGTATATTTCTGACTCAAGCTGACTCAAGGTGATATGATTACTTGGACATGATTCACCACTGAAATCGGAATCCACCTTTTAATTCTAGAGAACTAGAAAGACCCTTCACGTAGTCAATTTCATTTCCACTGAACAAATCAAGTAAGCCCAGACCTTCCCACCGTCAGTAAGCTCATTTGCTGTACTCCTAAAGAATCTAATTCACTCATTTCCACTGAGAAATTATGCCATATCCAGATGTTCTTGCAGAGCGCAATATAGCTGTGCTCAAGGCTGGGTATGCTTTTAGCTCAGGTATGCTGTGCTTTCTTTTCAACCGTCACAGGAACGCTGTATTTAAGCAGAGTCAAAACAGTGAAATGAATTGAATTGAGTATTTGAATGCCTTTTGTCTGTTTCAAAATATGCTTTTCTCTTTTGGTCTATTATAACATACAATCTGAAAGTACGCAGGAAGGCAAGAGCCTTGCCAGAAGCTAGAAAAGAGAGAGAGAGAGAGAGAGAGAGAGAGAGATTATTCTCTCCCCTCCCTTGATCAATATGAATCTAACTGAGCAAGGAAGGAGTTCAGAGAGTTCATCTTCACCCTGCCATGCCTACAGGCGCACACGCCACCACACTCTGATCACACCATGCCACCTCTCTCCCTCTGTTTCTCTTTCTAACTCACTCATTCGTTCCTTTCCACCCTATATCATCGCCTTTCTTTTTTACACGCCTGCTTCCACTGCAATTTACCTATGTAAAAATTAAACATATACACACTGCAAAAGTAGGCTATCTGAGAAACATGCCCTAATCCAATAGTATTCACCCTCAGCGTCCTAAACACACATCCGACCATCTGCCACGTATCCATGTCATAGGGCAGAGTAATATGATCCCGTGTACCCTTCTGGTCAATTTCAAGTGTTATGCACAGAACGGGCCACTTGCTTGCTTACTGAGTTTCAAGAACAGGCCAGTGGTCGGTGCTCAGCTCAATAACAAAAGTGACTAGACTATATATATATATATATATATATATATATATATATATATATATATATACACAGACAGGCCTATGGATCATGCATCTAGCTGAGATGAACAGACAAGATAATTCAACATACGAGCTTGTTTAGGTGTTTAGTTGGAGTTGCCTTGCACACATAGTACACTCTCAGTAATAAAGGGAAGCAAATTGTTCCTTGTCACTAGAGTGGTCTTGTGCAGAGTGTTATATGTACTGTATCTACCTCATACTGTAAATCTTATTAATTGAAGATGCGTAAAGGAACCTTGATGGCTCTTTAAATCAGCTTACCTTCCCAAGAAAGGCTGCGAAAGATGCAGATTGATGGGACCACCGACCAGCCGAGAAGGGGGAAAAAAAAGTACAGTTTGGCAGGTTTATTTCTGAGAGTGCAGTGCACAGTGTACAGCGCACAGAGAGAGGGGTGAGGAGCGGAGAGGAGCGGCGGAGAGCGCATCGGCTACTCTCATGGAAAACGAGTAGTGAATACAGCACTCAGCCCGAATACAGATCAGCACACACACACACACACACTACTCTTCTCACTTAACGCAGCTTATATACAAGTATATCCCGACAATCAAAGTGTCACTGATAAATCTGAGTACAGTGGGCGAGAAACCAAACGCGTCTGTCTGCTTTAACACACCGGAGCGCGAGACCCGGGTTTCGCCTTCAAAGCTATTACTGAGTGTTTCGAAATGCTGAAATGAATTATCACACACACACACACACACACACACGCCTCTGTACAAGATTTTAGGAATAAACAGTTACTCACCCCTCGCTGTTCAAAATCCTGCCAACGGGGGTAAAACAGCTGAGAAGAAGAGGAAGGAGGAGGCAGAAATCTGGAGGAAGACTACAGAAAGAACACATAATAGCCATACTGGGGAAACGCCCCCTCCAGCAACTATACCTCTCTCTCTCTCTCTCTCTCTCTCTCACTCTCTCGCGCGGCCGCGCGCGCGCTCTCTTTCCCATTGTTGAGCCAAACGCGGTCAGAAAGGGGTGCGGTAGAGAAAAGAAGCGATCGAGTTTGGCACAAATCCCATCCAAAGAGCCATAGGTGACATGTGCACACGAGAAATGCAGTGATCTCACTCCAGCAATAATAATAATAATAATAATAATAATAATAATAATAATAATAATTCACGAGCTATTTTGTTCCATCATTTACAATCTGTAATTTACAGCATTGAAAAGATCATAATTTCAATTGCAAGGCATTAAAAGGTCAATTTGGTAAGAATGAAAAGTAATTAAACTGGTGTAAAATTGCCAGGATGCCCCCTCCTTTAAAGCAGATGGCCCTTGACAAGATAGTGGTATGATTAATTAATTTCCTCATCATTACTTTTTTTCTTCCAAAAATAGAGAAAGAGCAGAGCTGCCTATTGGGCTATTCAAGGAGCTATATATAAGTCGAAAGCAGTAGGGATCTGACTGGAGTTTGCCAAAAAAAAAAAAACGCCCAGCTCTTTTCATGTTAGAAACAACTAGTTAGACTGTGACTATAATAATAATAATAATAATAATAATAATAATAATAATATATGTCTGGCTGAGCATTAAGCTGTTGATGAATTGATGAATAATTCAGTGAAGAATTGAAACCCTGCTGAAATTGGCTTGATCTAAGGATTATATAAAAAGATTTATAACAGTGTTAGTCAAAAATACATGAAAAGCTGCTGTACTATATTGGTAAGTTAATCAGGGGTTATTATTATTATTATTATTATTATTATTATTATTATACAGTATTATTAAATTAATTACTGACTTTAACGTAAGCTGCATCAACCACCATAAGAGTCATGAATTCTCTCTCTCTCTCTCTCTCTCTCTCTCTCTCTTACACACACACACACACACACACACACACACACACACTTTGGAGGGACTCACAAATCCCTAATGGCATGAACACATTTCTCATTCTACCCCTCTCTATCTCTGTCTCTGAATCTCTATCCCAACTTCTTTCTTATTAAATAGTCCTCCTTAAATAGCCTTCACCTTTAGACGCTATCTTTTATTTTTGTATGGCATTACTTCTGCTTCACATTTTTGTTCATGCTAGCAGTTTGCATGCACACATGCAGGATGAGACAAGACCATTTATTCATGTATTATATTTTACAGTAGCAACCTTGCAAAATCTTTTAAGATTCTGAGAGAATCACCACCTACTCCACCTCTTCCCTGTAATACTGAGTTTTTCTTGTGATTTGTGGAAAGTCAGCAATATTTTAAAGCTTCTGGCACCATAAACACCTTCTGGCCCACAGTGCAGGAGTGTCAGTCTTTTATTTATTTATTTTTATTTTTTATTTTTTGCTTCAGTCGTGATACTGAAGCAAATAGTACAGCAGGAAGCAACCCACACCCATTGCTTTTTTATAGCCATGATGAATTTATTTTCATATTTTCATCACAACTAAGACTTCCATCTCTTTGTCCCTTATTATGGCATACACACCACAAGTTTCGCTCTCCCTCTCTTTCTCTCTCTGTAGCTATATTTAGCGGCAGGTTAACTGCCCTGTCAGAGGTCTGATTTGTATTCCTGGCATGGTTCAGTGTCTGAGCGTGCTGTGGGTCTGAACAAAAGGAGCCGTTTGAATATGAACAATTCTGAAGGCCTAGAGAATCGCCATCCTGTTCAGCCCCCCCACCCCACCCCACACACATACACACACTCCACTGCCACCTGCTAATGGAGGAAAAGAGAGAGAGCGAGGGCAGGACTGGGGGGGTTGTCCCTTATGAAGATTTTCTGCAAAGAAATCACTGGAACACAATGCCTCATGAATTAGTGCTTACAAACAAATCATCAACGAGTATTATAGCAGAGGTTATTCAAAGAAATGTAAACTTTGATTAATTAAGATTTCAGTGGGTCAAATGTCTCATTTGTAAGACAACTTAAAGCAGGGTTCTTTAAGATCTGTGCTTGAATGTCTGATGAATTGCACATGATTTTCAGAAACTACATTCAATTTTCAGATAAATAGTTGAATAGAGAATCAGAAAGGAGCAATGGAGCAAACCAAGATTACACGGTTCATATCTGCATCCTTACCGGCAAAGCTCTTGGGTGGGCTGTGACAGTCTGGAACCAGGGAGGTGAGAATGTCACTTCCTACAAGTGCTTCCTGAAGAGGGTCTGACGAGTGTTTGACCAGCCTCCTGAGGGCAAGGGACTGGGTGAATGTTTGCTTTTGTTTAAACTGAGGGACCGAAGCATGGCAGCGAATGGAATAAGCTGACACTTAAGGCCACGTTTTGTCATGGGCTTAGCACAGATCTGCTTATGGAGATGGCGTGCAAAGATGACCCGGTGTTATTATGTTCATTTGTTTAGACGTGCTGCTAAAGACCCAAACAAGTCAACCCTGCTCTAGTTTGGAAAGTGCTTTACCATAACTGATGCAGCATGGGAGATTGACAAAAGAACTCTTGTTCCTCAACATGTAATTACCTGCTATCCACTTAAAGTGTGGTCACAAGCACAAATCCCAGAGTTAGAACAAGATACTCCGCCCACCCGCTTGAGTAATGATCATTATAGTTTTCATCATACAGTACCTTCACGCTATCAGTTCAGATAATGCACCCAGGGGTATCTTCCTTTGTTACAGCGTTAACAGACTCTGGCACAGATGAGTGCTTCATTGACTGCTTCCTTACAGAAAAGCTCCAATTGACAATCCATCCACTGCAACAACACCCTCTGACAGTGCAAGTTCTGGACAGTGGTCCCACAGGAGCAGGCTCTTCTACTGAGAGCACTAAACTTCTCAAACTTCAGGTCAGTTTCCTTCACTACAAGAACATATCCCTCACTCCCTGTCACAGGAACTATCAGGTACCCTGTCATTCTTGGATTCCTGTGGATGCATGCCCTTGAACCCCAGATCAACTGGAGAGAAAGGGGAATAACATGCTGGTCACCACATTGTCAAGCTCACTGTCTTGACAAAATCCTTCTTTTTCCTTCATTGTTTCCATGACCTTTGAGAGACACAAGATCCTTATTGAGTACCAGAAGTTTTACGAAATGGTAATTAAGGTTAAGGCAAGTCTCCTCCCAGTAACCACTGGACTGTGTCCTTAAGCCTGTTGGACTAGGCCCTCTCTCGTCACAATTGTGGAGAACTATGTCAATTAAGTTCTACAGCATGCCTACATATGCCCTTTCACATTCCGAGCCTTAGCAGGTTTCTTCATGGCATTGATTACCAGGGTAAGTAGCAGCTGACACTAAAGTATTGTTACTCCCTGCCGTTAGTTCCATCTGCCCTGGAACAACTCAGAGAGGCCAAAGTCTTCCCCCGACCGGATCTGTGCAGAGCTTACTACAACAGGAAGATCAGTGGAAGGCTGCCTGTAGCACCAGCTCTTATATATAATATAATATATAGTATATTGCAAAATGGGCTCACTTTGTCTCTATCAGTGTTCCAGTGTTTAAGCAATGATTGGGGAAGTTTGTCATATTGCAAATATTGACGATTATTGACATAATTCCAAAAAATGCAATGTCCAGGTTTGTCGGGTAGCCTTCTTTATTCATCTTGGGCTTTTTTTTTCCTTTTCTTGGGGTGAACATGTCAGCTGATTTGGATCACAAGTTATTGACACACGCCCACCAATCTGCAACCCAGAGCCTCAACTACCTCCTAGGCAGGCTTCTGGGGGTGCTGAATGCATTGAGATAAGGTTGTAGTGGTTGTAGGCTGGTATGTTCCTACCACAATGAAGGAGCTTTCTTTTGAATCACAAACTTCTACAGACATTTCATGTGAGACTTCAGCATGATCGACACACTACTCGCCTTTCGTCTCAATAACAAGATGGTGGAACCCACCAGCAATAGCAAGAGCATTGAGACACTGAAAGAAATATTCACTTCAGCTCCATTATTACAATACCCAAATTTCATTAGACCATTTACTGTGGACACTAATGCATCTTTTCACAAAGACTTGGGTAGAAGCCCAAACTAGACCCTTTGGCATTCTTTTCAAGGAAAATGACCCCTGCTGAAAGGAACTACGATGTTGGCAACAGAAAACTCCTTAGCAGTTAAATTGGTGTTTGAGGAATGGTGGTACTGGCTGGAGGCGAGTCATCCTTTCATAATATACAGGGTTCACAAAAACTTATAATAGTATAAAGACCACCATGCAATTGAACTCCTGCCAAGACCCATAGGCATCATTCTTTCCAGATTCAACTTCATGCTTTTCTGTTGTCCCAGCTCTAAGAATGCGGAAGGAAGGCAGACTCTCTATCATGTACTGTATGTATTCTGTTCTCTCCAGAGAACGAGCTGAAGAAATCAGGGTTTATGAATCAGGGTTTATGGAAGCAATCACCTAAGAGCTTGACGGAGAGATTAGCAGAACATAGAACAAAACAGACCAAAAAAAAAAAAAGCAACAAAAAAAGACATGCACAATAAATCACAACAATTTTTTAGCACTGAAAGAAAGCTATTTTTACTATTATTATTAGTAGTAGTAGTATAGATCTGTACATGTCTGACTACTGTATTTAACTGTATATTTCTTTCACCAACAAGTTTCAACATCAAACAACCAGGACATGACATCACTTTTTGACTCGTCTTCTATACCGCTTTATCCTGTATTCAGGGTTGCGGGGGGGGGGGGGCTTGGAGCCTATCCCAGGAGGCTTAGGGGACGAGGCGGGGTACACTCTGGATAGGGTGCCAATCCATCGCAGGGCAGACACACATACACTCACTCACACACTCATTCACACACTAAGGACAATTTGGAAATGCCAATTAGCCTAACCTACATGTCTACATGACTGTTGGAGGAAACCGGAGTTTCCGGAGGAAACCCACCAAGCACGGGCAGAACATGCAAACTCCATGCACACAGAGACAGGAATCGAGCTTGGCCGGGAATCAAACCCGGACTCTGGAGGTGCAAGGCGACAGTGCTAACCACTACACCACCGTGCCGCCTACTTTGTGACTATATCTACTGTAAATCATAGAACTTTATTCTGTAAAAAATAAATGCAAAGCTTAATCACAATTGCAGACTTAACAAGTACATAAACAAAACAGTTAACCAAACTGAACAGAACAGAAAGAAGCCAAAACAGGATTAACAGAAATATACTAACAGATGCAAGATGTACAGTACAGGACAAGACACTAGAAGCTGAAACAAAAACTAGAAACTTAAACAACAAACCTAGTTTGTCAAATATGAAACTTCAACAAAATTACAACATAAAACTTAAAAACCACACAACATTAGTTTAATGAGTGCAAAAGCGCTTTCCTGGGGACAACCCTGACATCCTCCCCCCCAACTAAGCACTGTTTCAAAGAGCCCCAGTGGTGGGCTTTGACAAGACCTCCAAAATCTGTGGTTGATGCATCTGATGCTGTGGCTATGACTGGGGTCTGGGGGATGTGATGGAACTGGGTATGAGTGAGGGGCTAAAACTGGGCATGCGCTCAAGGCCAGAGCTGGGCAGAAGCGAGAGACCGGAACTGTGTATGAGTGCAAGATTCTGGCACCACTATGCCACTATGGCATCCTTAAAGCTGGGTGGTGGCATCAGCATGACATCTTCAAATCTTGGGAACAGCATGATGCTCTTGATGCTAGAGTGCAGAGCATACATGACATCAGCGAATCTGGGGTGCCCTGGGGGAGTAGAGCACAATGGTCTTAAAAACAGGCAGTTGAAGAAGCACACTGCAATCTCATTGTAAACCCTGGATGAGATAATGCAAGCTATGCAGGTAAGGCTTCAGTGATGCAAGGAATGTCTTGGGCAGAACGGGGAATACAATAAGAAGAACGTTATTTAATAGTTAAAATCAGAACATTTCCACATGCAAAATGCAAAGAAAATTCAAGGGATTAAACAGCTATGTAACCCTAAGAAAACCAATACCTTATACCAATACCTTCACAATAACATGTGAAGTTAATTAAAAACAAGAAGGCCTTATAGGGGGTGATGTCATAGGACTGATGTCATAGTGCTGGGGCCCTAAAAAGACTTTGATTTGCTAGGGAGCATAAAGAATGGACTGTGGAGCATTGGAAAAGGGTCATGTGGTCTGATTATCTGAGTCCAGATTTACAAAGGCCCAGAGTGATGGATGCATCAGGGTAAGAAGAGAGGCAGATGGAGTGACGCTCCCATCATGTCCACCATACAACCCTATGGAGAAAGTGTTATGATCTGGGTTGCTTTTTTTGGTCTGTTGGTATGTTCAGCAACATTTAAAATAAGGTCAGCTAATTACCTGAAAATATTAAATGACTAGATTTCTCCATAAATAGACTTTTCTTCCCTGATTTCACGTTTGTTTGTGTGTGTGTGTTTCTGTGCGTTTGTCTGTTCGTGGTGTCTGATAATGGGATGTTAGCGCCGGATCCTTTAGATGCTTGGACTTGTTTGTTCATTTGTTCATTGCATCCCCATGGGTGCTCAATTTGATTGGGATCTGGGGATTTTGGAAGCCGGTTTGGCGGCTTTGTGCTCTTTGCCTGCTGGGCGCTGTGGGTGGCAGGCTTTGGTACATTGGGTGTTCTGGTGCCTTTCAACTGTGGCCAGCATAGACTTTTTTGGCATGTTGGCTGCACTGACTTTTCTGTGCGATTAGATCAGACAAACTAGCCTTTGGTCCCTATTGGCATAGATGACTCTTGGGTTCCCATGATCCTGTCATCAGTTTACTGGTCTATTATTGATAATCTATAGTATATCAAAGTTATCCCAATCCCAATGTGATGTATGTGATGTTCATCTTATAGCTGATCAATATATACTATAAGACTCAAACTCAAACAAGCTCAAACTACATAAATGAAACCAGTACCTGCTCATTTCTTTTGTGAAACAAACTTTATTCACACAAGAATAAGAAATAAGACCAGAGATGGAATGTATGGTTATTCTGTTATTTTCCAGTCACAGATGGCTGTTGTGTGGATGGGAATCCCAATTGGGAAAAATTGCTTTCTTTCACACTCATGGTGGGCTGATGGTATGATCCACCTAATCTTGTCATGACTTCAAATTGTGAAATAGTTGACCATATATTTCTAATGCAGTTATCACGCCAATGCACCACTCAAATGTTGAGCAACTGTCAACACCCAATTGCATGGTTTTCAGCCCTAATGTCAAAGCCGTCCAGAATAAACCGAGAAGACAAATTAAATTTTTTCTTTTTTTTTTTTTGCATTTGTAATTTTCCACATCAGTGCATGCCGTAGCCAATTCTTCCACAGCTTTTTCTGCATTCCTACATAATTGTTTACCACACTAGAATTGCCTTTGAGTTTTCGTTGCATGAAGTGGGATAATTCCTCTATAAACATGACATGACATTTGTGACATTTCACGTCAGTGCCTGACAAACTGGCTGCAAACATCTCCCTCAGTGAGAGCATGATGCAAGTCAGGCATCACGCACTGCAACAGAGAAAGAGAGAGAGAGCGAGAGAGAGAGCGAGAGCGCGAGAGAGAGAGAGAGAGAGAGAGAATTGATGTTTTCATTATTAACTGAATATTTGAGATATGACTTTAGAATAATATGAAATCACAAGTGCCTTTATGGATTATCATTATATTTTAGTTTAAGTTGTCAACAAGCTTTTCTATTCTTTTCCCTTTTTTTTTTCTTTGCGTGTGTGTGTGTGTGTGCGCGCACACACGTGCAGGCAGGATGACTCAAGAAGATGACAATGGCTGATTGCTCGTATTCAAACTGCATAATGATGATGACGATGATGATGATGATGATGATGATGAAGAAGATTAGGATGATGGTGACTGATTTGCAAAAAACAGGAAACAGCGGACAAGGAAAATGACAGGCAGCGGGAAAGAGGTTAAAGAGAAAGAGCAAGTGAGGTTATTGCATGAGAAGGTGATGTTTTGCATCAGTCAGTATTTTACACAAGGGAAAGTCAGAAGAAAAGGTGAAGGCAAATAAAATTAAAGTGTATGTATGCACATTACTCTCTCTCTCTCTCTCTCTCTCTCTCCCTCTCTCTCTCTCTTCTTGTCTGAGGCCTTTATGTCCACCCATCTTACTTCTTGAGAGCAATCCAAGCTCTGGGATGTGGGATGTCCATCTGGAAGTTTGGCCCTAGTAATTTAGTTCCTCTCAATCCATCCCTCTACAAGTGTGTGTGTGTGTGTGTGTGTGTGTGTGTGTGTGTGTACTGTACTATACACACAAGAGTGGATGACTGTCTGTTTGCTCTGATCTCATCCAAGTTACTGATGCTTTTCCCCGCTTGATCTGTCTGTGTATATGTGAAGACTGTTTGCTCTCTTTGATTGTCGTGGGGTTATGCATGCTTTCCTCTCCTCTTCTCTTTTCTTGACCTCAGTTTAGTCCCATCCTGGTTTTTCTCTTTTGTCCTGCCTTTTCCCATATTGTCTTTCCTGTCATTTCCTGTCCTCCCATCCCTTTTCTGTCACATCCTCTCTCCCCTTTCTTGTACATCATTTCCTCACCTTTCCTCTTTCGCTTCTTCTTTCCCCCTCTCTTCTTTTCTCCCTTTTCTTTTCACATTCTCTCCTCTCCTCTCCTTTACAATTTCAGTTTTTCTCTCCTGTCCTCTCCATTAAAGGGAGGGCAGTCGGAGGCCAGGGGCCTGCTGGAGATCAGGGTAATGGTCAATGTTGAGGAGGGTTAATAACATTACAGAGGCTTTAAAGAAAGAGGGAGGACTGATGGGGGGAAGGAGCGTAGTGTTGTTGGATAATGGGGGAGGGGCAGGTGCAGCTCTAATGGCTTTTTAAAAAGGTTACAGCATGTCTCTCTGCTCTCATAATGGGGCCCTGCCTGTGCTGGAAATGCAATTTCCGGGAAAGATAATGTTGGAGAGGTGGGTCCTGAGTATTGTGTGTGTGTGTGTGTGTGTGTGTGTGTGTGTGTGTGTGTGTGTGTGTGTGTGTGTGAGAGAGAGAGAGAGAGAGAGAGAGAGAGAGAGATGGTGGGAAGAACATGATAACTGACATGATAACTGACTGGAGATTTTAGATATTAAAGATATTTTGCCAATCAATTCTCATGATTATGACCTTTGCTCTGCCTTACAAGTGCCACAACCCTGGTTGAAAATGGTGAGCTCATGGCTAATTGATATAACGTCACTCGGGTTTAGGGGAAAAGCAAGTAGGATGTGAGTCATGCACGTTGCATCTGCTTCAATAAAGCACTTGCCTTCCTGTATTATGGAGTACTCCGGCTGTGTTCCGATCCCAACACAGAGTCCTCTAGCTCACCCCCTACTCACTTCCATTTAAACTGATTTATGCTGCAGGTGTACTCACACTTACGTTCGACACTGGAGGTGGCAAACGTATTTAGGCAGCATTAAAGCCTTCAAATGACATTTCTATAAATGACTAACGGAGTACCATGGATCAACACCATAGTAAAGAAATAAAAGGGGGACAAAATGTAAAAGAAAGCAATGGGTCTGTGTGAATATTTATATGTAGTGATCACTGGAGCTGATTCTCTTGAGTGGTGTTCTTGACTGAGATGCATTGATCATAGTGAATCTAGGTGTCAATTGAATTAGGAAAACATATCCATATGGATATTAAAATATCCTTGACAGAAATATTTGACGCACTTGCGCCATCATTAAACCCAGTTCTCGAAACCTATTTGAAAATCCCCTTTGTCACAGCTGATGGTCTCTCACTGTGTAGTTTATCTCCAGAGCTGGTTTCCATTTCTTCATCCTTCATCTTTGCAAACATTAGTGTAGTGTGGGATCAGCAACTACAAAGTGGATTTTCAAAGAGGATTCAAGAGTTGGGATCAACGATGTCGCAAATGCATTGCTTGTTGATGGCGTAAATGGTCTCTCTTTGTCTTTCCTCCCTCTCTGTTGAGCTACACATGGTACTCCTGAGCTTCCAGTGATCCAGACCCCCTCTGCCCTCTGGACCTGTCTGACGCACCTGCTTCTGGTTGGAGATCTTGTCGTGGTCTGCTTGGGATGCAGTGGGATACTTTTGAGGGGTGACCAGGGACGGTTCTACTTGACCATGAAGATGGTCTTGGATTTGGACTAAATGGTTCAGGCCTGAAATTCACACAGACAGTTTTGCACCTGAGCCTCCAATAACACAAGCAGACTCCATATTAAAGTAGACACCTTTCCTGTTAACTTCCATCCTCTTAACATACAGTATGGTTGCAAATTAATCCCTGCTTAATCTGTTATCACCCAAATGATGATGGGTTCCCTGTTAAGTCTGGGTTCAAACTTATTTGTTTTATTTTCTTTTGGTTCTGTAAAGCTGATTTGGGACAGTGAACCCTGTTAAAAGTGTTATATAGATCAAATGAACTGAATTGTAATGGAGACTACAGGGTGGGCCATTTATATGGATACACCTTAATAAAATGGGAATGGTTGGTAATATTAACGTCCTGTTTGTGGCACATTAGTATATGTGAGGGGGCAAACTTTTCAAGATGGGTGGTGACCATGGTGGCCATTTGGAAGTTGGCCATCTTGGATCCAACTTTTGTTTTTTCAATAGGAAGAGGGTCATGTGACACATCAAACTTATTGGGAATTTCACAAGAAAAACAATGGTGTGCTTGGTTTTAACGTAACTTTATTCTTTCATGAGTTATTTACAAGTTTCTCTTTGTTCACAGCCATTGACATGTCGAAGAGGTTAACACGTGATGAGCGGATCGAAATTCTGTTGATATCTGGTGAATGCAGTAACCGGGTCATTGCAGCAGATTTCAATGCAAGACACCCTACGAGACCACCCATCTCCCATGCTACAGTTAGCAAACTGCTTGCTAAGTTTCGTGAAACTGGTTCAGTGTTGGATTTGCCAAAATGTGGACGCATGAAAACTGTCACTAATGAACAAACATCAGTGGCTGTCCTAGCTTCATTCAGCAAGAGCCCACAGCGTAGCACTCGCCGTATGTCACTGGAGAGTGGCATTAGTCGAACATCCCTTCGGCGGATATTAGCTACTCACAAATGGCACCCTTACAAACTCCAGCTACTGCAGCATCTCAACGAGGATGACCCAGATCGGCGCACACAATTTGCAGAATGGGCAAAACAAAAACTGGAACAGGACCCTCAGTTCACGCAGAAGATTTTGTTCAGTGATGAGGCAAACTTTTATGTGAATGGTGACGTTAACAAACAAAACCACCGCTATTGGTCTGACACTAACCCACATTGGATAGATCCCTCCAAGACTAGTGGGGCCATTCTTCATCAATGGAAACCTCAAGGCCACTGGATATTTGAAATTGCTACATGATGATGTGTTTCCCTCTTTATGCACTGAAGCTGGCACATTCCCTGAGTTTTTCCAGCAAGATGGTGCACCACCACATTATGGGTGTCAGGTCCGAGCATTCCTAGATGAACAGTTTCCTGAAAAGTGGATTGGTCGTTGTGGGCCAGTTGAATGGCCCCCAAGGTCTCCCGATCTGACCCCCTTAGACTTTTATCTTTGGGGGTCATCTGAAGGCAATTGTCTATGGTGTGAAGATACGAGATGTGCAGCACCTGAAACTACGGATACTGGAAGTCTGTGCTGACATTTCTCCTGCGGTGTTGCTATCAGTGTGTGAAGAGTGGGAGAAGAGGGTTGCATTGACAATCCATCACAATGGGCAGCACATTGAACACATTTTATAAGTGGTCAGAAACTTGTAGATAACTCATGAAAGAATAAAGTTACGTTTAAACCAAACACACCATTGTTTTTCTTGTGAAATTCCCAATAAGTTTGTGTCACATGACCCTCTTCCTATTGAAAAAACAAAAGTTGGATCCAAGATAGCCGACTTTCAAATGGCCACCATGGTCACCACCCATCTTGAAAAGTTTGCCCCCTCACATATACTAATGTGCCACAAACAGGAGGTTAATATCACCAACCATTCCCATTTTATTAAGGTGTATCCATATAAATGGCCCACCCTGTATGTTGAGTAATACCTTTGTATAGAGGACAGTTACTCTACCAACATGTGCAATTTGAATGACATATAACATAAAAGTCATGCCAACTTGTGCATTACTTTTGGTACAGCCGTCATATTATGGTTCTGTCAAATACTGTGGTACCTTGCCATATGAACTGAAGTGTTTAGCCTTAAGAACTGAAATTTTGCAAGAAATTTGCCTCTGCACGGAAAGCATTTTCGGCATATGAGCAAACCAAACCGAGTCGAACCGTAAGCTGGGCTAAGTTGCACATACATCTGGGAGCCGTTAAAAAAAAACTTGCTTGCGCCAGTGGAATGCCAAGTCAAGCAAGTTTTAATTTTTTTGTGTGTGTTTTTTTTTTCTTCTTTTTTTTTTTTGCCATTTTGTGCAAGATTTAGTGACGATATACAGCAGCACCATGGGTCCTGAGAATGTTAGCAAGGATAATAGCAAGAAGAAAACGGAGCCACGTTCAGTTTTGTTTTTAAAGCAGCCAATGTAATCATAAATTAATGTTGAGTGAGGCAGATTGTCTGTTTATTTCATATTTGACTTTATTTACATGTATTTTCTAAATGTTTTGTTTGTTTTTATATGCAGAAATATGATTATAGTGTTGAAAATTGATTGATTGAAGATTATTCTGCATTTATTTTTTATGGGAAAATGCGTTTTTTAGACGAAATTACGTCTAAATTCGTATGCCGAGGTACCACTGTATAGATAGCAGAATAATTACTGGGGGAATGTTTGTATCTCAGTAAAGCCATGATGGTTTGTTTGTTTGTTTGTTTGGACTTTTAGGTGCAAGGGCCAAAGATATTTCATTAAATAAATCATTAACTACTAAAACAGCTCCATGAAGAATACATGGCTAGAATTTGGAATTCCCTACCACTGAGATTGCAGTAATGCAATAATACACATAGCTACAGTAGAGTTCAGCTAACTAAAATAGACAAAAGACAATATATTGAACAGACTTACACATAAGTCATAAGTGGGAAAAAAAGATTCTTGGTAACTTGTCACTAATTTGCATAGGTTATTTGTTTAGGTTATGTGATGGTCAATTCATCGTGTAACACATCAACCAGATGAGTATCTAACAGACTTATGAGATGGTGTCACTTGTGTTTTTACTTTATAAACTTTATACTAATAAGCCGTAATTTTGATTAGTAGGCAGCCCAAACTGTAGACTACTGTATAGGGCCAGATATGGACTGAATGACTAGCTCCCTCCAGTGTCATCTTTCCAAACAACATGGTGTATCCTTGTGTGTGTATCATTGAATCCCCTCCTGGTAATACTCAGCTAGTGCAATGGACAGGTTTCTAACATTGTGTATTATTGGTACAAGTTTCAGGCAGTCAGTCAAAGTTGTGAACAATCCACCAATTCAAATATATAGTTTAAAAAACTTTTTTTTTTTATTAGGTCTCCCAGGTAACTCAGAAATATATTCAATAACACTATTACAGACAGCACCATTAATTACCATGAAGCTAAATTCATTGAGAATGCTAGCCACTTCATCATCATCCCAGTGTGTGGCAAACATCAAACCTGTCAATCAGATTCAGGCATTGTGTTTTACCCCTGTTTAAGATCACTTACTGCAATGTAGCTGCCCTTGGGCTTAACAAATACTTAGTATTTGTAACATATCCTAACATATCCTATTCTTAGTGGGACTTGTTTTGATACACAAATTTCAATGTACAAAATCTTCAATGTACAAAATCTTCACAAGGCGTGTAGGACCACAAGACACTAACTTAAATATTCGTTCAATTTAGATAAGCTTATATTAACTTAAATAACCTTATATTAGTTCATAAATTTTGTGCTGACAAATTTATGCATAGCAAAATTTTTTATTCTTTATTTAATCCATACCTGTGCATGGATTTTCACTTGGGTAACTCAAACACAATCTTCTCAATTGTCGAACAACCTCGTGCTTTACAACTCCGCAGTTACAATTAGTACATGACGCTGGTTAGTATAAACAAATAGGTCTTAAGTGACTGCAAATTGTGGCTGAGGCTGAATTATCTCCAACTCCAACTTCTCACAGTTTTATGAAAATGTACTTTATTGTAAGTTTAAATGTTATATTGTAAGTTATTGTTTTGTTCGTTGTCTACCACAGTCTATTTGGGTAAAATCAAATGACAAATGGAATGGAGTAAAGAAGGCTATGGTATTTGCTCATCTTGAGACAAATGTTTCATGGCATTTAGGCATTTGCAAATGGAAATTTACCCAAAGCATGCCTTAAAAGCAACCCATGACTTTTTAAAATTAAAGCGTGGACTTTTCAAGAATGGCAAGAAAATCACCTAACTCACATCAAATTGAGCATAGAATTCACTAGCTGACAAAATGCCCAAGGATGAGAAGGAACTGAAGACACCTGCAATAAAGGAGTAAAGTTCTGGCAGAGCAAAGCTTCACAGAGGAAACTAATCACCTGGTGATGTCTGTGGGGTCCAGACTTCAGGCAGATAATGAGTACAAAGGATTTGCAGCAAAGTATTTGAAAGAAATACAATTTAACTGATCATTGTTAGTTTGTCCAAATACATTTAGTTGGACAGAAGTATACTTTCTAAAAAATTTACATTCTACAGAAATCCTGTTTTTTTTGTGTTTTTTTTTCCAAAGCAGTGAAATAACACATACGGCATATATGGTAAGTAATTATCAACAATAACGATCAGTTATCAGTTGTTATTTTAAGACATGAAGCTCCACTGCTCTGCTGCAGAGGGGAAGTTCATTTAGCGTTACCAGCCTCAGAAATCACCAATTAACAAACAGCACTTCAGATTAGAGCTGTTATGAAGACTTTACAGAGCATAGAGTAAGTAGCAGACACATGGACGCCTTCAGCAGTATTTTACAGTGTAGAAAGAATTAAAACCAGGAAAGACCATGGAATTATAAGGTTTGTAGTGCAGTTTATATATGTGTACTCATAAACACACACACACTCATGAACAATATTGTAGTGTTTAGCACCTCACATTAGGTTTGGTTCCTGCCTCCTGCCGTGTGGATGGAGTTTGCATGTTCTGGTGGAGCGGTCAGTGTGTGTGAGCTTGTCTACCCTGGCATAGGCTATAGGCCTCCTGTGACCCTATACTGGAGAAGTGGTATAGAGAATGTGCATGTGTGTGTGTGTGTGTGTGTGTGTGTATGCGTGCGTGCGTGTGTGTGTGTGTGTGAGAGAGAGAGAGAGATATGGAAGTATAACAGTGCCGAAAGTCCCCAAAGCATAATTACGTTTATGCTTTGAATTACATGAACTGAGAAAAACAATCTTGTTGCAATAATAATGTTAGAATTTTTTTTCATTGCAATTTGATCTGGATTGAAAAAATCCTTGTTTGTGTGTGGTGTGTGTGTGTGTGTGCGCGAGTGTGTGTGTGTGTGTGTGTGTGTGTGTGTGTGTGTGTGTGTGTGTGTGTGTGTGTGAGAGAGAGAGAGAGTCTCCCCCCACCTTGCAATTTTTTTAAAAAACTGATTAAGCATATTTTGTTATCTTCAAGTCTCAATTGTTTTGGCTATATCAGTGTGAATGTGTTTTGTGTGATTCTGCAAAGCAATGTAACTCCACTTTTTTGGCACAATCGATAATTCAGCCTGTGTTCAAGTATGTAATTTTGTATCAATAATATCTTGAGAGTATTTCAATGTAATGTAGCAAACTCATGGTTTTATAGCAAATCAAACAGAAAGTAGTGGCAGCAAAATAGATCAAAGTGAAAGGTGTTTAGTTTGGTTATGTTTCTAAAATTTTACCGTACAATAAGTGCATCATGTCTCCCAATTGCAACTAAATGAGTGTTATTGATAACAGGATCAAGATAGGGGAAAAGAGACTTCTCAATTGGGAAGTGAAAGTTACAGTAACAGTGTGTAAATATCCTTTTTTATGTCTTCAACATTCTCCAAACATCCGCTGAACACATGTTGTTCACTCACAACATTCTCACCACTATTCTGGAAAGCTGGTATTGTAGTTCTGCTACACTGATCATGTCACACAAAAGAGCTATGTAACTGTAACTGGCTGGTCACAATATGTTGATTTTTGCAATTGTAGCTGTTCCAAGTATAGTGGTTTGATCAAAACCTGGATGTTTAAAGGTTATAAAATAAATTATATCCCAATGTTCAGTTTAGGCCGGTCATAGACAACGTTGTGTGTAAGAGAAAAATAATTTGCCAAGAATGCATTTATCTTGTTTTGCTATCAAACTGTTTATATATATTAGAATGAAACTAAATCTTAAAACATTACCCATCATTACCCACCAAAACATTACTCATCATAAGGGCAAGAAGATGTTGACTATATATGGTAAAGTATTTAGCCATGTCAGTTTGTTGATTTCCACATGGTGGAGCTGTATCTTAAATATAAAGAATGCACCAACCTTTAAGAAGGTTGAAAAAATTCATAATTTTTTTAATGAAAACTAGCAATGAGGAAATTCATTATTACTAATTAACCATAAATGAATTAATGAAAACTTTAAAAATACTTCAAGAGCCCATTAATCATTTCATTTCAGTGAGATCAGTTTGTTTGAGAAGGCAGCAAGGGAAATGATATCCACCACCAGTCTATTGAAATCTCAATTTATTGTTCTCTTCAGACAGACTTCTACAAAAATGGTGAACATGTTGTAAGAGCATGAAAATTAATCTTTCAAAAGACCTCAGCTAACCTTAAAATTGCACCTGCTCTCCATTATTCAGAGAATGTCCCATGCACAGGAGATAATCAAAACCAGTACAAAATTGTGGATATGTCTTGAAAAAAAAAAAAATCACTTCTAATATTGAGTGTCTTTTTGATTGCATGTCTGATTCTGAACAGGAAGTCTCAAATGTCATCAGTTTGCTACTCAGATCATAATTATATAGTAAATTAACATTAGATGTCACATATTCTGGTACAGTACGTCCAACCAATACACCTCACGTATCTTAATAGCAAAGACAGCTGATGCACTATGGTTAATGGGACAGATGTGTCACTGGGTAAGATGAGCCTTCCATTTTAGAAAAAAAAAAACACATGGAGAGGTTTGGTGGAGTGATTTAAGTTCAATTCAATTTAGTTCATTTCATCTCAATTCATAGTCATTGCAGCTGTACAGAATTTCTAAAATATGGCTCTGTCTTGCTATTAAAATTTAACAAAATCAAATGCGTGTTATTTTCAAATAACTGTAACTATTGCTTACATAAGCTGTGATTTGTGAGCAAATCCTAGGCAAAGTAAGGTTAGAGGTTTAGTCAGAATGTTGATGTTGATCAAAATGGCTTTTGATACAACACAAGTTATTCCCTTTTAAACTGTAAAGTGTAGTTTAGGTTTTGTGTATCCTGCATCGGTGTAGAACATACAGGATGTGCTGTGGTTATAAAGCAGACTGAAAATTCTCCACGAGTGGGAGCTGAAAGCACCAAGATCTAATAAATATACAGTATTCATCCATAAATTAATAAGCACCTAGATCAGTGACTGTGTGTCCTTGTTATGCACCTTCTACCTCTCACATGGGGTAAACAATGAAAAGTGAACTTTCTATCCATAAAGCTTATTTAAGGTAAATGGAAACACTCATTAAGCATTATGTATTGGTGCTAGATCACAATTTATCTTTTTGTTTTAAATGAAAAAGTAAAAATGGCTCATCTTACCCATTTCTCCCATAATAATAATAGTTATGCTTATTAATTGTACTTCACAGGCTATTGGTCAGGTGCTACCATGTACATACTGTAGGTTGTGGAAATGTCATCACTGTCCAAACACTCTCACCTGGTCTGTATCATTTTTATTTTTCAAAATTTGGAAGATAATTAGCTCCATGGTTAGAGAACTTTAACTAGAATACTACAGAAACAATGTATGCACAATGGGTGCACAACGTGCCAGTGTAAAATCACACATTTTTTCCCGTATTATTATTATTATTATTATTATTTACCAAAAAGATATATTTACAAAACTGTACAATCATGTAAGAAAAAAGGGACAGTTGGATAAAGTTTTAGGATAAAGGTTTGACAAAGTATACAAAGTGTGTGTGGTTGTGTCCGTAGGTATGGCGAAAGTGTCGGTCTAGCAGAAATGTGACCTCACTCAGCACAGTGAACATAATTTACATGGGTAAAAAGAGCAGATACAAAGTTGTTGGAAAGAGATTTCAGAAAAAATACAGGTGCATGAAGCATTGTGCAAATTAAAAGCAGCAAAACTGTCACTCTATGTGAAGACTAGTGCGTTCATAACACGTATTTTGCAAAAGAAAAAAAAAGGTCCAACTCAATAATAATTAACCAAGGTCATCACAAACATCTTTTATAAAAATAAAAAAAAACTAAAAAAAAAAGGAAAGGAAAAGGAAGTCTAAGAAATTTTGCTAGCCAATTGCATTAATGTGCATTCCACATCTACCTTTCAGATCAGGGCAACCAAGAGTCACCAAGCCAGTGGTACAGTATGAAACAGCAATGAGAGCAATGGAATTTGAAAAATTCCCCACATCTAATTCTAATAATGTGTGAGTGACGGCTCAAAGCATTTTAACGGCATCAAATTAACAAATGACACAAATGCCTTGTTGGTCTTTTTTTTTCTTTTTCTTTTTTTAGAAAGCGACATGTGTTGGCTTTGATCTCTGGAAACTGTGGTGAGTGCTGGAGCTGACAGAGCACTGTTGTGACTGAGACAAGCTTTTCTCGGGAACGAGGGTGATGAAAATGCTATTGCGTCAGAATGGTGTCATCGCAGTTAACAAGCTAAATCTGCCATGCTTTGGGGACTGGTGGGAACAAAAATCCTAGGAGAAGAACCAAGGATTGAGCATTTACTCTGACAGGAGTTTGAGATGCCTGTCCAGCTGCTAAGGTTTGTCAATCATAAAAGTGTCGAATGCACCCTTTTAAGCTGCCTGTTACTGATGGAGGAAAGGACATGGGCACTGGTTCAAGAAATGGTAAGAGCTGAACCGAAACATATTGATTTTCACTTTTAAATAGGTTAACAAAAGCCAAAAATATCTAATTCAGTTTTTCACAAAATACACACTGTGACTGAGAAAGACACTGGGTAATTTTTTTTTTCTTCAGATTTTCAGCTGGATTTGCAGTTCTTGAAATCCAAACATTAAATACATTATGTACATTGAATTCTATACATAGACACTGTTTAGACATGCCTCTTTATAAACACACAATAATGAAACAAAAAGAGGCCTATCAAACACTGTACTGTTAGTCTTTTTGTTTTCAGGAGTCAAGCATGTGGACTCCATATCGGTTCCCCTGGGATAGGCTGGATGGATTTAGGGCCAAATGTCATTAGGTGGTCCAAAGGCTACTACGCACTCCTCAAGCAAACTCAAAGATCTTGCTGATGTCTAGGTCGTATGCCTGGAACACATCCGAAAATAATTCAGATGGCCAGACGAGTTTGATTCAGTCTCCATAGCTGAGGATTCAGAAGTGTAAAAAGTCTCCTCTTGTTTGTTTGAGAAGTGTGCTGGAGACCTGAGGGCAGCATGGAGGGGAGCATGGAGATGAGAAGTGAAGCAAGAAGGAAAATGTCTAGACCTGCGTCGAATAGGAGCGGTAGAGAGTGGTGTAACGTCCAGTAGTGTGGGCTGCGGTACATTGCTGTGCGTGCTCAGACGGCTGGTCTAGACTTCGCTGGAAATGGAGCGAGACGGTATGAGGACATCGGGGGTGGCGGGGAACCGATAGGGCTGATGGTCATGTGATCTCAGTAAATGGAGATCCCCTTGAAGTCTGTAAGGATGGAGAGAGAGGGAGAGTGTGAGAAAGTACGAGGTGGAAAGAGAGAGAAAGACAGATAGATCGAGAGAAAGCGTGATCAGTAATAGAGGTGGCGATCAGACAGAAACAAGATCTGTGATGCAAGCAGGTGACGGTGTTGCAGTATGGTCTGGCAAGATGATTACATCAATTGTAGACGTATGGGTTTGAGTGATAGTGATGAATATATGGAGAGGTGTTGGTGGTGAATAGATGAACAGACGAAATTATGGTGATGACAGACTGTGGGAGACATTAATCCTCTTAAATCTTTTTAATTTAAAGCAGAAGTCCTCCAGGCACCCACTACTGCCTGACTCTGCCTGAATCAGACAGGGAGCCATCAAAACAAATGAATAACATTTTTTTCTGGTTAAAGAATAAACATTCTCCATATTCAAAGTCCACTCATTCCTTAGCAGGCTACAGTATGAGGATTTAGGGTGAAGCATTAGAGCTTCACTGAGCTGTGGAGGATGAATGCAATAGTAGTCATAATTAGGGCCCAGTGGTGGCCCACCTTGGCCTCAAAATGTTCAGTGTATAAATCACTGAAGGGCAAAGTCACTTAAGGCTTAGAAAACCAATAGCCTCCTTCTCTGAGGTAACAACAAGCAGCAGTCCAGGGTGTACAAGAGGTTGGTGGGGTTCTGGGGTATGGTGGTGGTCAGGCAGGGGCACTGGTGTGCAGGAAAGGTTAGCGGGTCACTTTGGAGGTCCACTGGGGCAAGAACAGAAGGGACAGGTGTGTGCCACCCTATGTGTGCAGCCCTGCCTCTCACCTGCCCCCACCCCTTACCTGAGTGCCACTTAACTTTTCGAGTGGACTTTCCACACAAGGCAGAGCCACCATGGGCATGCCCAGGACGGATTCAGGACGCTGGGGTCGCATGGGTGGTGGAGAGGGCTTCGCTTGCTGGAAGTTGTTGATCACGCAGGTCACCTGATGATTGCAAAGGTGTGTGTGAGTGAAAGGGACACATACATTAGTAGCAATGGAAAAAATCAAACTAATGAAAGATCTACACAGGCTAATTCCACTCCCCCTTTTCCCTTCTCAGAGTACTGTCATGTTTACACCTGTTCTCACCAAAAAAACAGCGATGGCTCCTCCGGTGAAGTACCCAGCAAGGACGTCAGCCCAGTGATTGCGGTACTCAGCCACCCTCACTACTCCTACTAGCATGGCCAGACACAGCAGAGTCAGACTGACTGTCGGCTTTGTCAGACGTGTTCCCTTGGTCCTGAACACCAGTGTCACGTACATCTGAGACAACAGGCACACAGATTTGCACACAGATGTGCTTCAAGGTCTAATGTACTTGCACTTAAAAACTTTTAAATCCCAGGCAACAAATCTATTTCGTACCAATTTCCAAAGGTAAAAAATACCTAGACCTAGACAGTTAACCGATCCTTAATGACCACTCTATCAAGGGGTCAAAACCTCAGATTAGTGCCTTAATCAGTTTCTATTGATTTCACATTTGTTTCACATTCTTTTTAATTTTATATTGAACCATAATAATGGAGCACACACAGCACTCACCACAGTATAAACAGCAGAGTAGACACTCAGTGCTGCATCCTTTGAGGGGAAAGATTTACGGGCAGATGCTACTATGAGTGGGTTCCCTGTGCAGGCTCGACGTTCTGTGATGTACTGGAGATTAGAGTGGCAGCCCAGAACTGTGTAGTTAGGCCTGCATGCTGACAAGAAGTGAGGTGTCTGGTTTCCTGTGACCACTTGTCCAGCATTGGCAAAGATAGTTGTTGTGAAGAGGCCAAAGGAGTAGACACCTGAGAGAAAGGACAGAGACCTGTAAGGGTAAGGGGTTAAATACACCACTATTACTCTTAAGACGCACTAAATGTTACTCTGAGTAAGTGTTCAAGAATTTGTGGATACCTGATCATCACACCCTATGTGTGCCTTCACCAAACTGTTGCCACAAAGTTGGTAGCATGCAATTGAAAAAGATGTCTTTGTATGCTGAAAGATCAAAACCTGTTTCAGCGTGGCAATGGCCCTGAGCACAAAGTGCAGTCCATGAAGACATGATTTGCCACGGATGGAGTGGTATGCCTCAAGTCATCTGCACAAAGTCCTGACCTCAATTCCATTGAACATATCGTTGATGTACTGGAATCCTAACTATACCCAGGCCTCGTCAACTGATGCGCAATGCCTGACCTCACAAATGCTCTGGTGGCAGAATGAATGAGCAAGACAGTGATGGAAGCACATATTGCGCACATTACCTTTAATCCTGCATCCCAAAAACAATCAAATTAGTCATAATTTACAGAACCGCTGTAATGTCTACATTAACGTTTTGTGAAAAATATTCCTCACTGCTGATGTGAGATTTCTGACCCCCTTTTTCGTGCTGGTCCTTTACCTAGGAAGCGTATGATGCGTCTCAGCAAGGGACTAAAGTAGCAGCAGTCTGCCGTAACAATAGTCTTTTCTTGTGTGCCCTCTGACTTCATGAAAAATGCCATCAACTCTCCAGCCAAAATCTGAAAAAAAAGCAAGAGAGAGAGAGAGAGAGAGAGAGACACATTTAGAACCAATCATAGCATAATCAGTCACATGATTTACATGTTCTTGGAAACTCCAGTTAAAGCAACTATTTTTGGCAGTTTGAATCAGTACTAATTCCCAATGAAGATGAGCACATTATTGACGCGCACACACGCACACACACACACACATGCACACAAACGAGCTAATCAGGCCTCGTTGAATTTAAGCAAGAAAGTGATTCTTGAGAGACGACCACACATGCATACCCTGCTTACATGATAACAACACCCTGTCAGTTCCTCATTATCGCCTAACCTTTCAGTGACCCATAATGACAGCACATTAATGAGACATGATGTAGATTGCTGGACCATATCACAGCGTGAAATATACAATTTTACAAACTTAATTTTTTTCCTTTAAATGCCGAAAGAAAATCACAGATATGCCTTATAAATTATTCAATTGAGTTTATAATGTCAAATAAATGTACATTCAGTTTCTTGTTAAAAAAATCTGTGCAGTGTGCCTATAGTTAAGGATACCACAATACACAAACAGTTAGTCTGTTTACAAAGTAAACAACAAATTGTTACAGTACATAATACAAAACAAATTATATTTATTGTAATAGTGTTTCATAAATAATTAATATTATTAATAATTGTATTGTAACAGTGTGGATAATTCCTTTTGTCTGCTATCACCTGCTTGTAAAATGCTCATACTTAGAGTGTCAGTTAAAGAGCTCCAGAGTGAATATAGCTTCATAACACTGATATATTGTTTTAATATAATTATACAGGGCCACATTTATTAGGCTAATTACAGTTACTAATCACTGTATCAGTAACCCATCTTGATTTCACCATTTAAGACCAGAATATTATTCCTCATAAGAGTCTTCATCATACTGAATTATACTGAAAATACACACACACACACACACACACACACACACACACACACACACACACACACACACACACACACACACACACACACACACACACACACACACCAGGAATAGAGACGGACCACTGATATGAACTGACTATGACATTACTGTCACCCTGAAACAAAGGTAGAAAGAGAGATGAACTGTGAAGGTCAGAGTAAGAGTGACACAGTGGGAGAGAGAACATGGCTTGAAACCATACCCATTCTCTAGCACTTCATCAGTCAAATGCAGTTAGGCAAAGCAGTCAGGATGAACTGGCTTCAGTATGTGTGAGAGTGTGTTTAAGTTGTGCTTTCAGGGACCTTTCAGACTGTGTAACTGTTTAGACTATGGTAACTGTATGCCCATGTGTCTACATGTCTCGGTTTCAGCCATGATATTACTTTTTAAATCATCAATCGATTTTAAACTGCCATCAACTAAAGACATCAGCATTCAAGTGACAGGTATGAAAATCAAACAAATTCAAAAACTACCTGAAATTTTGTTTTACATACAACCTCTGAAATAAGAGATATTTTATCAGTTATTACAACCAAAGAATTTTTTTCTTGCCTGTATCTCCACAAAAAACAAACAAAACAAACAAACAAACAAACAAACAAACAAACAAACAAACAAAAACATTAGCATAAAAATGACCAGAATCAATTAATAACAGAAAATAAATTAATAATAAATATAAATATATTATTTAAGAATAAATTAAATAAATTGAATTGAATAAATACATTTATAATAAATAAATGTAACTGTTCACTTAAGAGCCCCACTTAACATATGATGGTGTATAAGCCACTGTTAGAGGATATCACTAATTTCCCTTTTTGATTAATAAAGTACTCTATCTATCCTTCCGTCTGTTGTGTTGGTTGTGTTGGGGTACCACAGTATGCCAAGGCATGGAAGCTTTTTCCCGCATCAGCTATTACACCCTAGCTGCTGGATCAAATTTGAATAAGAAATTATAAAGCAACACATTTCTTAATGTTCCAGTTAAAATGCTTTCATAGCTATATAGTATAATCATATTGCTAATTAATTGCATATTATATAAAAATCATTAGTGTTCACCTACTGTTACCAAGCAGGAAGAGAGGCAACATTGATTCACGTTGTATATTGTGTACTGTAACATGTTTATTATTTTTCTCACAAAGAAATGTGACTTGCCTACTTCTTCACTTAATAATTTATTTTCAACAATCTATAAACAGAACAATTTTTTCCAAGTTTTGAGGGCATTGTGTTATTTCTGTACCAAACTTCATTTAAGTGCAAAAACAAAAGGTATATACTGTACATACTGTACATAAGGCTTTCATCTTGGCTTGGTGTGATATAGGTCTACATAACACCACCCAAACTTGTTTCACTTGTTTGTAAGGTTCTTAGGGGTTTGCTTGTCTTCAATGGCAGCTCATGCATGACCTGAATAGGAGAAATATAACATGCTGTGACCCGGGGTTTTTTAGGATCTTCAGCAGAATGGAGTCATGAGAAAAATCACTATCCAGAACTTTCAGTGTACACCACCTCAGCTTTATGAGAAACACAATTAGTTCAAACGGATATATGAACTCCTACTATATCAACACAACATTCCCGATGTTATTCCAAATGATGGCTTTCTGAACTCAACCTGGAACATATAATAATAACTTAATAATAATAATAAAAAAACTATATCAATATTTTCTATTTTCCAACACTAAATCTCACATCACACTACACATAAACAACAGTGTACAGTTTTAAGCATAGTAACACATGTACAGTAAATGTGGTCCAGATTCCCTACATGCCTACTTTCATGTTCCCCAGTCATGTCAATTTTTTCTAGGTTTGGCCAGACTATCAGAGATTCTTAACACTTCTAATCACTTCAAATACTTTGACAGCACCAACCACTTGTGCCTTTTTAAGTTACATATTATTATAAATCTCTAGAATATTTTACCCTGTCTTTATGTTTCCTCAGCACGCATTTACCTGAAATATGTTCCTTATGTTGCTTATTGGCATTAATTTTTTAAATTTTATATATATATATATATGAGAATGTGACTCACATGATGTCAAGGAAAAAGTAAAAAAAAAACCCACTTGACTTGATCAGTCACTGCTTGACCCATTTTATTTGTGGAATTCAAAACTCAAATAGCACTATGCTCTTTTCTACTTGGATAAGAAGTAGATTTATATACTGTATTTTATATATATATATATATATATATATATATATATATATATATATATATATATATATAATATAATTTTATTTTTTAAGTATCCCCTTTTCACTTTTATTCACAACGTGCACTTGAACTGGCATGGACCCCACAAGCTTGTGCAAAATTTTATGGTCTATTTTAGATAAAATGCATTAGCATGTCATCTGAATACATCATTTAGTAGATGAGATTAAACATGAGCAAAATCTGAACTTTTGTACTAACTACTGTAGTTAACATGATCAATATCATAAAATCAGATGTCACATTTAAAAATCTGAAAGAATCTTTTAGAATAATAAATCTGCAAAATTTGACATTCACTTTTTGAATATTGAATATCCACATTTTAATGTGAAGGAAAAAACTTTAGTTTTTGCTTAAGATGTATGAGGAACAGCAGTTAAGAATTTTAAAGAATTTACTGAAACTTAATTCCTCCTTCTGCCACCAGTGTATGAATCCAGATCCATTCACTGTTGATGGGTTTATCCAATGTTGATAGAATAAAAGGGATGAGTCTTCTTTAAAAGTTTTGGAATAGTTTCTCAGTTTGCAAATTAATTTTAATAATCAGCCCTATTCAAAGTCTTAAGAGGGGAAAATTGTTGATAGAATTTAAATTTGTGACCTCTCACAGAGTAGGCAATGCCTTAATCAAAGAGCCACCTCTGGTGCCACTAATCTTTGTTTCTTTTGATTTCCTGTAGTGTTTCTCATCATTTCTCAACTACAGACCTCAAAGCCTTGGAAAATCCTGTCATTGTCCAACATTCCAGTGTTCGCTTTACCATATTCCCTCCCCGGATGTGTCATACATTTAGGATACAGGTCTGTGAATGTGTTGACAAATCCACTAATGCTTCTTTCTGTGTGGATGTGTGTGCATCCTTATCTTGCATTTTGCAAGGCTTTTTGTAACATACGCGTGTTTAATGGAAGTTTTAGGAGAGCTGTGCAAACACATACAGTATGTGTGCACTAATGTCAACATGAGCATGAAGAATGTGAAAGATGATAAGACAGAACCATCATTTTGAGATGGCTAATGGATGATCAAGGGTATGGCTCCATTAAAGTAAGACCCTCTACAGCTGCCCGCTCAGGCCTGAACACAAACATGATATGAGCTGAACCCTCCCCTGGCCCTGACAGCACTTTAATCATGACAAGAATGGTTTCAGGGCTATCTAAGCATCATCAAAAAGAGATTCAGCATGTTGAAACAATATCAGTGGATTTTGTGGTTTAATAATAATTAATAATTGCTCAAATTCACAACAAAGCTTTCATTACATAACAGTTCTGTCCTAAAACTAGGAAAGGTGACATAGTGAAGAGATTCCTGAATCTTCTGAAAAGGATTATTTGGCTAACATCTAACCAGTACATGCACTTATTCAGGTTGTGTTTCATGAATGTTTACGAATGAGTAAAATGGTGTATGAGAGAGAGAGAGAGAGAGAGAGAGTGAGAGTGAGAGTGTGTGTGTGTGTGTGTGTGTGTGTGTGTGTGTGTGTGTGTGTGTGTGTGTGTGTGTGTGTGTGTGCATGGTGGCCTAGGACAGTAGAATCCTATTGAGATGAGTGTGTGCCTCTTGCCCAGTGTTCCCAGGATAAGCTCCGGATCCACTGTGATCATGACCAGCCTAAAGTGGTTATTGAAAAATAATGATAATCTATCTATCTATCTATCTATCTATCTATCTATCTATCTATCTATCTATCTATCTATCTATCTATCTATCTATGTTAAATATTCACCCTTTTTCATTTGTATTCTATAAATCCCACTCTCTCTCTCCTCTTCCACCTACACACACCTCTCTCTCTCTCTCTCTCTCTCTCTCTCTCTCTCTCTCTCTCTCTCTCTATCTCTCTTCTCTGTCTTTTTCCTACATGTTTTCTTTTTCTATTGCATTTCATGCTCTCTTTGTCTTCCTCTCCATTCGGCCTCTTAAAATCTACAACGCTCATGTTGGCACATTCAAACAGCTGTATTATGAGCGTCGCTGAGCGAAGGAGTAATTTTCACGCTTATTGTACATGCCAACCTTTATTGTTTCTTTTCTTCACAAATTCAATTCCTCCCTGTCAGATCTGTGTCAAGAATAAAGCCGCTTTGCTTTCATGACATCCAGCCTCAGCTAGCGTGAGTCAGTCGAGAGCACGTACACACATCACTCAGTGGATATTCTGTTCTGTAGTTGTAAAGAGAGTGTGAGCGGAGTGTGAAGGAGTAAAATGAATACAGAAACCATTTCAATGCAAAAGACTGATTGGCTTTATCTCTTGATGCACTGTACATTATCTTAATATTTTCTCCAAATCTTTTTCTATTTACTTATTTAGGATGTCGCATTTTATTATTTTATTTATTATTACTCGAATTTATTAAGCGTATGACTGTATGTGTGTTTTGATACAGAATTATTAATACTCTTCATGAAACGTGGGATAAAAATTGTATCAAATAAACACAGCATGTTTTGAGTCAAAATTCTACCAATATTCCTTGTGAATAATTTTTTTTATACAAACTTTTTATTTTTTCAAAACATTTAATCATTTCTCTTGTTTTCCTGAGGGATACACATGAGGTTGCATCCATATAAGACCCCTTTTACATCAATTACCCTGGGGGAAAACAAAAAGCTTTTAACACCACAGAGACAGATGGTTGAACTGCACAATTAAGATAATGGATAAAAAATATGCAAGCAATTAAAACCATGCGTCGTGGTGAGTTAAGACCAAAATTTTACTTTTTGGTGAACGCTACATATAAAATAGCACCTGATCACCTGATCATAGATCACTGATGCAGAATAATGGGATAATGAATTCTGCCAGGTACTAGTATATCATAATATTTTAGCCAAAACACAATTGTTTCTGTCAGATGTCTTTTCTGAATGTAGATTCTTCTATCTGCATCTGAACTCTAAGAAGTCATGGTCTAAACTGAAGAAGATGATCCGCATGCACAAATGGAAAAATGTACAAGAACGCAAGATGTTCTGCATGGAAGAGGTTCCATCTATATGTGGTCTTATTAAGAAACCCTTTTTAAGTTGGAAGCAAAACAGGATGCATCCAATGTTCTTATTCGTCAGGTACTTAATTCACAAATCAACAACTATTTTTTAAAAAATAGCATATTTTTATTTATTTATTTATTTATTTATCCTTTAACAGAGTTTTCTCTGTTAAAGGACAAAGTGCTTTCATTATGAGCATAGGATTTATGTCTCTAAAAATCTATTTACAAAATATATGGAAAATATGCTGAAATTCAAGTGAAAGACTAATATATTACTGTTATGAGCTTATTGAATAGCAAAGGCAGAAATTAAGGCTTAGCTGTTAGTCTAACACATCAATAAAAAAAAAAACATTGAGTTGATTTTTAGTACAAATGTTGTTTCATTAGAAATAATAATAGACTACAGAGTAGAGATTTGAAATTACAAGTACAGTTTATAGTTTTCTATTTGCTTTTAGACCTAATGTAATGGTGGAAATGTAATTCTTGTGATAAACAGATAGAAAATGTAAAAAAAAAAAATTTAATATTGTGGACAAGATTTTTTTTCTCATAATCTAATTCAAAAAGTGAAACTTATATTCAAGCTTAATTACATGTACAGTAATGTGTAATATGTTAGTCCTTCTTGTGTTTTAATTTTAATGATTACAGCTTACAGTTCATGAAAGTATAAAAAAAAACAGTATCTCAAAATATTAGAATACATTTATGCACTCAATACTTGTTCAGGGCTTCGTTCGATACTTTAGATTAAATTAGATTAGATTAGATTGGACTAGGTTAGATTCATCTTTATTGTCAGTGTGTAAAGACAGACAAAGCTAATGAAATGCAGTCAGCATCTAACCATAAGTGCATAAGTGGCCTATTTACAATAATCACTGCATCAGTGTGGCATGCCATGGAGGTAATCAGCCTGTGGCACTGCTGAGGTGTTATTGAAGACCATGTTGCTTTGATAGCAGCCTTCTGCATTTATGGGTTGGGTGTTTCTCACTTTCTCTTGGCAATACCCTTTAAATTCTCAACGGTGTTCAGGTCAGGTGTGTTGGCTGACTGATCCAGCACAGTTATATCATGGTCAGCAAACTAGTGGTAGTTTTGGCACTGTGGGTAGGTGTTAAGTCCTGCTGGAAAAGGAAATTGGCATCTCCATAAATCTTCTTAGCAGACAGAAGCAGAAAGTGCTCCTGCATTGACTTTTGACTTGAAAAAACACAGTGGACCAACACCAGCAGATGACATGGCACCGACTGTGGGAACTTCACAATGAATATGAATGCTTACTCATACAGTACTGAGAAAACTACATGTGAAATGCTATCATACACCGGTCCACAAGGAACTTGAACACCAAAAGATGACAAATGCTGTTGCTTTTGCCTGGAGCACAGTTGCCACTGCAGATAGAGACCATCACTGTACCTCCAGAATTACCAAAAATTATTGTAACAATTGACCAGTGGACTAGCTGATGAAGAATTAGGAAAATAAAGCCAGGTTTCAACAGGAAGAACCACAGGAAGCATATAGCCTTGGATAAAGTTACAGGAAAACTTGTAAAAAAAATTTTTTTTTAGTTGTAAAACAACTGTATTTATGCAAAAATGTCCATAAATTACCCTTGTGTAATTTACCTAATTACAATACCTTTCAGCCAAACATTTCAGAGATGACCATCTTTGACTTGTGAAGTGCCCTTGTGAAGGGTCTTGGTGATCATCTTCTGTACAAGTGTCAAGTCAGAAGTCTTCCCCATGATGTAGCTGCATGTGTACTGAACTAGCCCTGGTATTTATACTGTACAATTTACTCAAAGTTAAAACCAAATATTCTAATATTTTGAGAAACTGGATTTTTTAAAATTCCTCCACCAATTTTTTCCCTGATTTAGTTCTATTAGGGCTATTCAATCAGTGACAGCTGCCAACTAGGTAGGGCGTATAAAACCTGCTTCCTCTGATGCATGTGAATTTACTCGACACAACTTTACAAATTGTCGCTTATGCACTGTTAAGCATAACACCTCTGGGTTCTGCCTAACACTTAAGAAATAGGAATATAATGTATTTGTTTAAGTACCGAGGTGCACCAATGATGCATGTGTGCATGTGTACGGTTAAATTGTTGGTTTACAGGTTCCTACAGGGGAGGTTACATCTATTAGTCAATTATACTGTACATTTATACTGACCATACAGTTGATATCATTTTATGAATAGTTTTATCATGGAGAGAATATTATGTGACAGTCAGCCAGACATCTAGCTTAGTAAACCTCCATCCGGAGGAGAAGCTGCCATGCAGACAGGAGTCATGCTCAGCTAATAAGCTAGGATATGAAAATGTGGCGCATGCTTTAATTTCTTGTGGAAACTTTTATTTTTGTTTGGTGCTGTTCCAAAAATGATTCCATAATTATTTAACATTAGGTATACACAGCTATATTGTTATTATACTACTGGCACTTATAAGCAGAAATATTTTCTTGGATATTTATTAGTGCATGAGTGGAGGTTGCGAATCAATCAACACGCTATAAATTTTATTACAGTTAAGACCATCCCATTTGCTTTTTTATTGATTCTTTTGCATGACATATGTTTCACTTACATTTACATTAGTATGTTTTCACCTCACCTATTATCATGGTGTGCCCCAGCATGGTTATACTTTTGGGCATAACACACTCGGAGGAAAGTGCTATCTGATCTCTTCTGCTTGCATGAGTACCCATATGCCCATGATTGGCTAGTGTCACTATGATTGATGTGGCATTGCAAGTGTGCCATCCCTCCCCCTGAGAGCACGGCCAATCTGGCCACTAGGCTTCTGTTTACGGATGGCTGTAGCATCATCCAGGAATATTATATATGTATACATACACCCACACATTACATCTTAAATCTTTTGGTGCCTGGAGACAGTGGGTAAGAACTAACAAAAGATGAATAAATATACATTAGTACTACATCTATTATATACTGTATATATAAAACAAGAAAATAACATTTTCCATTATCTTAATGAGATGCACTATGCACATACAGTACACACACACACACACACACACACACACACACACACACACACACACACACACACACACACACACACACACACACACACACACACAAAAAAAAAATCACATGTAATCTCCATGAAACTGAACATTTTAAGTTGGGTAGAATTTCGATCTTCAGTATACTGAGGAAATCACATACAAATGACTATAGATCTAATCTGAGTTCTATCATTAAGACCACAATAATTCAGAAACATTCAGTCATTAAAACCATAAACAGAATTATCCAAGAGGCAATATATGCCATATTATATATACTGATACATATTATATATACTGATGGAATGTTGGATTTAGACTCGTTTACAAAAGAAAAGCGTTATTACAGATATAGAGATAGGACTTTAATGGGAGTTTTAAAAAGATGTAATAGCATGTTAGATTATCAGTGACAAGCTTGGCGCCTGGATACAGTGGATAAGACCTAACAAAAGCTGAATAAATATTCGTACATTATAGTACATCTAGTAAAACAACCATGGTTTGTTTTTGTTTAGATTAAAACCATGAATAAATATTTATGTGTGATTAGCACTTATTTAAAAATAAGTTTATTTTTCTGTTCTGTTAATTCTGTTAAGTTCTGTTAATTTTGCTTAATTTGTCAGTTGATAATAAGCACATTTGCTTGTTAAGCACCTATAAGCTATAGCCTTGCACTCTCAGGTTCTGGGTTTGGTTCCCGTGTCGGCTCTGTGTGCATTAGTGTTCATTTTGTCAGGTATTTTACATTTTAGTCTTAGTCCTGGGATAAATGTCCCTGATAGTTTTGATCATATTTAGTCAATATTACCCTATATATTTTTTTAGTTGACTAAAAGTCAACATTTTAGTATAGTTTTAGTCCCCATAAGTATTTTAGTCTAGTTTTAGGCAAAGGAACGTTTAAGTACTTTCGTCTAGTTTTAGTCAAGAAAACATAACATTTTAGCAATAAGATTATTACTAATTAACGCTACAGTCAGTCTAGTCTAGCCAAAGCCCTTTTAAAAGTTTTTTCACAAAATAATTATCTTTACATTTTACACACGTGGACAAAATTGTTGGTACCCTTCGGTCAATGAAAGAAAAACTGACAATGGTCACAGAAATACCTTTAATCTGACAAAAGTAATAATAAATAAGAATTCTATGAATGTTAAATAATGAAAGTCAGACATTGCTTTTCAACCATGCTCCAACGGAATTATAAAAAAAAAAATGAACTCATGGAACAGGCCTGGACAAAAATGATGGTACCCCTAACTTAATAGTTTGTTGCACAACCTTTTGAGGCAATCACTGCAATCAAACGATTCCTGTAACTGTCAATGAGACTTCTGCACCTCTCTGCAGGTATTTTGGCCCACTCCTCATGAGCAAGCTGCTCCAGTTGTTTCCGGTTTGAAGGGTGCCTTTTCCAGACAGCATGTTTCAGCTCCTTCCAAAGATGCTCAATAGGATTGAGGTCAGGGCTCATAGAAGGCCACTTTAGAATAGTCCAATGTTTTCCTCTTAGCCATTCTTGGGTGTTTTTAGCCGTGTGTTTTGGGTCATTGTCCTGTTGCAAGACCCATGACCTGCGACTGAGGCCCAGCTTTCTGACACTGGCCAGCACATTTCTCTCTAGAATCCCTTGATAGTCTTGAGATTTCATTGTACCCTGCACAGATTCAAGACATCCTGTGCCAGATGCAGCAAAGCAGCCCCAGAACATAACAGAGCCTCCTCCATGTTTCACAGTAGGGACAGTATTCTTTTCTTGTTATGCTTAATTTTTCCGTCTGTGAACATAGAGCTGATGTGCCTTGGCAAAAAGTTCCATTTTTGTCTCATCTGTCCATAGGACATTCTCCCAGAAGCTTTGTGGCTTGTCAACATGTAGTTTGGCATATTCCAGTCTGGCTTTTTTATGATTTGTTTTCAACAATGGTGTCCTCCTTGGTCGTCTCCCATGTAGTCCACTTTGGCTCAAACAACGACGGATGGTGCGATCTGACACTGATGTTCCTTGAGCATGAAGTTCACCTTGGATCTCTTTAGAAGTCTTTCTGGACTCTTTTGTTACCATTCGGATTATCCATCTTTTTGATTTGTCATCAATTTTCCTCCGGGGCCACGTCCAGGGAGGTTGGCTACAGTCCCATGGATCTTAAATTTCTGAATAATATGTGCAACTGTAGTCACAGGAACATCTAGCTGCTTGGAAATGGTCTTATCGCCTTTACCTTTAACATGCTTGTCTATAATTTTCTTTCGAATCTCCTGAGACAACTCTTTCCTTCACTTCCTCTGGTCCATGTTGAGTGTGGTAGATACCATGTCACCAAACAACAGTGACTACCTGGAGCCCTATATATAGGCCCACTGACTGATTACAAGATTGTAGACACCTGTGATGCTAATTAGTGGACACACCTTGAATTAACATGTCCCTTTGGTCACAGTATTTTCAATATTTTCTAGGGGTACCATGATTTTTGTCCAGGCCTGTTCCATGAGTTTATTTTTTAAAATAATTCTGTTGAAGCATGGTTGAAAAGCAATGTCTGACTTTCATTGGTTAACATTCATAGAATTTTTTAAAATTATTACTTTTGTCAGATTAAAGTTATTTCTGTGACCATTGTGAGTTTTTCTTTCATTGACCGAAGGGTACCAACAATTTTGTCCACGTGTGTAAAATGTCTCCTTTCATCTGATGTTTTCAGCTAATTGTATGTATTTTTAGCCATCACAACTGCTGCATGTCCATATTTGTTCTTATGGTACATACATAACTTATCTTATTGTTACACACTTGGACTGTTCAAGCTCCTATAGGTCACAATCATTTGCTAACCTATTAGATTAATGTTTTTGGCATGGGTTTAACTATAAAATACATCAGAACATAATTATGTTATCATGTGGTAACAATTACCACAGAGAGGCTGTAGAACTGGGTGATTTTATGGTATACCATGATGCGTCTCTATGAGGCGCTGTATATGGCTTAAATCAAACTTCACTCATGCACACACAGGAAACACTGGAATACACATATATGAAACAGACACACATTTAACATTTAACACATATTAACACATACTGTATGTGTAATTAACACATATGTATGTGTGTCTGTTTCATAAATGTGAAACTATATCTTTGCCCCGAGTAATACTGCTGTGATGACTGATGATTTAAAGATGACTGAGCTTGTAACACGAGATCACTACACGCGCAAAATGGGAATAAATACAATGTCCGCCACTGGCCTCCACGGTCCCTAGTTGGACTACAGAGGATGGATGGATTGATGATAATCTTCAATGAGATACAATATAGTACGGATGTATTTTTGCTTTCTTTGCTTTTTTGGGTGAAGAATGCTCCCAACTTTATTTTGTTTTGATTTTACTGGTAATCATTGATTAATGCTTTCTATAATGTTGTTTTATGTATAAACTTTCCATAAAATTTTAAAAGCCTCGTTGTGCATAACTTTATTTCTATATACCTAAGAAATTGTACAGCAATATGTCCTGTATGAACATTAAATGCAAATCACCCTGCCTGGAAACAGCTTGGCTGCTTTTAATTACCCAAAATCCTGTTAAATATAGTTCATCAGTCACAGTGGATGGGGATGAAAGTAGAAAATAGCATGGCAGAAGCAACAAATACAATTAGACTTTAAAATGCCTCTTAGCTGTGATTAAAAAAAAAAAGAAGAAGAGGAGAAAGAAAAAATATATACAGAATATACAGTACAAGGTGACTTACAAAAAAAACGGCCCTGAGATATTCTGTAATAACTCTCGCTAGGACGAAGCAATCTGAACGAAACAATATACAATGTGCTTCACAGTATGTGGAGCTTTAAAAACACCAGGATGCCCCTGAGTTGGACTAACAAGGTACTGTAGGTAACGGACAGCCATCGCACCTTTTAATACCCTAAACCCTTCACTTTGACTTCTCATCAGGATGTTGGAATACATGATTGAGCAGCGCATCTTCATAATGCAAACCTATTGTCTCACCAATTCGTTTAAGAGGTGTCAGACAGGATTTAGGACGAAATATGATCAAAATGATCGTATGAAAATCGGAAATGACGGGATCATTGATCCATTCTTATGGAGGAGGGCACCCGAAAATCTATCGATTATTCGGTGAATCTCAGCATTGAACGTAACGCATACTGTATGTCAAGGTATGTATGGTAGCATATTTATTATATATTTATTACAGAATATTCAGGCCTCTTTCAAGGGAATCACCCTGTTTATGAGCAACAGTCCATCTCTGGGCAACACACACTACACACTCATTCCCACCTTGGATAATTTAATGTAGGTAATCCCATATCACATACTGTATTTTTGGTAAAAATGGAAGAAACCCTAATGGGCACAGTGGAACACGGCACAATACAGCTGGAGCTCACAATAGAACCTGGTGAACCATGCTATGTCACAATGCTACCATTAGTTTTCATATGTTAAATGTTTAAGTGAATAATAAATGTGTTTTCATTTCCCTCTGCTTGTTTCTTTTGTCCTTTCACCCCTGAGGACTTTCACACAACAGGTTCGCACCTCACTAAACAAATGTCACCAAAGTAGATGGTGACATACAGTACATAAGGGCACAGGCGCCATTTAGGTGCCATTTAGGACAGGGCCAAAGATCTCAGCTTTCAAAGCATGAAAGCATATAGAGCAAATTATTCAGTGAAGTTGCAGGTACATTTGGAATTGAGCTGTCAGAGCCCTCAGGTGGAACCGGAGCTCTGGAGTGAAATGGAGCAACAGTGGAGCTCACTGACCCATGGGATACCGGGGCATTAGGATTGAATAGAACTGAGAGCAGTTTGTTTAAAAAAAAATGTTTTTGTCAAAAGTTCCTTAAGTGCCCTTAGGTTGTCAAGTTGCAGTTGTAGTTTGTGTTTGATGGGCGCATACTTACCAAGTCTGGGCCATGTCGTTCTGGTGTTCTGTCTTCAATTCAGTATGAGTCAGGTTTAGACTGTGCAATGTCTGAATACTTGAGAATGAGTCAGGCGGGGTTTGTGCACTGTGACTTTGATCAACTCTGCATCTGCATCTGGACAGGCGCTATTGTGTAATTCTGGCTGTTTTTTTCATACAGTAGGTGCTATATCAAATCTGACCTGGCCAAGTCTGTACTCTGTTTCATTGTAAAACCCCACAACGTAATTGTCTTAAGCATATTTTAGCTATTCACTCTGGTAATTTATATCACACATTTTCAAGTAACATTCTCTGCAGAGGCAGGGGGTAAATCCATGTGGTTCTGCAATCTGTTGCCTTTCGTTTATTATACAACCCAAAGAGCACCGGCAAAACCACCGATTAGGCATAGAATTCATACATTTAGCTTAAATGCCTACATCAGATTCATCCATTTCCATCATCCCAGTGCATGTGTAAATGATAAATCTAGCATAGAGTGAGAACTTACCCTCCCTCCCTGAAGCATCCCTCCCACGCACACACTCTTATCTGTGCTCAACAACTTGCACTCATGCACAAATCCATTCTCTCACACACATACACATTCTTACAGTGCACATTAGTGAGAGAAAGAGAGAAAGAAATAGGAATGCAGCACTCACCGTTATGGTAGGGATAGCGGTGACCAGCGAGTACACGAGGACAGGCGGCACTTTGCTGTTCTCCTCTGGACCTGGGTAAGGCTTGGAAAATGTCTTGTCGTAGCAGAAGAAACCTTGGATGTGCACGGGGAAGGTGTCCGTGTACTCGAAGTAGTACGCCAGGAGAACCGTTCCTGCCATGATCACCAGCTGGAAATAGAACATGGTCCTTAGAACCGAGAAGGAGGAGGAATACTCCAACTCTGCACTCTTACAACCTCACAAAACGGCATAGGAGGGAGAGGATGAGATGCATATAAAAAGGAGAGAGAGAGAAAGAGAGGAATGATAGAGAAGGTATTACAGAGGAGAAATGAATTTAGTATCTCTAAAAAAAATATGAGAGAATGGAGAAAAGCGTGTGATGAGAAATAGACAAGGTGGAAATATCTGCCAGGGAAAAGAGAGAGAGAGAGAGAGAGAGAGAAGGAGGTTGAGCCAAAAAGAGGAGAGATTGAGGGAGGGAGGGAGGGAGGGTGTGATGGAGAGAATGCATGTGAGCTGGCACACAATATTCTGACAGTGTGAACCCTGTGGATGTGTGTGTGTGTGTGTGTATGTGTGTGTGTGTGTGTGTGTGTGTGTGTGTGTGTGTGTGTGTGTGTGTGTGTGTGTGTGTGTGTGTGTGTGTATGTATGTGTGTGTAATTCTGGCTGTGTGTAAAGTGCAGTGTGAGTAGAAGCCATGTGCGAACGTGATCATTAACACATTTTAAATTGATGCTGCTTTCCCTCCACTCAGCTTCTGATTAGGACGACACACTTACAGAGTTCCGACTGCCGGAAAGATGTGAAGCAAGATCTGTCATGTAAAGGCCATTTATAGCCCTGTGTTTCTCTGAATGTGTGTATACTCTACTGTATGTGCGTGTTGCAGATGAGGGAAACCCTGAGGAGCTTACGTTCACGCATGCACTCACAGAAACACACTGTGACAATCAATTTTTCTGAAATGTCTTCCACATCCATCCCTGGTGATGCATGACTGTTTATTGGCATGTTGTTGTGTAACAAATGGAGCTGTGGGTGACAGGGGAACTATGATGTCCAGCAAAAAATGGGACACACAAAAATGATCAATTAAAAAAAAAAAAACACTGTTCTATCTTTACATACACTAGACAAATATTATTTAATTTAGCGTCAGCTAGCAATTTTACAGACCAACAGGCCATTTTTGAAATATTATGACGGCAGCATTTCTATGATATTTAAAAACAAATTGTGAAAAACACATTTAAGGTAACGCGTGATGTTTGTGGGTACTTTAAACATTAAAAAGGCAAACTTTTCTACTCTACCTCAAATGTTTTTTTTTATACTGCAGAACTGTTATTTTTTTAATAATGTTGCAGTTGAACCTTATATGAACCCGTCAGTCAAATACATTGCTAAACTAATATACTATGGTATAGCTGGGTAATAAGGCAGCTCAAAATGCACATATTTGTTCTTCTAATTAAAAACATTTATTCTTTCCTAATCTCGGCATGAATCATAAGCGGGATCAAAGCATATGCTGAGCTTGAAGGCACAGCCTACTGCAGAGATGCAGAGAGATGCGAAACCAAGACACGATGACTCAGACGAACACTACATAGGACAGTTCCGTTTCTTTCAACCTTGGAGGGTATAAACTTGACTTTTAAACTCAAATAGCTGGAAAAATTCTATTATGCCACAAAAGAAAGGCACCAGAACCCAGTGCCCACCGCACACGCTGCTCAACAGGCAAACAGCCTAAAGCCACAGACCTGGCCTCCAAACTCCCAAGATCCCAAGATCCCAATCCTATTGCGTGCATCAGACATTTGAGTCTGAACCACAAAGGCCCCACTGCACAACCCACAGCACCCAAAGGATTCACAGATAATATCCTGTTCCATACACCCAGGAGACAGGGCACGAGGCGGGGTATACCCTGGACAAGGTGCCAAGCCATTGCACATACACACACTCCCGGCAATTTGGAAACAACAATTTCCAAATTTGCAGGTCTTTGGACTGTGAGAGGAAACCGGAGTACCTGGAGGAAACCCACCAAGCGCGGGGAAAACATGCAAACTCATGCATACAGACAGGAATCGAACTGCCCGGGGATCGAACCCGGACCCTGGAGGTGCAAGGCGACAGTGCTAACCACTACACCACTGTGCAGGCTATTTGACAATTTTCCATAAAAAAACTAAAGCAAAACACACATCCGTAAGCTATTTCTAGTCATTATTCTAAAATGGATTTAAGGACACAAGAGCATAATCAATTTGTATCCCATTTCCTGGTTCCACATGAACAATATCTACATTGTTCAGATACTGAATCAGGTGCTGCATGGACAGACTTGAGTTATGGAGGAGGCACTCAAGCATACTGCATAAATTTGGAAGACATGCAAGCCCAAATGGTCCTGTATCCCATGGGGCCAGAATCACGATGTGGGTCTGTGCTTATTCAGAAGGACAGGGGAGTGATTCCATATGGCACACTGTCTATTTTCTGCATCTTTTTTTTCTCATAAATCAATCTGGAGAGGTTTTTGTTGTTCATTTTGGTCACATCAGATGATTGTGGGTTGTATTTTCCTAGCTAGTGCATATGAAGAATCTAATGATCTTTTCAAAGAAAATATAAAATGAATCATATTTTCATTATCCATTTTCCTATTGTCTAATTAGAGACGAAATTTTCTTAGATTCTTTTTATATAATTAATCCATATCACTGCCATAAAAGATAATTGACTGCAATCCTTATTTCTTATTTTTTATGAATAGTTGCTTGCAATACATACATATAATTATATAGCTTTGTTTAAGGTCAGGCTTTGAAGAACTTCCTTTATGATAGATGTCTTGATTAATGATGTGGTGTTCAACTTCTTACTGTATATAATATTTCTGGTTCATGACAGGCTTTACATACTGCCCCTGAGGTAAGCTGGGCCAGTTCCTATGGACTCAATCCATCATGATGTAAAAGACTGAACCCTGTATACAAAATATGAATAAAAATTTCTTACAAAAAGTTTTTTTTTTTTAACTCAACAATACAATTATTTTACTTTGTAATAAAAGACTGAAGGGTGGTACAGTATCTGGTGTTCATAAAAAAACAAAACGGCTTTCACCAGAAATTTCAATACATCACATTGCAGGTGAAATGCTAGACATCAAGCAATATTTTGACCATGCTTGAATGTTTGAAAAAAATAATCATGGATGTCAGGAAGGGCATCTGGTGTAAAACCTGTGCCAGATTGTGCATAGATTGGATGGTCTTCTGTGGCGACCCCTTGATGAAAGCAGCGGAAAGACTTACAACAGCATAGTAATGTACTACCAAAAACAAACGCCTGGTTTTAGACCACAATAATTCATTAGTATGGTGTAGGGCCTCCTTTTGCGGCCAATACAGCATCAATTCATCTTGGTAATGACAGAAACAAGTCCTACACAGTGGCCAGAGGGATTTTGAGCCATTCTTCTTGAAGAATAGTGTTCAGGTCACTACATGATGCTGGTGGAGTAAAATGTTTCCTGACACGCTCCTCCAAAACACCCCAAAGTGGCTCAATAATATTTAGATCTGGTGACTGTGGAGGCCATGTGAGATGTTCAGCTTCACTTTCATGTTCATCAAACCACTCTGTCACCAGTCTTGCTGTGTGTATATTGGTGCATTATCATTCTGATATATGGCACTGCCTTCAGGATACAATGTTTGAATCATTGCGTGCACATGGTCCTCCAGAATGGTTTGGTAGTTCTTCGCAGTGACGCGCCCATCTAACACAAGCATTGGGCCTAGAGAATGTCATGATATTGCAGCCCAAACCATCACTGATCCACTCCCATGCTACATTTTGGGCATGCAACAGTCTGGGTGATATGCTTCTTTGGGGCTTCTCTCCCCCGGATGTTGGAAAGACAGTGAAGGTGAACTCATCAGAGAACAATTCATGTTTCACATTGTCCACAGCCCAAGAAGTTGCTGGCACCATTGAAACCGACGTTTGGCATTGGCACGAGTGACCAAAGGTTTGGCTATAGCAGCCAGGTCATGTACTGTACATTGACCCTGTGGAGCTCCCGACGAACAGTTTTGGTGGAAACAGGAGAGTTGAGGTGCACATTTAATTCTGCAGTGAGTTGGGCAGCTGTGGTTTTATGTTTTTTGCATACAATCCGGGTTAGCACACGGACATCCCTTTCAGACAGCTTTCTCTTGATATATCACAAAGACTTGCTGTCTTGGTCACAGATGTGCCAGCGAGACACGCACCAACAATTTGGCCTCTTTATGATTTTGATGTGTCACCCATAATGTTGTGTGCAAAACTGTAATAGCAATGTAATAGCAAAACGGTGCTATTACTCTGCTAATTAAACCTTCACACTCTGCTCTTCCAGGTGGAATGTGCAATCAATGAAGGTTGGCCACCAGGCTACCAGGTTGGCCTGTGTTTCAGTTTCATTGCAAAACCCCTATATATATAGTGTAGCCTTATCAATCCGCCGCTCCATGTCACATTTTCCTTTCATGGCATCACTCTGTGGCAAACATGACATACAGCCTGTGTATGAACTGCATATTGTGGACCAAGACACTTTGGGATCTTTGCTAAATGCGAGCACAAATGCCTCCTGGTTTAATCTAAGTTTGAACTCTACATTAAAATCATTCAGCACCAGAAACATTGCCTGGTGTTGAATAATCACAATGTGATATTACAGAAATTATGGAAGTACGCAAAAAATGCTGAATTGGTGTTCTTTTTTTTTACCTTCATTGCTTATTGCTATAGTTTATGTGAAAGTAGGGGATACTTGAAACAAAAGAATCATGAAGAAAATGTCTGCTTGATGCAGCAAAAGGAAAACTGCAGTCATTTGCTGTAATAGAATATTATACAACAGTTATCATGTCTTTAGGGTTGTATGATTTTTTTTTTTGTTGATTGGTAGTTACTACACTGGTTAGCTCATCTAGAAAAAAGAGTAAGCCTAAAACACTAAAATGCAAGTTAGTGTTACATAATAACACATAAAATCCATTAATACATTTTCACTTATAATTTGTTGTCCATTTAGCTATGAAAATATAGTAGCACTTTTTTCAGCAAGACACCTTAACTCCTGTGTTACCAAATGTTCCATCTCTTTTATGTTTTCTTTGTCCATACATGCTTTCTGTCCCAGTAGTGCTGGTTCTCTTTACTCTCAAACTTATTGTGCTTTAGCTTTGTTGAATATTTCATGGAGCTGCCACAGTTATTTTTTCTACATGATGGATTGCCCATAGTATGTGAATGGGTATATGAGCTTGTGTATGTATGTACATTGTACAGGTAATGTTGGTAAATTAATCTAGAAAACTTGAACATTATTGGTATAATCTTTGGGGCGACGTAGAAAATCAGGTGAAATAAACTATTTGATTATGGGTCACATGTACATATAGACTTTTATGGACATATTGACATAACTTTTAGACCTAGATCACTGAACTTGAACATGGCTCACTGCTGTTCGTAAACACAAATCTGTATGATTTGATCCGCATGGCTAGTACCAGTGGTTCCTGTTAAAACTGTCTCTTACAGTCAATTCACAAATGTACTTACCCCTGAAACTCTAAGGAGAAGAACCCCAGATCTGTATTCCGTACCTACACACGTGGACAAAATTGTTAGTACCCTTCGGTCAATGAAAGAAAAACTCCCAATGGTCACATAAATAACTTTAATCTGACAAAAGTAATAATTAAAAAAAATTCTATGAATGTTAACCAATGAAAGTCAGACATTGCTTTTCAACCATGCTTCAACAGAATTATTTAAAAAAATAAACTCATGGAACAGGCCTGGACAAAAATGATGGTACCCCTAGAAAATATTGAAAATACTGTGACCAAAGGGACATGTTAATTCAAGGTGTGTCCACTAATTAGCATCACAGGTGTCTACAATCTTGTAATCAGTCAGTGGGCCTATATATAGGGCTCCAGGTAGTCACTGTTGTTTGGTGACATGGTATGTACCACACTCAACATGGACCAGAGGAAGCGAAGGAAAGAGTTGTCTCAGTAGATTCGAAAGAAAATTATAGACAAGCATGTTAAAGGTAAAGGCGATAAGACCATTTCCAAGCAGCTAGATGTTCCTGTGACTACAGTTGCATATATTATTCAGAAATTTAAGATCCATGGGACTGTAGCCAACCTCCCTGGACGTGGCCGCAGAAGGAAAATTGATGACAAATCAAAGAGACGGATAATCCGAATGGTAACAAAAGAGCCCAGAAAGACTTCTAAAGAGATCCAAGGTGAACTTCATGCTCAAGGAACATCAGTGTCAGATCGCACCATCCGTCGTTGTTTGAGCCAAAGTGGACTACATGGGAGACGACCAAGGAGGACACCATTGTTGAAAACAAATCATAAAAAAGCCAGACTGGAATATGCCAAACTACATGTTGACAAGCCACAAAGCTTCTGGGAGAATGTCCTATGGACAGATGAGACAAAAATTTAACTTTTTGCCAAGGCACATCAGCTCTATGTTCACAGACGGAAAAATGAAGCATATCAAGAAAAGAACACTGTCCCTACTGTGAAACATGGAGGAGGCCTGTTATGTTCTGGGGCTGCTTTGCTGCATCTGGCACAGGGTGTCTTGAATCTGTGCAGGGTACAATGAAATCTCAAGACTATCAAAGGATTCTAGAGAGAAATGTGCTGGCCAGTGTCAGAAAGCTGGGTCTCAGTCGCAGGTCATGGGTCTTGCAACAGGACAATGACCCAAAACACACAGCTAAAAACACCCAAGAGTGGCTAAGAGGAAAACATTGGACTATTCTAAAGTGGCCTTCTATGAGCCCTGACCTCAATCCTATTGAGCATCTTTGGAAGGAGCTGGAACATGCCGTCTGGAAAAGGCACCCTTCAAACCGGAAACAACTGGAGCAGCTTGCTCATGAGGAGTGGGCCAAAATACCTGCAGAGAGGTGCAGAAGTCTCATTGACAGTTACAGGAATCGTTTGATTGCAGTGATTGCCTCAAAAGGTTGCGCAACAAACTATTAAGTTAGGGGTACCATCATTTTTTTCCAGGCCTGTTCCATGAGTTCGTTTTTCTGTTGAAGCATGGTTGAAAAGCAATGTCTGAGTTTCATTGGGTAACCTTCATAGAATTCTTATTTATTATTACTTTTGTCAGATTAAAGTTATTTCAGTGACCATTGTGAGTTTTTCTTTCATTGACCGAAGGGTACCAACAATTTTGTCCACGTGTGTAATTACCTTCTGCTGTTGGTGTTGCCTCTTAATATAACTGTAGAACCTGCTAAACACCATGTTTATGATTAAGAAAAAGTGAACAATAAGCTGAAATTTTAAGTATGTAAATCTTTAAAACCATTATTATAGTCATTTCTTTTTTTATCTTTCCTAAAGTGCATTTATTAGATACAACATTGGCAGAATTTCCTTGTAGATAAATAAAGTGTGACTTCTACAAGTAAATGTATTTTCTACAGAGAATCTATTCATCTTTGGTCTTTATCTCACTCTCAAATCCTGAGCAGAAGTTTAGAATTTTGATTTGGCCACTTATTATCATATTCAGTATCCTTGACATGTTTCTGACCCATCTGGACCAAAAAGGCATGTGTCTGAGAAGGCTGTTCACTAACTTGAATACTGAACACAATCATTCCAGAGAAACTGATATACAGTAGTAGGCCTTAACAAATCTGTAACTGCTTATCAAGATTTCTTGACAGATGATCTCGTCAGTCGGGGCTACCAACACCATCATGGTGCACCAGCACCATGACACTCTAATCACACCCTTCAGAACTTGGCCAACTGCTGTTCTTTCTGATAATTTATGAGTGCAACAGAATTCATCTCAAACCACATCACCTAATTTTCAAAATGATTGCAAAAGAACAGAGAACCTTGGTGGTGAGAGATCAACAATTAAAAAGATCTCACCCTAAGACCCCAACTTGGGGGTTATTTGGTGTTCTTGGTGTTACTTGGGGTCTTGACACACCTAACCAACTATTGAGTCTGGAATCATTTAAATACCTGTGACTGATAGTTTTCTGTGGTTTTATTACCTTCCAAATATTTATTTAATTAATTACAAATAATTAATTAAAGCTACTGTAAATTCTGAGCATCCCGTAGACCTTCAAAATTATACAATACTTTTGTATCATTATACAATAGTTATTTCTGAGTTCCGAGTAATCTGATTAGAGGCATTCCATGAGTGCTGGTATTTTTTTTAACAATTGTTAATTACACTCTCGGTTGCCAGGATGGATGAAATTAGGTCAGTACGGTCTGCAGTACTAAAAGAGGGGAGAGCAGCTGCCTGCCGAAACCCACATTCTACAAAAACAGTCACAGAAGCATTTTCAGCAGGAAAACACATTCGATAATGTTGTTATATTAATCAGCACTTTAACAACACTCCTTGTTGTTACAAATTGCTTCTGAATTGTCCATGTTTTTCTGTTCACGACTGAAGTGAACTACAAAACTTACTTGACTCTAACATAAGGCAGAATCCCAAACCCTTCTCTCACCTCTATCAAGGACACTACTTAGTGTGTGTAACGAGGGATTCTTACTTACACCCTACATAGAAATCAATGTTGGTTCATTATGTTCCAAAATACCAGAACAAGTCAAGTCAAGTCAAGTCAATTTTATTTATATAGCGCTTTTAACAATTGACATTGTCGCAAAGCAGCTTTACACAATAAAAGAAGTAAGTTTGTATGCAATGAGTATGAATCAAAATGATAAGCTTATAATATTTAGGTAATTATTTGTGAATTCGGGGGAAAAATATGATAATAATGAGTAAAATAATAATAAACACTCACTCTCATTTTGGCAAGTATGATGCTAGAGCAATTGGTGCTCAGTTTGGAGCATTTGGTATTTACTAGCAGGTGCCAAAATTGTGTTAGCTTGGCTGTGTAAGTAAAGGATTCAGTCTAGAGCATGATATTAAAGTGTTAGCAGGGGTTCTGTTTTCAACCCTGTGTGATGCAATTGAGAGGCAACCACCCTACACAGTATCTACAGTTTTTGACAATCTGACAATCTGTTTTGTTACTGTAGCAGCTGACTAGTTTGATGATTATTCTGTCATTTTAGACCTTACTGTAATAATCTACAATATGGATTAAGGACGTTATTTCCATGTTAAAGTGGATGCACAGAATGGCTTAGACTTCTAGATACCTCTGTAGTCCAACCAGGGACCGTGGAGGCCAGTGGTGACCATTGTATTTATTCCCATCTTTATAACCTTGGTTGGACCTCTGGTCAACATTCACACTCACGTTCACACTCACATTCACAGACTGCTGGCAATTGGAAAACGCCAATTAGCCTAATCGCCATGTCTTTGAACTGTGGGTGGAATCCAAAGAACGCGGAGGAAACCTACCAAGCACAGGGAGAATATGCAAGACGAGGTATACGAGATATACAGACTCACAGGTGTGAGGTCACAGTGCTGCCTTAGACTTATTAGGCTTATTAATTACATCACATGTTATTATCACTTCTAAAATCTAACTTTAATTAAAAGGCAGATTTCTGAAGTAAAAAAATTGAGAAAATAAAAATATATTTTTGCCCCTGCCTCCTCAGTAAAAATTCCTTCTGGATAAAAAGATTTTGAAAACTTGAAATAGATTTCAGGAAGTGGGATGCTGGGCCTCGGAGTGCTGTGTTCGGCTGTGTGGTGGACAGGACACTTCTGTGGGAGGAAGAAAGAGAGAGCATGGGGAAGGCGGAGGAGGAACGCAGCTCTAGTAGAATCAGTGAAAAGCACACAAGTGGAGACCAGTAGCTACAAAGAGGGAAGGAAGGAAAGAGAGTGGGATGCTGGCATCCCATTTTGCTCGTATTGGAGTGTAGTGAATTTGTTTGGAAGCTTTGTGCGTGTATTTAGGTTTCTATGTGTATGTCTAAGTTGAAAGAAGATGATGGAAACAGATTTGATCCTCCTTCATGATCTTGGCTGATTCATACACTGTAAGAGTATGTATACAGTATGTTCACATGCAGGCTCTGTTCTTTTTTTATTTTTTTTTTATTTTTTTAGGATCGCCCGGCTGATTACAGTGCAGGGTGATTTTGTGCGTTTTTCCCTTGAAATAATTGTTCTCTGTGAGGTGTGAGTGAACATGTGTTCTCTTGGATGCAGTTTAGATTTCTAGAGACAAGGATGGTAGCCAGATACACACAGTGCTAGGTGTGATCCCACAGTATGGTGCTAATAAGCTAGTGTGTGTGTGTGCGTGTGTTTCTCTCACTTTCAGAGATGTGTTTATCAGAAGTCATGATAAATTAGATTTTTTTTTTTGTTTGTTTTACATTAAATTCTCAGTTTTATTTGATTTATTTCCCCGCAACCAAGAAACGGCTAACACGCTACTGTGGATACAAGAAGTATTGCACCAAGTAAGAAAACACATTTTATTCCAACAGTGCCCCCTACTGGCATCTCAGAATTGTGTTTTCTAGAATTATTGTAAATAATAAGGGAGAGATTTTGAAAAGCTTGTGAATTTTGAAAAAAAATGAAGTTTTTGAGAAATGCAAACATCACCATGAAATCAGTTTACATATCACAAAGTAGATTTCCTACAAATGCACTGGATTAAAATACTCAGTTTTAACACTCAAGAATTGAATGTAAGATTATCAATCTAAGACAATGAACAAACAGAATAGGACATTTTTAATCACACACACACACACACACACACACACACACACACACACACACACACACACACACACACCCTAATTAAATCTATTCTTTTGGTTAGTAGAAAACCAAGCACACAAAATATATATGGCGACTAAAGAAAGAGTGAGAAGAATGAAAACGATAGACAAAGGTGTGCAGATAGACGGACGGTGAACGATGAATAGTACAGCCAATCAGTCTCCATAGTAACAGCAGTAGAGATATTGGTTTGTGTGTGCATGTGTGTGGAGAGAGTGAGAGCATGTGTTGGAGGTATATTTAGCTGTTCTTTGTGGGCACCAAACATCCACATGAGAGGGCTACATGAAATTTTAATGCATATGTTGGGGGGGGGGTTGAGTGTCTTACATTCTAGACGGGCATGGTTAAATAGCTCTTATTGTTTAAGCCTTTTAAAGTGAATTTGAATCCTATTCCATGACATGCAAATGATACATGGACAGGGTAACTTAAAATGACCATGATTATAACTATGAATATCAGAAAGCTATGGTTATGCCAAGTGAATTGTAGCTAAAAAATGTGAAAATCCATTGAAAATAGTTTCATGGGAATACAAAATATGCAAAATAAATAGAATATTCTTGTAGATTTCATTCTGTATATAATTTCCCTGTCAATGGTTTCCATCACATTTACTCGTCATCTATACTCATGGACAGAAGAAACTTTCCAATATAACATAATTCTCCAAAATTTGTACCATAAAGAAAACCTGAAGTCTAATTCATAATTTTGTTTCCCTCGTTATATTAAGAATACGACTGAGGGAAAATTACCATCATGCGAAGTAGAGCATTACTTTCGAACTCACATCTCCGAAAGTGTCAAAAGTAAGGAAAACATTCTAATTGTGCATTTTGGCTACACACTATCATGCCCATTTGACAATGTTAGCAGACAGAGGGCCATCGGAGCCACTAGTTGCTCAGTGGTTAAGGCACTGTTGGCACAGAAGGTCCCAGGCTTAAGCCCCACCACCAAGGTCCCACTGTTGGCCCCTTAACCTTCAAATGTACAATGACAAGTTGCTCTGGATAAGGGCATCCCCCAAATGCTGTAAAATAAATAAAACACAAGCAGATGCGTTGGTGTTGCCAGGAATACAATGTTCATGCTATAATAGATTCCCAACAAATGGTTTCAGGCCAACAGTGTCAACATCATTTGATGGCATCTTTTAATAAATTGTAAAGAAAATGCTGCCAGTCCTGCTGCTGGTATTCCACGGTCACACAAAATGAGTCATTTGGCTGCAGCTGGATGTGAATGAGAAGAGAATGTTTCCTGGGCCAATGTTGATTCTAAGTCATTGTGAATTTCGTCTGTTTTTTGAATTTCTGTTGCTGATTGACACAGATTTTTGCATAAAATTGTACTTTCTAATATTTTTGGTAAAAAAAAAAATAAATAAAAACATATGTGCAACTTTCTTTTGTCTAATGAGTATATTTCTATTTTTTTTTTTTTTACTTTATTTTTACTCAGGAATCATATCCTGCTTTTCTCACTTATATTATAATAGGAATAGCGTCTCACAAGATTGCTGTACACAAAAGGCAGGGCAAATACAGTCAAACTGAGTACTCTTAGGAAAATTACCCATTGTGTTAACATGTCAGGGACGTACAGTATGTGTTTATCAGCACATTTCATTTTTCTGAAAACAACCAAAATCTGTAAAGAAAATACACACAAACAAAAATGAATAAATGAAAGAGTAATAAAGAGATATGCTAAAAAGTATAAGAAGCAAGACATCTTAGATGTATTCCAGACTGCTTGCATATGAGATAAAAGAGAGGTGAGAGATTTAGAACAAATGAAAAGGGGTTGGGTGGTAATAAATATTTAGCTGACAAAAATATGTCAAATTGTGATCTGCTTGTGAACTTGCAGTGTTCTGTTGTTCAGCTTGCTTTTATTGTTCAGTCTTCAGACAGCTCCCCTCAGCTGCTCTGGACCTACTGTATATTGTAAGACAGTGTGTCAGCCAAATACCAGACATATGCATGTTAAGCTGTTAAAACATAAGCCAGGAGTGTTGGCCATTGTCTTAATCTTTATCATCTTGTCTGTTTCTCTATATCTTTGACAAAAACCACTAACATGACATTACTATGCATTCTGTACACACAACAATCACACTATCTTACCTGGCACATACAAGCCAGACAACTGTCTGAATATACAGTATGATGTAACAATAATGATTACAATATTAGACTCCAGGTCTGCCATCAGCCAACCAACCTGCCCCAATGGCTCAAGGGCTTGTCATTTCAAAACCCAGAAAAAGCCGTTTCTTGAGGTTCACCCCCCCTGGGACAGGTGTGAGGTTTTACCCTTTGGGTTGTCTGTAGCCCCATGGCATTTCTTAGGATACATGCAGAGTGCCTTGTCAACTCTGATGATTAGGCCAGGGGCAACTCATCGTCAAGTGCGGCTCTTCTTAGCAGAGGTGTCCTGTCCTCTAGGATAAGACACAGTATTTTTCAAACCCTTCTCTTGGTTAAAGTACCTTTAGCAGGAAAGACAGCCTCAAGTCTGCTTGTCTGCTTGTGAATGGTTCTACAAGCTTTCACATTTTCAGGTCTTTCAAGAGATGCTCTACTGGGTTCAGGTCCAGACTCTGGCTAGTCCTTTCCAGGAAAGTTGTTCTGGAACCACTCGTATGTTTTCCTTGCGGTATGGTTTATATCATTGTCTTGTTGAATTGTAAACTGTTATCCCAGTCTGAGATCCTGAGCACTCTGGAAAAGGTTTTTAATCAGTATTCTTTTATATTTTCTGCAGAGCATGATGCTGCCACCACCGCATTTCACTGTACGGATGGTATTAATGAAGTGGTGCACAATTTCCTCCTCACATGACGTGGAAAATTGTGTCATCAGAGAACATGATTATACTTCATGAGAGTTTTTCAGGTGTTTTAAGACATATTTCCAACTCACTGTCATGTGCCTTTTAGTGAGTAATAGCTTCTGTCTAACTGCTCTATCATAGATGCATGATTGGTAGATTGCTGCAGTGATAATTGTCTTTATGTAAGGATCTCACATCTCCAAAAGGTAACTCAGGAACTCATTTATAGTGACACTGCGTCCTTAGTTTCTTGACTGATCAAGGCCCTTCATTGCTGATTACTGCTGGGTCCTCCACAAATCTCTTCCATTTCAAATTCAAATTCAAATTTTATTTGTCACATACACAATCATACACAGTACGATATGCAGTGAAATGCTTAGGCAACTGCCCTGACCTTAGAACAAGGAAGAAACAAAAAAAGAAAAAAAGTTACTTATCTAAGAAGGAATAAGAAAGAATATCTATAAAGGAAATAAATATTTGAACAAAAGTAAATTTGAGAAAAATATATATAAGTAAAATTTGACTAAGAGAATAAAATAAAATAAAACAACATATAAAATGTATGTATGGTACAAATATACATAAAAGGAAGATATAAGGAAATTATAAGAAAGTGAGAAGAACTGTACAAATAGAAAATATTGGAATGGAGTGAACATACAGAAAGGAACGGAATATCCAGGGGTGTGCAAATATGCAGTAAAGTGACATGTTAAAGTGGCTTGTGTGCATATTTAAAGTGTCTTATGTGCATAATGTCCATGAGTGAGCAGGTGTGCAGTGAGGACTAGTGAGCGAATGACCTGTTAATGACCTTAACAATGATGGAGGCTTTCAGGCTCTTGGGCACTTTCAGTGCTCACACACTATTTTCACACTGACATATCTACTGCGAGACCTCATATAAAGTAGGCAGATTTGTGCCCTAGCTAATTACTGTATGTCCAATGACTTCAATTAGGCACAAGTAGACTTCAATCAAGTTTAAGAAGCAACACAAAGACCATTGGTAGGAGTAGGATGCACCAGAGCTCAACTGTAAAAAAAATTTACAAAATAAATTAACAAAACACTCCAATCAGCTGTTTTTACTGTCTGCAGAATGATGAGAAAAAATAATTAAAATCAATTTTGACATGAATGTAAACCATAGAAATATGCAGAAAACTTTCTGTCAGTACTGAAAGTAGGTGAAATGGCATGAAAAGCACCTCATCACGAACAGTAGAAGAAATGTAGACTTTAGCAGTAACCTCACCAGTTACCAGTTATTGACCAAACACTTCAGACCTTGTGGGAGAACCTGGATTCCTGCCTAAAGTAATGTCACACCAGTTTGTAAACAAGGCGATTACAGAGTGCCACTATTTGGAGTACGTCGCAGCAATTTGTTCTTTGGACTAGATCTATCTATCTGTCACAGTGTGATAACACAGGCTGCTCCTCGTCTAAACAGAGATTGGCACGCTGAGTAGCATAGGTCATCACCAAAACCACACCAGGATCAGGCTGACTGTCTATTGTCTATCACAACATGCCATTCCACAAGGAATGTTTCATAGGCAATTACGACAAACTATATTTCCATTTAGGCATTTGGCAGACATGCTTATCCAGAGCGACTTACATTTATATCTCATTATACAGTACATCTGAGCATTTGAGAGTTAAGAGCCTTGCTCAAAGGCCCAACAGTGGCAACTTGGTGGTCATGGGGGTTACCTGGGACCTTCTGAACCATAGTCCAATGCCCTTACCACTGATCTACCTCTGACCCTATTTCTACATGGCATCTGTTCTGCAGCTACGTGGGCATCAATGGGTGTATATACTGAAAATGCTGCACCGCTGTCAATTCATGAGTGTGGAAGGTCTTGGCATGGTGCTACAAGCATACAGTATATTCTAGTCTTAGACCTTGTTCAGACTGCCAGTCCAAATAGAAATTTCTGGCATGTCAAATTGCTTCCATCACCTGAATAGTAAAAAACACATTGAATATGTATTTTGCAAATCCACATCCAGAGGTCGTTTGAAATCAGAATCTAATTGGATTCCTAAAGAGGAGTCTCAGTCTGGATGTCCTACCCCTCTCAAATCAGATTTCAAACTGTCCATTACACTATTAGCAACTTGACTACTTGGTATGGGCCATGGATTAGAGGTGAAAAATAAGTGGAGAGATGATGTAAGAAATAGAGATGGAAATGAAAATATATTATTTTGTAGAAAGTACATTTGCTATGCTTTAGAAGGTCACAGAGGGACTTTTCACTTTTAGTGCTATTTCAAGTATATCACTATGTTCTCTGATTCTAATCTAAGTTTACTATAACATACTGTAAATACGAGGAGGACTCAAATAGACATTGAGTATTTTATTTGAAAGTAACCTTCAAAAAACCTTCTTTTTTCTGGAGTTCAAAATGTTTTTGTTGCATGCAGAAATAAATTTTAGTTTTCTCCATTCATTGATTTCATAAATGCAACACACTATATATATATATATATATATATATATATATATATATATATATATATATATATATATATATGTAAAGGTAAAAACGATATATGAAGTGTTATCTTCATTTTACAGTAGATGTCAAAAGATTTTTGTGGCTCCCGGTGTTTTCTTTTCTTTGGGAAACGGATCCAGTGTCTAGAATGTCTTTTTGATGAAGCATTAAAATTCACTGGAACCAAAGAACCCCAGACATGTTCCAGCATAACTGTGGATCTGTGCAAAACAGTAGGTCCAGAGATGCCATGGTGAAGGCAGATTGACACATCTTAAGTGGCTTGCACAAATCCATGACCTCAAATCCACGGAACACTCTTAGTGATAAGCTGGAACATGGACCACACACCAGCCCTTCTCAACCAACATCAGTATGTGCCCTCACTAATACTACTGTACTGTAGCTTAATAAGTCACAAATCCAGATCCCACAAAACCTCCAGAAAAGATTGTGGGCTGGTCATTCAACACATACTGATGTGGCCATTAAGAATGCACGCTTTTCCCCGCGAAAGGCCGCAATTCATCTCACAATGCAGTGCCGCAGAATCCCACAAGCACCATTTAAGAATCTAAATTAATGTGTTGTGCTTCACTGAATATCCGCCAGATGGCGCATGGAAAGACTTTATCTAAAGGTTGTGCAACAAACTATTAATTTAGGGGTACCATCATTTTTGTCCAGGCCTGTGACCATTGTGAGTTTTTCTTTCATTGACTGAAGGGTACCAACAATTTTGTCCACGTGTGTATTTTATTTTGTTTTACAATAGATCTTTCATGACAAATATGTGTATATGTGCTTCATATTATGTTCATAATAATGAAATGAGATGGCCTAAATAGTGCCTTCAAATTAATAATAAAAAGTTTGTTATATAGGTTTTGTAATTTCTTAACAGGGACAAAACAATGAAAGACATGGCAATGCCTCGGCTGTGTGATGGTCAGGTGTCACATATTCTTTTGCCTATATACTGTACTTGGTCTCAAGCACCCATAGTAAAATAATAGTAGATATGTAAATTGTGTAATAAACAAATAAGTACACAAAAAATAGCCATGCAACCATTATGGGTATCATTATGTGCTATAGTTAAACAATAGTGGAATCATGGTTACTTTAAATAACTATAGTAACTATACATGTAAGTACAGAATCTAAAGAAGGTACATACATAAAGCATTCGTGTAAGTCACATCCTAATTTATATTGTACTAAGCAAAAATCATTTAAATCTCAAATATTTCAGGATAATAATTCCCTAGCCGATTGCATAAAACTTTATACATTTTTCATTAGACATTTTCAGTAGGCATGAAAACATTTCAGAATTTTTTTAGGTGTCATCACTAAACGGTGTTGACATTGATGAGGGAATGGTGTGATTAAGATGTTGTCAAAGACCAGCCAGCATCTCACTGAGTAAAAATATTCAGGCACTTTAATTAGATGCACTCCATCCAAATTAGACCCAAACAGCCTGGATCTAACATCTGGATAGGTTTGGATACATCACTCTCCTCACCAAAGGAACTAAATAAAAGTCATTATGATTTTATAGTCTGATATTTAGTTGGTATTTTAGTTTAGCTGTTGAAATCAACACAGTCTAGATTACAACACTGGTTATTACCTGTTGCTATTATTAAGTTGCAAATAACACATTTCTGACGGTTTTCTGATCTCACATTTCTGATCTCTGTTAAATTAATTTTGCTCCATGTTGACCAGCTGTTTCTTGTCTCTCATCCATGTACTGTCCAGTCAAAACATGACACTACAATACATGACATACACATTAGGTTAAGTATGTACTGATAATGTAGTATTAGGCTCATTATTGTGATATCTGTAAATATTAGGGCTGCACGATTTGGTCAAAAATATGACACATATTACCATTGCAATTTAAACTGTGATATGTAACTATTACATTGAGTAATTAAATCTATGTATGTAGGTTAACTTCAAATAATGGCACAAAAGGCCAAAAATTAACAAATACTTAATTTAGTGACAAACTGATAAATTACTGACTATAAGTACAGTATAAGGTGGCACGGTGTAGTAGTTAGCACTGTCGCCTTGCACCTCCAGGGTACGGGTTCGATTCCCGGCCAGGCTTGATTCCTGTCTCTGTGTGCATGTTCTCCCCGTGCTTGGTGGGTTTCCTCCGGGTACTCCGGTTTCCTCCCACAGTCCAAAGACATGTAGGTTAGGTTAATTGGCTTTCCCAAATTTCCTGTAGTGTGTGTGTGAGTGTGTGTATGTGTGTGTACCGATTTAAAAAACTGTGCCATTTCATGTGCGGATCAGGTGGTCCGCTGTGGCGACCCCTTGTCAGGAAGTCGCCAGAAACCTAACAAGAACATCAGAGATCACTAAAATGCTGTTTAATAGTAACTCACAGGATTCGGATTAAACTCCTTTGTGGCCAAAGAAAATGACAAGTGAGGAGAAAGGCACCAGTTTACTAGGGAGCATATACTATGGAGCAATGTGGTCTGATGAGTCAGGATCGACCCTACTCCAGAGTGATGGTTGTGTCAGGGTAAGAAGGGAAGCACCCATTATGCATAGTGGCCACTGTGCAAGCCTCTGGAAGCAGTGTTTGGCTCAGCAATGTTATGTGCAATAAAATATACTGAATATACTGAATGACCAGATGATCACATCTATTCATTTTATCTTCTTTAATGTCACGGGCATATTCCAGCACTCAAATTGTGAAAAATGGTTATGAGAGCATGTGAATTTTTTCATAGATGAAGCAACCAGCACATTGCGTGCCATAATCAAAGCTATGGTGTGACTTTTTTGGCCCTGCAGTTTACAGTAGTTCATACCCCACAAGAGCCACTTGCAAGTCTTTATTCCTACAGTACATTGCTTAGCCTATGCTTAAATCCTGCCTCAACTACATCACTATAAATAATGTTGTCTGCCAAATGAACATGCTTGATTCTTGAAAAGTTTGGAAATTTATTCACCATCATTCCGATTATTAGACATTAGTACAATTTAGATCTAAATAATCTGAACCTATATGCCACTGAATTTATATTTCTATCAGCATTTCTGCAAATCAGATTACCAATTGCTATTACACACGTGGACAAAATTGTTGGTACCCTTCGGTCAATGAAAGAAAAACTCACAATGGTCACAGAAATAACTTTAATCTGACAAAAGTAATAATAAATAATAATTCTATGAATGTTAACCAATGAAAGTCAGACATTGCTTTTCAACCATGAAGGGTACCAACAATTTTGTTCACGTGTGTATATCTATTGATTGATATTGATTTGAGCATGCAACACATTTGATCGCAACTAAAATATATTGTGAAAGCCATTAATACTGTAGTTTAACAACTGCGCTCCAACTTGATCCTCCAAACATAGAATGAACGAGGAGGCAGAGGAGATATGACACGCCAGCATACTGGAGCTCTCTTCACACAGTCACACTACATACTTACTGCCCCGCCCACCTTCTGTACTTCTGGGAATGCATAAATGGTTCATTTTTAAAATCAAGACAGGACACACTACTGTACACAAATAACTGGTAATTACGGCGCATGAATAGCTCTAGTGAGTAAATAGGGTAAATCTAGGAACATTCAATCAGGCTGAAAAACAACCTGTGGTAAATGAACACTTTGTGTTTACTGGGTAATTATAGAGTAGCACCATTAATTGTTCTCTTCACAGTACTTCGTAGCACTAGGTTATCACAGTAGCCACAAACGAATTGTATAGGATTTAAGGATAACTATAAGCAATATGGGAATAAAATGAAATTTGAACTTAATTATTGATTTTCTGATCATCCTCAGATTTACCTTCACAGCTTTCAGATCACATTTTCAGAATATTAACCACTGAGTTGATACGTATTGCTTTATTTCTTTGTTCAAATTTTCAGATAGTTTATGAAATGTAATGAAATTTTGGTCTATATAAGAAACACCTGGGAATTCTTACACAAAGCTATTAAAAGAGACAAAGGTCATGAGGAGGCATGCAGTCTGATCATTAATAATAAAAAAAAAAAATTGAATAAGACTTCAGATGCAATGCAATGCAATGGAGGAAAATTATTTATTTGAGTCTAGAAAGGCAATTTGTTAATCCTCTTGTCCCATTAAACTATGATCAAATCATACTACTTTAATGATTCTAAGAAATCAGCTCGAACAAGCAGTTCCTTTTAAGTGTACATGATGCCGTCTTTTGTTTCACAACAAACAGACGTGTAAACAATGATCTCCAGGTTCATACTGTAGTTGTTGACTCACCTCCACGAACAGGAAGCATGGCACGATGGAGGTACTGCTCTTAACACCAGGCTTTTCCTCAGCTGCCATATTGTATAGCTTTTACTCTTTCTCTGTACCGATTCTGCTTTGTCTCCTACGTCTCACACCTAAGACAGGGGAAAGCGGTGTTAGTCTGAGACCAGCACAACACATAATAAAGGCATACTATATAAACTTTGCATGACCTATAAAGCATCATTGCTTCTCATGTGTCAAATGTCCTGGAATATCTCATATTTCATTACATGAAAAATCTCTAGCGAGACAGTTATTGATTTGAATTAAGTGCCTGATGGAACTGTAGAATGAAATCACTGAAACCTGCCTCATATCATTTATCGGGATAGGAAAAATTCAAATTATTTTTTTCTTAGGTATTTAAAATGTTTTGATAGATTAAGGCTGTTGTTTTTTTTTCATCTAAAGAAAGTGAATAAACTGTTAAATTACTGATCCACATTTAACACTAAACTAGTAGCTGAGTAATTGAGTTGGAAAATACAACTTTCAATGAACTGTGACTGTGATTTAAATGTACTTATAAAAAAAAAAATCGTCAACAATTCAAGCGGCATGGTGACTTAGTGGTTAGCAGGCTGCCTTGCACCTCCTGGGTCCAGGTTCGATTCCCGCCTCTGTGTAAATGGAGTTTGCATGTTCTCTGGTTTCCTCCCACAGTTCAAAGATATGCAGATTAGGCTAATTGTCGTTCCCAAATTGCTCATAGTGTGTGAATGAGTGTGTTAGTGTGTGTATGTGTGTGTGCTGTGCGACGGATTGGCACTCTGCGATGGCCTTGTGCCCTAGATCTCCGGAGATAGGCTCCAGGCCCCCCGTGACCCTGGATACAGGATAAAGCAGTAAAGACGATGTGTGAGTGAGTGAGTGAGGGTAAAGAATTTAATGGACAAAAATGTTGCTAATAAACATACCCTCACCGGCCACTTCATTAGGAACACCTGAACAACTGCCTGTTCCTGCAAATTTCTCCAGTAATTAGCCAATCATATAGCAGCAAATCAGTACATTAGGTCATGTAGTCATGATGTAGACAAAATGATCTGGTGCAGTTCAAACTGAGCACCCAAATGGGAAAGAAAAGTAACTTTGATTGTGGCATGATTGTTTGTTCCAGATGGGCTGGTCTGAGTATTTCTGAAACTGCTGATCTTTAGCGTTTACAGAGAATGGTTTGAAAAAGGGGAAAGTATCCAGTAAGTGGCAGTTCTCCGGGCAAAAATGCCTTGTTGTTGCCAGAGGTCAAAGGAGAATGGCCAGAGTGGTTCGACCTGATAGAAAGGGAACAATAACTCAAATACCATGTAATTACAACCGAGGTATGCTGAAGAACATCTTTGAAAGCAGATGGGCTACAGCAGCAGAAGACCACACTGGATGCCACTCCTGTCAGCTAAAAACAGGAAACACTTTGAGCCTACACTTCATGTGAGCTTAGCAAAATTAGACAATAGAAGATTGGAAAAATGTTGCCTGGTCTGAATTGTCTCGATTTCTGCTGTGACATTTGGATAGTAAGGTCAGAATTTTGCATAAAACAACATAAAAGCACAGATCCATCATGTCTTCTATCAACGGTTCAGGCTGCCAGTGGTGTAATGGTGTAATGGTGTTGGGTATATTATCTTGCCACATTTTGGGCCCCTTAGTACCATCCGAACATTATGTTTAAATACTACAATCTCAGTGAGTATTGTTGCTGACCATAGCCATCCCATTATGGCCACAGGATAGTATACTATGTTACAAAGCTATAATCATCTCAAATGACAATAAGTTCACTGTACTCCCATGGCTTTCACAGTCACCAGATCTCAATCCAATAGAGCACTTTTGGGATGTGGTGGAACAGGATATTCTCATTATGGATGTGCAGCTGACAAATCTGCAGCAGCTGTGTGATGCTATTATGTCAATATACACCAAAGTCTCTAAGGAATGTTTCCAGCACATTGTTGAATCTGTGCCATGAAGAATTAAGGCTGTTCTGAAAACAGCCCAATACTAGCAAGGTGTACGTAATGAAGTGCAAAATGAGGTTTTAAAGCAAATAATCAAATTATAGCTAATAAATTAACATGAACAACCGTTACAAAGCAAAGAGTAAGTGCATACAGCGTGTTTCTAATGTATAGTACAGAACTATTTTTAAGAAATCGCAAAGAACGTCTCCCATTCTTTGCAATTTCTTAAAAATAGTTCTGTACTATACATTAGAAACACGTAAGGAAAAGGGAACATTCTGGAGTGGCCAATATTCGTATATCAGAAATGGATCAGTGACATTTTTTCCCGTGAGAAAAGAAGATGCACATCATCCAACATATTTTGTGTAGTTGTTGGGCTGGACATTTTGCTGAAACCTGGCAACTGTTGTTAATGATATTAGCTCTTTGGCAAACACACCTGCTGAATCAAACTTGGGTACGTCTAAAACTGTTCCAAACAAGCTATTAAGCTGCATGATGGATGACGACTGTCAGGAATTGAATGCACAGAGGATGCAGGTGCAGACTCTTCTTTAATAGGCGATCGATCATAGCAGGAAGCGTGAACATGAATAGTGAACAAGTTTTAAGCGCCAAAGACAAAAACACGATGGATGCAAGGCCTGGACATACTGAAAACCTTGAAATGTTGAAACAAACACAAACCTGGGCCATATGATAAAGAAATGTATAACTTGCAAAGATTGATGGGCAATGTAGTCTAGTGCCTTCATGACATTGTCCCCTCTACTGTGCAAAAGTCCAAAGGGGGTCTTGGACGGTCATTGGAAAATACGATGCCTGAGGGGGAAGTGACATTCCTCATGAAGAATGTGGGGGAAATGAAGTGAAGTTCTTTGTTGCCCCTGGAAGGGGTGCAAGGGGAGGTGGAATGACGTCCTCAGCTGGGCGGAAAGGCAGAGTGACATTCTTATCAGCATCAGGAAATGTAGCAAAGTCAGATGCAAGGCCAGGAGACATGGTGACATCCTCAGTGGCTATGGGTGATACATCAGGATCAGAGACAAAGCAAGGAGGACGGGTGATGCCCATGGAGGTGTCACAAGCATCCTTAGAGGGGCAGAGTCGGGGGCTAAGACCACTTCTCCAGAGTCAGAAACTTTGGGACTGCCTCTTTTAGGCTGTCTCTGGTCCAGGCTTGGCAATGTGGGAAAGCCGTTCCATTGAGCTGCATAGCAAGTCTGTCATGCCCTGTTGGTGAAAATCACACCAAGTTGTTTGTGGCTTGTTCATAAGCTGTTCAGGACCAATCTTTCCGAACACAAACCAGGTGCACCTGATACAGACATGGTGGCTGATGGGAGCTACTGTATACTCGGCACTTAGATGGTGCTCCCCTGACATTGACTTTCAAGAGCCTATTATTGGGTAATTCTAAATATATACTTTCAAATCATAAGTCAGTTGTCATACTGTAGTTTCTGGACCTTAAAAACAAGGTTGTTATTAATGTTATCCTGCTAAACCAAAAATCAAGGTCACAACGTGCTATTGGATGAATTACAAACTTAACTGCTGAATGGCTATTTCTAGTGCAAGAATGTTGACTTTATTTGTAGGCAAGAACTCAGATCAGTTTAAGGACCTTGGCCGCTATGAATTATTCATTCACATAATCTATCCATACTTCAAGTTTAATAAAGGGTTCAAGGATTGACATGGTTACAATGAATAAAAAAAAGGATGGAGCATCTTTCTGTACATGTTTTTTTTTTTTATAAGTAGTGAGCTGAGAATAAACTCATACTCAAAGTCTTCAGGTGATCAAATACAACGCAAACACAAGGATGTTCGTTGCACAGAAGGATATTTTCAGTTGGATGAAAGGATTAGAGATTTGTGGCTATTTCCAGAAAAGGTTAAGACATTGCTCCTGAAACTGTTCCTGTGCCAAAGAGAAGTGAAATGCACAGAATTTTCTAAAAGTGTGTGTCTGTGCATGTGTGTTGTGTTTGTGTGTGTGGAGAAAGTATAAAATACAGTAAATGAGGAGAAATCAATGAAATCTGATGAAGCGCTCGAGTTCCTCAGAGTAGCTGGAGGGCTGACAATAAAGCAGAAGCAAGAGCAATTCATCTTCAAATCAGTTTCCATCAAAATCAGTTTCCCTCATTCTGGATGAAGGCTGTTGTAAAGATAAGCCTCTAAAACTGAAAGGAAGGAAATGCCATGACAAGAAATAGAGAAACTGTTTGTAACCATCCCTGTAATACATTCTCTCCCTCTCTCTCTACTTATGTGCGATCGGCTATATTTGATTTTTATTAAGTTTTAGTCAGAGTAGAGATGCCACTAATCTAATTGATCATTCCATCAATCAGGATCTCCAACACACACAGACAATATGAAGTCACATTAACCAACCACATCAACATCACATTAACATCACTGCCAATAATGAATGGAAAAGAAGAGAAAGATAAGGAGGAAGAAAAAGCATGCTTTAAAAAAATGATATGTATCTGGTAATGGGTTCAAAAGCCAAAATTATATTTAAAATATATATATTTTTATAAAGATTCTCTACCACTATGCTATCATAATTATATCTGGATATTATACAGCTCATACAGACGTGCATGCAGAACGGCTTCATTATTCAAGTAGTCCCTTCCTTTTATCCCCCTTTCCCGTGCTCAACTCCTCTTTTTCTTCGTTTTCTATCTCCCTCTCTCTTTCAAACAGAATGTTCAGGGTGCCAGATGGAGCTCGTAATTTCCTTGGCTGCAGTCTCAGGATTGGACGATGTGTTGTCTGTTGTACTATTGTTTTAGCATTTGATTGGAGAACTCTGTCTGTCTGTCATAATGTTGTAAATTTACATTTATCAGGCAATCCCTAGCAACACACACACACACACAGTTAAAATCTATTATCTAAATTGGTATTCCTATTTATTACTAGTTATCTGGAAAGAAAGACAAAGAGGGGGGAAAAAGCATGAGAGAAAAAGGGTACAGTACATTACGATTTTGCCTAGCAGGGTAATTAGAACTGGCATATGGGGAATACTGTGTCCTGTCTCTCCATCTTTCTGTCTCCCCACTCATATCTTGTCTGTCTCTATTTCACTGAAACACTGTAGGTTATGCACACATACAGTATTATGGTCATGCACAAAAGAATCAGTAGTAGGCAAAATGCTTCAGGACAGAGACAATGCATTATGCACAGATGCACATACAGTACAGACAAACACACACACATGCACCCACAGACAGCCCCCCTCACCTCATGCACACGGCTGCCTTGTTGATGGATTCCTATGCAGCAGCCATGGTGGAGGAGGGTCTCAAGACCGATTCCAGCTCCGGTACACACGCTCTCTCCTTGCTCGTCTCTTGCTCTTTTCTTCTTTTTCTCCCTTTGCCTTGCTGCTCTCCTTCTCTGCTCTGCCCACACAGGCTGGCTCTGAATAATGGGTGCTCAAGCACAATCACTCTCCACGCTCAGTAGCAACATACACACTCATATGTGGCATGCACGTTTGTCCTTCCCTTAATGAGGCCGTCCAGACAACGACAGATGAACTGCGAACTCAAGAGCTCTGCTGCAGCTCTAGAGCACAGCTGCAGGGAGGTGGGGAACGTGTGTGTTAGTGCATGTGTGTGTAAAAGTGAGAGCGGGTGAGAAGCTGAGGGCAGGGCATGGGAGGATCTCATTTGTGTTTGAAGCTAGCACAGCCCCCTCTCCCTCCACCCCTCCCTTCATCCATCTTCTCTGGAGATACAGGTAGGACTGCATTCAGGGTAGTGAAAGCGGGTTTATCAGTATTGATCAGCTTCTGGTCAGCTTTCATCCCGTCTGTGTGTTTTTTTCTACGAGAGAGAAATGGAAAATTGTCAGTGAATGAGAAGCTGCAAAATATGCATGAGCACATCTAACGTTTTTACCATGCGTGTGTCCATGTGTCTTACGGTGAAGAAACAAATCTACAGAATACAGATGAACTCACTGAGCACTTTATTAGAACATCTGTACACCTCCTCATTCATACAATTATCTAATCTTGTGGCAGGCAGCACAATGCATAAAATTACAGGTATGCTGATACGGACCGATAGCTTTGATTGGGATAACATTCACATCAACCATACACATGGCGACAAAAATATGAGCTCAGTAATTTTGACTGCGTCATTAGCGCTGGTGCCAGACTGGCTGCTTTGAGTATTCTATATCTGCTGATCTCCTCAAATCTTCATATGCAACAGTCAACAGTTTTTAAAGTTTGCATAAAATTGTGCCATAAAGAAGAAAAAAAAAGAATGTGAATGCAAACATCTTGTTGATGAGGGAGGCCAATGGAGAAATGCCAGACCGTTTCAATCTGACAGAAGATTGAAGATAATTACTCTGTAACATGATGGTGAGCAGAAAAGAATCTTTGCATGCGTTGTCACATCAAACCTGTAGATAAAAAAGCAGTAGACCATGACGGATTCAACTTGGTGGTGCTGGGGTTTGAACCTGAGACCGTCCAATCAGGAAGTCGGTAGCTTAAATAATGAGCTACCCCTGTCCAATATACAGTAAAGTGCAATATAACTCAGTGGCTTTCCTCAAATACCAAATCTAAATCCAACAGAAGACCTTTGGGATGTGGTAAACCAGTTCACATCTAAAAGCATGTACATACACTTGAAAAATCTACAGGAATTGCTGGATGCATTCGTGTCATCATGAACCAGAATCCCAAAAGAGTGTTTCCAGAGTGTTGTGCCATCAATGCTATGAAGAATTAAAGGTTTTCTGAAAGCAAAGAGAGGCCCTACCGTATCCATTATTGGTATCATATTCCTAATAAAGTGCCACTGAGAATATATGCACTCATACCCACAAAAATGTACAAAAAATGTAAGATACATTATGTAGTTTAATATATATAAGTTATATTATACTGTATATAATATATAATGGTATAAGTATATATCGAACTATAATGGAACAGTGTACATTTTAATAATGGCATATGTCAGGAATATGTAAGCTTTACTTTAAAAACACATACTGTATATAATATACGTCCATGTACGCCAGGAGTTCTTGTCAACAAATTGATGAGCTCGGGGAAAGAAGAGTAGCAAGAAATCCATCATCACTCATATTCTGACAAATTCACACCTTTTGTGCTATGATGATTCCCACCTCCAGCGCTAGTAGTGCTTACAAGCATTCAGTCTGACCATTGGACAACTGAAAAGCCAGATTCTGTAAAGTGGAGATACATTTCCAGAAAAATAGGTTTGTTTTTTTGATAGGAAGAAAAAGGTAAAATTACAAAAAAGGAAAACGGTAAAGGCCCTAAATATTTGAGTGAGAAACAAGAAAAAGTACTTTCATTGCAATGTTCGATTAAATTAATTTAAACGAAAAAGTGATCATAAACAGATTTTTTTTTTAAAAAGACCTGCCCAAAAAAAAAAAAAAATCAAGTAGTTCTACTGGCTCATTATATGTGTGTGGAAATGAGAAGATCTGGAAAACAAGATCCGTGATGATCGTTCACCTATGCCAAATTTCTGATGAATCTGTTGTGAAAGAAATCATAAATTAACTAAAAGCAAAGAACAGACAGAAAAAAAGCATCCATGAAATATCCTGAAAATATAGCACAATATACTTATACAGTATGTATAAATCTCTGTGTACAGTATATGTACAGTACATGTTCATATCTGATCTTTGTATGCTAAACTTGCATGTATTCTCATGTACAGTATGTTCTGTGATTTGATCAGTTTGAACTGCAAATTTGAATAGCAGATTTTCAAAAACACATTTACATTTGTTGAAAAACTATGATTATGATTATGATTACTATTATGATTATACTTGTTTTATTGGTTGTTCTTTATATAGCTAAGAGATCAAAAAGTCCACAATGCTTTTTAATTATTTCTCTAAGTAGTAAAGTTCAAATGACAATAATATTAGAAGTTCTGTTATGAGTAATGCTCTTATGGATATAATGTTGCATCTGTGCATTATCATTTGCAGCATCCAGTGGGAGGCTAAATGGCCATCAGTGCCTGAAACCTGACTGTCTACGCCACTTGACCTGCTTAAGAGATATTTTGTTCATGCCTGTTCAAAAAGACTACAAAAGGTCTATAATTGTAGATTTTAAAACAACAAATTGGATTAAATGACTAATCCAGAAAAGGGTTTAACCTTAAATATTGCAATCCTGAAGACTGATAACAGTCGGGTAAGGGGCACTGTGGAAATTACTGTGTAATGACAACCCTTGTGACCTTAGGACTCTATATAGCAGATGTGTGCATGTGTGTGTGCATGTGTGTGTGCGTGTGTGTGTGTGTGTGTGTGTGCGTGTGCGTGTGCGTGTGCGTGTGCGTGTGTGTGTGTGTGTGTGTGTGTGTGTGTGTGTGTGTGTGCGCGCGCGCATGTGTGTACAACCACAGTCCCCTGAGTATCTCTCTGCCTTCAGACAGCTTGAGCACTACTGAAGCACCATTGTAGAGGGGGGTTTTGAGAAAGGGGCGTAAAATGTGATTTTTATGTTACTACGGCAACCTTGCATCTTCTGAGGCTGATGCAAGCTTTAGGTTACATAGATAGAAATGAAGCACAGTGGGAATGCTTCCATATAAGCATGAAAATATAAATGATTTCTAATGCATAAATAGGCACATTCACAACCACATTTTATCTTAACACATATGCGGCTCTATTGATTTATCTTGCCATTCAGTAACAGAATCATTTAACTAATAGCGTCTGTATACAGTTTCTTGGTCTAGACATGCCCAGACTGTAAATCCTGTCAAAGCACATTTAATTTAGTCATATATATTCTGCAATTTAGACAGACAGCTTTAGCAGAATAAACAAAAAATGGATTCCACAATTCCAGATGTTGGTCTACTGCGCTGATGTTCCTTTTTCTCTTGTTATTCCTTTTTTCTTTTAAACAAAAAGAATTATTCTTGTCTTTTGCATGGTCTATAATTTTGCATCATTTTAACCTTTTCAGACCACAATTATGGTGCAAAACTGAAAACTGAAATGTAACGTAAAATACATGAGGTCAAATGTATTTTAAAAATGTCAAATATAATAAATAAATAAATATAAAACCAAGAAGTAAACCGTGTCTGCCCTTACTTAGTGCAATTCAAATGGAAATGCAGAGTATGTTGCTACAGATTCTAAATTATTCACTCACCTTTGAATTAGTTGCACCTTATTGAATTCAACCAGGAATCATGTGATCATTTCCCTCTTACAGTACATCTCTCAAACACCACTCTGATCACAGCTACAGCAGTTCACATTATGTGCAAGTTTGTTGAAGTGACAATGGACGAGGATTAGTTATGACACTCCATAATAAAGAACGGCTCATTTAATTATAGCCTGCTTGTGTTCCTTTAACATCCTGAGGATTTTCTTGTTCCAGAGGAAAAAAAGCCATGAATATTTTTGATATTTTTTCTTCTCATGAGAAAGAATCATGTTATATTATACAAAAAGACAGATGGAGAGCTGAGGTATAATGCCCAGAGTGAACTATGATATTAATAATATGCAAATCTATGCTATCTGTGATCCATTAAAATTCATGGCACAGCATGGCAGCAAGGTTGTTAGGGTCAAAGCAGAAAAAAGTTACCAGGAATATGTTGCAGGAGATTTGCAGATCCATTGAAACATCCAGATATTTTTTTCCAAGTACATTTTCCCACCTAAGGATGTATGAACAGGTGCAGTGTTATGTTTTTCTGAATAACTGTTTCAATTGATCTTTGGTCCACATCCATGATACTGTAAGTTATTATGTTGCTTTTTTTTCCTCCAAATTTTCAATAGTTTTGCCTTTTTTTAAAAATGTCTTTTAAAAACATTTTTTACTTCATAAAAAGATTTCCTCTAGCTTTCTTTAAGCTTCTTTTCTTTGACCAATTGGGGAACCCTTAAATGTGCTACCAAAAAATCCTTCAAGAAAGAGTTTCAGAAAGGTTCTAAGTAAAAGACTTAACAGTCTCTAAGTAACAGGGAACCCCTGAAAAAATCTTTTTAAAATTGGTCTAAATTTTCTTGTTAAAAAGTCTAAACGCCCCTCCAGGTCAAGGGTTCACATCCCGCTTTCAGGTCTGCGTGTGTGGAGTTTGCATGTTCTCTACCTGCTTGGTGGGTTTCCACTCAGTATTCAAGTTTCCTCTAACAGTCCAAAGACATTAAGGTAATTGAAAAAGACGGTAGGGTAATTGGTGTTTCCAAATGCCCTATAGAGTGTGTGTGAGTGGCTAATCAGTGTTTCCATATTCCTCATATGGCGTGATGAGATGATTTGGCTCCGCACCCAGGGTGTACTCCTCATGACCCAAGTTCATATGGGATTGGCTTTCCACAACCCTGAGCAGGACAAGTGGTAGAGAATGAATGACACAATCACAAGATGGGAATAAATATATTAGGGTTGTTGTTCGTTTCATTTAATTTCCTTGAAATTTAGACATATTTTCATGCCATTTTCTTCATAATACGCATATGGGAATTAGCTCTTATGATTTACTGCATATGAGAACAAGAATAGAAAACACGGCCAGTCTCAACATATGGTGTATCTTGCGCATGGTCTCCAGACCAAAGCTAATCAGTCATAGGGGAGAACAGTCCTTCTAATACACACATCTTTTTTTTTTTTTTTAAAGGTATTTTGTAGTCTTGTATGACTAAACCCAAATTCGTTAGTGCTGCTCTATCTCTCTCTCTCTCTCTGCCTACTGTAGGTTGTTCGTCTATATTTTCTTTATATACATATAATTAGAGGCCTTTTTCTTTCTTTTTCTCTTACAGTCTTTATTAACCACCTCAAAATTTCATTAAATTCCTGTGTTTGTGGACAAATGTAGACTACAGTGGAAGAAAATCTTTTTTAATTGACCCTTCATTAGATTTTAGGGCGTGGCTGTACGTTGATTAACTTTTAGAGCACCTGGAAGATTTTTATACAAAATTGTATTACGCACACACTTGAACCAACATTAAACATTCTCTCTCTAAACATTTAATAAATGCACTTCATTTTATGAATTTATGCAAATCCCCCACCCAAGTGCATAACTGGCCATGTAATGCACTGTGTAGATTTAATAATGAATAAAAGAAACATTGTGCATCTATCTACAGTATGTATTATTAATAAAACGTTCAGCAACTACAATTTAATGGAACAAGATATTCTAGGCTGTTGCAGAAAGCTGAAGGTATTTCTGTTGAGTGTTCTTACACACACTGTTTCACGAAACACAATTTAACAACCAGCCTCACAACTAATCAATAACAGAGCTACAGTAGCACTCCATGTTTCAGCTGGAATGCTCATTCTGTCACCCAAGGGCAACTTGATGCATTTAAAAACATACACATTTTTGAACACACAACTACTCCACAGTTTTGATTAAAAATCCACCGTTTTGATTTAGTGATGAGTCTAACTGGACCTACCGTATATAAACACTGTATGGCGTTAATTCAACAATTGGGATTTGGCTGTGTACTGCATGTGCCAAATTGCTTAATCTAATTTCATAATATACGGTAACTGTCCTTTTTCAGGAAGCAAAAATCCAATTTACTGTACTGGATTAATTGCTACCATTTTTCCAGCAGTGGCCTGTAAGTAACCCTACAGGGAACAGAACCAGACTGAAGGCACTGCAACCCACTAAAATAGAAAGGAGCAAATTAGTTAGAGTGCTTCATGTACAGTACTGCCGAATGTGTATTTCTGTATAATGAACAATTAAAGGTGAACTTTGTGATGTTTAAAATGGTTTAGACTAAGTAATGTGAATAACAAAATGCACACTCACTGACGACTTTATTAGAATCACTATAATGCCATAACACTGGATAGGGTTACGTTTCCTCTCAAAACACCCTCAGGTCTTTATGTCTTGAACAAGCTCTTAGAAAGAGAAAGCTCACCAAAAGGTGGATTCTGATCTGGTGACTGGGAAGGTCACTGAAGAACAGTGAACTTATTGTCAAGTTCAGGAAACAAGTTTGAGATGACTTTTGATTAGTGTGATTGACATGGTGCTTTAACATACTGTACAGGAAGCTGCCATTAGAAGATTTGTGAGAAGATTTGTGAGACATGGCCTTTCTAAAGGTCATTTCACACCAGATGAGTTTTCCAATCACATGAACTTCTGTTTTAACTAGCCTCTCAGGCCACATCGAGTCTATTAAATGCATCTTTTACTCCTGTAAAATGAGCCACTTTTGTTTTACTTTGCGTTGCTTTGAGATGGCAGTGACGTAGTGGTTAGCACTGTGGCCTCATACCTCCAGGGTCAACGGTTTGAGTCCCGCCTTTACATACTGTACCTCCCCCTATTTGTTTTAACAAAGGTTTAATGTATTTCCAGTAAGTTTTGTAGATAAATGTAGGCAGTGTGTCCCATTTCATTTACATCCACATTTCAATCAGCTATAAAACCGGCTGCTTAAGTTTCTTCATATATGCAATGAAGTTAAAGTCGTCAATGTTTGAAGCATTTCAGCTTTGTGTGGACGAAATAACTTCTAGTGGTTCAATTGTTAGTCAGAAATCTACCAGTTAGACTCTGAATGTATTCATCCTGATGACCCACTTTTCTCAGTGCTTCTCCATTTCACTGTCTTAGAGTAAGAAAATGGTGTTTGAACTGGTCATGCCACTAAAACCCTAATTATAAGTGAAGAATTGATTCATTTGTAAAATTTGATATTTCATTTAATAAAGGTCAGAGAGTTTTAGAATAAAATAGAGCAATTGGAGTATTTGAGAATTACTCTATATTTGTACAAGAAACAGAATAGAGTGTCAAAAATAATTAATTCCCCAATGGTAGTTGGCCCTATTTTATTCTTCAATTATAAATTAAACTCAAGAAAAATTGGAGCACAGCATCACTTGAGTGAAGTCATTTGAATATTTTGTAAAGAGGGCACATTTTAAAGCCAAGGAGTAAAATAGGGCCAAATATTAATGTTAAGCTACTGTAGCATAGTGGAAAGTGATAAATGCCTAAATATGGATTTGTATGGCTGGCCATACACACTAAATTTACACAAATATACTCATTGTCTATACCGCTTTATCTCCTGTATACAGGGTCGCAGGTGGCCTGGCACCTATCTCAGGACACTTAGGGCATAAGGCGGGGTACTCCCTGGACAGGGTGCCAATCCATTGCAAAACACACACATACAGCACACACACTCACACGCTACGGGCAATTTGGGAACCCCAGTTAGCCTAATCTGCATGTCCTTGGAGTGTGGGAGGAAACCGGCGCACCTGGAGGAGAACCACCAATCACAGGGGGAAAATGCAAACTCCATGTGCACAGACCCCATGGCGAGAATCAAACCCGGACCCTGGAGGTGCAAAGGCGACAGTGCTGTTTTTTTTTTTTTTTCTAATTTATGAGATTTGCATAAATGCTTAGGTAAATGTTTGTATGAATTATTTGCCGATAAATCCATTCATATACAGATAAAGAGGGGACATAATTATAGTAATAATACTATGAAACATTACAGTTTCAAGAACATGCTGGTTTGGAAATTGGTTATATTCTAATAAAAATAAAAGTGTGGCGTGAGGTTGCAGTTCTGTAGGCAGCAATGCCACGTCACTGGTTTGTGGGTCACTAGTTCAGTCCTGACCTCAGGTTAGTATCCCTGAGGGGTTTTGCATGTTTTCTCCAGGTCCAAAAACATGGCATTAGGTGGAATGGTTTCTGTAACTTGCCACTAGGAATGTATGTTTTTACAAATGTGCCTGTGTATGGTGACCTGTGATGGCTTTGTATTTGATCCAAGGTGTACTCCCACCTCATGCCCAGTGTTCCCAGAATTGGCTCTGAATCCACCACAGCCCTGAGCAGGATAAAGCCAGCACCAACTACTCCCTAGGAACGTTTGGCTCACAGTGTGTCATTAATGTGCGACTTATGACTGTCTCTGACAGCATAATGATGACTATGTTCCTATGAAAGATTAGCTGGCGGTTGTGTAATACTGAAATCAATGTGTTGTCAAAACTGAACTTTTAACTTGTCCATTACTTTGTTGGTCTCATGTGTATTATGCGTCTCACGAGGTGAACTGCAGTTAGACTACAGATTGCAGCTAGAGTTAAGATCAAAAGTTATAATCTCCTTGAAATTAAGACACAAATACACACATTTAGCGTGTTCACAGATATTGCTTCACAAATACGGTCAAAGGCCGTTAAGATGTGATTGAGTTGTTTTAAATAACTTATGAGCCCTTTGCCTTTGTAACATCTTCCAGTCTTGTATTCTGAGAGCAGCTTCTGGATTCTCTTGTGATTCATAATCAAAAGCAACTTTTTTATATTGGTAAAATGGCTGTGTAAAAAAAATGAAAAGTAATGCTCATACAATAAAGACTTAAAAACAGCTAATATATCATATAAGCCTATAAGAAGTTGTCCGACATTAAAAGGAGCCTTTTACACAAAATTCACTTTCTATCACTTTTGTACCAAGAAAAAACATGTGAAAAATAATTTCCTGTGTTTTGTCTTTTTCTCTATTTTTGTATTGGAACTTGGAATAACTTTTCCAAGCCAATTAGAATTTCTCCTTTTATTGTGACCTCATATAAGAAGATGCTTTCCCCCCGCTTGTTGCTCATCCCTGCTGTTTTATGAGGGGCCGTGGCTCGGTATTATCCCATTTATGTACACTATGAGTAAAATAACACAAGATTCAAATTCAAATTTTATTTGTCACATACACAATCCTACACAGTATGATATGCAGTGAAATGCTTAGGCAACTGCCCTGACCTTAGAACAAGAAAGAAAACAAAAAGAAAAAAAAACTTACTTATCTAAGAAGGAATAAGAAAGAATATCTATAAAGTAAATAAATATCTGAACAAAAGTAAATTTGAGAAAAATATATATAAGTAAAAATTGACTAAGAGAATAAAATAAAATAAAATATAAAATATAAAATGTATGTAAATACAAATATACATTAAATGAAGATATAAGGAAATAAGAAAGTGAGAAGAACTGTACAAATAGAAAATATTGGAATGAAAAATTGTAACTGTACAAATAGAAAAGATTGAGGTATAATATTGATGTTAGCTTGTTTAAGAAAAAGTACAATTTTTAAAAAATTGTATCATTGTAATTAGGTATATAGCTTTCTCGTCAGCTCACTGTATATTTATATAGTGGATTATGACATATCCAGGAAGGATAAGACCTACAATTTGTGCTAAAGTTGCTATAAAGTACTGAATAAAGTTTAATTAGGATTATAATGTTTCCTTATGAAGTTGAAAAAGATTCTATTCTATATCAATTCTTTATGTTTTTGCTTTGTTATTATGGGTTAAAATATGTGTTGATTATGTGCCAACTGGGCATGGAACCCATTTTAAATGACATCTGACTACTTTCTGAATTCTCTGTATGAGCATGAGAATAGCACTCATATCCCATAGAAATTATTATACATAATGAATGTTTAACTGGCCCAGAGCACAAAAAATGTAATGGAAAGATCAAATTTTGGCTCTGCTCCACATAAATTGACCCTCTGTTGAGCAATGACGCAGTGGAAATGTCACATGTTCCCAGTAAACACACTTATATAACAAAAACATGACAGGGGAATGCAATATGTTTTGACTGAACACAAGGTAAGGAGAACAGTAATGAGAAAGCTCAGGGAAGGAGAACATCTACGCATAACAACATTAACTGAAAAAACAATATTAAAATAACTCAAGGTAAGACTGGCATGAACATTAAGGCTAAACAACTTGAATTTAGTGGAATTGAATTTTAATGTAGTGGAATTGCATTTACTTTACCGCACTGTTGGCAGCTTGTTGAATTCCTGTGGCAGGTTTGTGAGGAACGGGCTTGTGCAGAAACAATGGTGTTGTGTCTTTTTGGTTGGCATTTTGTGTTGTCGAACTGAACTGCGTATACATACAGCAGAAAAAGTGGCACCAATGCAAATTCATGCCTGATACAGTCAAATGACTTTATCTGAATAGACAAGGACTGTTTCACACAAGAGTAATCCAGTAGCAACTCTCAGTGAAGGTGAATTCGGGGTTAGGTTAATTGTGAAAAAGATGTCCTTAGGAACAATGTGAGTACAAAATATTAAAATAATTGTATGCATTTGTGCAGTTATAATAAAACAATTGCATAATTTAGAGCAGTTGAAGTTTGGTAGCAGCTATTAACAAACCAGGCATGTGTTGCACAGAGCTTGACTTTACCTGTAGCATGTTGTATTCTTTTTTTTAATGCTTTCTCTATAATATTTTTTATGTTTTTCTGTAACCTTGCTTAGCTCTCTCTCTCTCTCTCTCTCTCTCTCTCTCTCTCTCTCTCTCTCTCTCTCTCTCTCTCTGTCCCTGTGTGTGTGTTTGTGTGTGTGTGTGTGTGCATGCAGGCACATGTGCATGTAACTGCAATGCAATGGAAAACATGGTCAATGATTAAACAGTACAACAAACTCAAACGTCATACTGTGTCTGTTGCAAATATGAACTCCACTCCCCTCCTGAAGGTCATGCCAATGTCTTAAGGTTGTATATAGTGTGGAGGTGGCTTGGTCCCTTTAGAAAGAGAGTATTGGAAATATTGGAGAGATGGCAACGGCTGTGACATATACTTTTTATGGCATGTAAGGAAGTACAGTACCACTGTTTGCAATGCCTGGAGAAAAGTTCAACATCCTAGGAATCAGACAACCTACAGTACCAGGTACAGCCAATGCTCCAATTGTAAAGGAAATTCCATTCAAGGGAATGGAATATGTATATGTATATATGTATATGTAATATGTATATATGTCCTAGGGGCTCTTGTGTTCAAAAACATTTCTTTCTGGGTAACCAGATCCCCAAATGTAGGTTGGTCTCACTGCACCTCATACTGTTCCTGGAAAGCAACTAACTAGCCAATGATATGCCTAATATGATATGCCATCATGACCTCATGACTGCAATAGTTCTATACTCTGTAAAAATGTATCCTTTTAGTTTTGTGCCAGTTTAGTAGTCCCATTGTCACTTAAATACAAGGAAACCCGCTCAGTTACTGTAGCAGCCATACATGACCATGCCATAAGATGAGGTGATGTGCTACAGGTCATAAGCAGTTCCATTACTTTCTTTTTTTCTGTCTGTGACTCTGGTACAAGTTGTTATTTGTTATTTGTCTCATTTGTTCATAAGATGTTGTTCCAAAGCTATGCATGCTCTCTAGTATGGTCTTGACCTGGCCAACTTTTGTGAATGAGATTTTCTTTACCAGAGAAACCATCTGCTGCCATATACAGTACCTTTTCCTGTGGTTGTCTGAGGTGTTCCTGAGCCAATATTGCGGGATAGTCAAAACAAAACAATCGTACACATTGACCACAGAATAATTTGCAGATCATCATACATTGAAAATTTGATTGCAATGCCCCAGACCCCAGATGGCAACATATATAACTAGGTCTACCAAGCAAACTTTAATGGACTCCAACTATTCATTTGAGAATTCATTATTATGCCTACATTGGCTACACTGTGCACCTGTAGCTAGTGTAACAGGGTTTGACGCATACACAAGGCAAGGTCTTAGGAATAATTGCAATTTTTTTTAGAAAAATGGGGAAGAAAAAGTTTTAAAAAGGGGAGAAAATGCACTAGTCAGAAGGTTTGTGAACATGCTGGTATGGTGGCGGTGCCTGGCTGGCATGGTGGCGAGCGATGGTGGCGGACAGAGTGAGCCCGTGTGGGCAGCGACTCCTGCGTCACTTTGGGCGCTCTTCTACCTGGCTAGCCGGACCTTCCCAGCTTCCCATGGGGTGCGGCCTCAGGAGGGAGTCCCTTTCAACGTCTGCCGACTCAGTGGCTTTTCTGGCTGGGAAAGGGGATGGATGAGCAGTTATTGTTCAACTGGCAACATTGTCCAGAGCCCACCAGATGTTCTTTTTGCAAACGTTTGTAAAAAACAATTGATATGGCCGCACCAATTTTTCTTTTGCAATCTTTTCCATGGGGTTGTCCTGATTTTTTGATGGCAGTGGCAGGTCTTTGAGAGCATGTTGAGAACTATTGTGTGCAAAAATGACCTCACCATGAAACAGCTGAGCAATTGATCAATTACTTTTGGTCCAGTAAAAAAGAGAATTCTGCAGTTCAACAATTGATGTCCTGTCATTTATACATCAAACCGGCTGTTTTTTGGTCATTTTCTTGTTAGCAAAGTTGCCACCTATATCACCTAAATAGAGGCTGAATTTTAAGACGCGTAAATTTTTCAGGTAAGCTTTGTCTTTGTAGTGGTTAACAACCCTGGGTCTGGACAATCCCTTACCATGTGAATTTTACTGTTGTTTTTTGTTGTTGTTGTTGTTGTTGTTCCAGCATCCAGCACACCTAATTAAACTAGTTAGTTAATTAGCAGCTATTTCTAGATGGGAGGACTTGCCGGAGAAACACTAAAATATGCAGGACAGGCGGTCCTGTTTTCTGGGCTTCCTGCAGTGCTTGCTGGACCTGTATGTTTGCAACTAGCGAGCTGTTTACACTCAGAGGCTTGGGGCTTTGGAGATTCAGCCAGAATTCAAATCTGGCTAGCTGGAAGACATTGCCTCACATTCAGCACAGGGGATTTTTGGATCAGACATTACACCTTTGAAATGGACCATTTCGGGTTAGTAAACGCACAGCATGGTTATTTGTTGCTACCTGTGGCACAGACCATGGGATACTCAATATTATTATTTTATTAAGTCTACTGTAGCATCCCAGGCCTCAAATCTGAGCCAGAGTCGCTGTTTGTGTGGAGTGCTTCTGGTTTCTGGCTTCTTCCTAAAACATGGATTGACTGATCTAAATTGCTACTGTGTGCAAGTGTGTTTGTGATTGCTCAGGTGTCAGGTTCAGAAAGTAAAGTTTATCTTATTGGCATGATATGAAATGTAGTTTTTTTTCCCTGTTGTATGCCCAGTCTTGTTTTCTCCCGCATGTTCCTTTTAAATCACAGTTGTTTCAAACACTACAATGTGCAAGAAAAAAATGCCGGTTCTCAATGTGTAATTATATGGAATGACCTACTTGTAGTTCTACAAAGCCTAAACGTCCCTCTTTATACTGGTTACGTTTGAATACTAGTATGTTTTGTGTAAATTATGTGGGATGACAGGAGTGAAATGGCTTTACACACCTTTGAGCAAACTCGCATCATAGAACTCTCGATTTCAGCTCCAGTATTAATTGTAGAACCTACCCAGTTGTGAGCTGGTCAATTCTGAAAATCACTGAAGATAGATAGAGAGAGAGAGGGGGGGGGGGGGGGGGGGGGGACAGAGAGAGAGAGAGAGAGGGCAATAATACTCTATTTTCGGTCTACTTTTCAACAAGCAAAAAGGTTTTCTCTGAGATACGTATGAGTTGTGGAATAAAGAAAAATCTCCCCAGTGTTGCCTGCATATTTGTGCCACTTGGCAGCATCTGCACAGCTGACATGATGGAGTGGAGGAGGTGAAGAGATGTTTGCTCAGTGATTTGTACCTCCTCCTGGGCATTTTATTTTCACTCTGTATCACACACACACACAGCTTAAGGGTATGAGGTCCTGAGTCAAAGCTGACAGCTGGTATAATTTGCTGCGTTGAGCATGTGTGTGTGTGTGTGTGTGTGTGTGTGCGTGTTTAATGCCAGCTGAGGGCCCACATATCGCCTACTCTATGTTAAACTGCTAAAGCAACTGTTTTGTTCAAATCGAAGCAACTCCCACTATGTTTACACATGCACATCACACCTACACACCTTTCTATTTGTCCAGAAAACATTTCCTTATTTACATGACATTATTTTTAACAGGTTCCAAGTTGTTTGTGTTTACTGGGACTCACAGCAGCTTCATGAACAGTCAACTGGTAATAGATCAAACTGGAATATAATAAATATGGTGCCGTATATGATTAATACTGTAACTATGAGTTGTTTGAGTGTTATTATTAGTGTTATATTAGTTGAGTATTATTTCCACTCGCAGAATCCGACACTTTCAAATACCTCAAAACATTAAAACTGTAGATTGAATGCAAAGCATTTATTTAATAGTGGCCTTGCCCTACAGTATTCATACACGCAGACACATACTGTACGTGTCTTAGTGGTCATTACAATTCAACATTTTAAAATAAACTGAACTGAGCTTTAGGATAAGTGCAAGCTCTGAGAGGGAAGGAGAATGATGTTTAAAATAGGATGGCCTGAGGTCAAAATGGAGTACTGGAAACCTCTTACAACTTAATTATTTATTACATGTGTGGTGGCTTGGAAAAGACCTGCACGTTGTCTTTAAATAGTGCCATGAAAAAGTATTTTCCCCCGTCCTGAATTTTTAGGTTTTTGCATATTAATCACACTGTCACGTTTCGGGGTGTTGTGCGGCATAAACGCAGGGGATCCAGGTGGTAACGGAAACGATGTTTTATTAAACACAAAAAACAGGGAAAATCAAACAAAACAAAGATACTATATAATAAAACAAACCAAAACACGAATAAAGACAGCGGTAAACATGAACAAAACTCACAGACATTAATCACGATAAATGAACAGTTGCAAGACCACACAGGAGAACTAAAACAAGCTATTTATAAAGAAACTAATGAGCAAGTCGGTTCAGGTGAGCGCCCTCACGTCACCTGACCGAAGTGCATAAAGGGAAATGAAGTAAAACGAAAAGAACTACAAACAAAATTCACAGGGCGCTTTGGCGCCCTCTAGGGGTTATCCCTGACATAACCCCCCCTCAAAGGGCGCAACTCCGGGGCGCCACAGGAGGTCCAGGGCATCCCCCCCAGGGTCCAATGTCCGCCCCTCTCACCCAGAGGCTGGCACCTATGGCCAGTTGTTCCGATGGCTTCATGCCCCCGTTGAAGCAGGGCGGCGGAGACGGAGGAGGCTCGCCGTCCTCTTTGACGCTGGGCGGCGAAGGCAGTGGGTGCTCGCCGTCCTCGGTGACGCAGGGCGGCAGAGGATGAGGAAGCTCGTTGTCCTCGGCGGCGCATGAAGGCGGCGGCGGAGGAAGAGGATGGCGCTCGTGCTCCTCGGCGGCGCATGAAGGCGGCGGCGGAGGAAGAGGATGGCGCTCGTGCTCCTCGGCGGCGCATGAAGGCGGCGGCGGAGGAAGAGGATGGCGCTCGTGCTCCTCGGCGGCGCATGAAGGCGGCGGCGGAGGAAGAGGATGGCGCTCGTGCTCCTCGGCGGCGCATGAAGGCGGCGGCGGAGGAAGAGGATGGCGCTCGTGCTCCTCGGCGGCGCATGAAGGCGGCGGCGGAGGAAGAGGATGGCGCTCGTGCTCCTCGGCGGCGCATGAAGGCGGCGGCGGAGGAAGAGGATGGCGCTCGTGCTCCTCGGCGGCGCATGAAGGCGGCGGCGGAGGAAGAGGATGGCGCTCGTGCTCCTCGGCGGCGCATGAAGGCGGCGGCGGAGGAAGAGGATGGCGCTCGTGCTCCTCGGCGGCGCATGAAGGCGGCGGCGGAGGAAGAGGATGGCGCTCGTGCTCCTCGGCGGCGCATGAAGGCGGCGGCGGAGGAAGAGGATGGAGCTCGTGCTCCTCGGCGGCGCATGAAGGCGGCGGCGGAGGAAGAGGATGGAGCTCGTGCTCCTCGGCGGCGCATGAAGGCGGCGGCGGAGGAAGAGGATGGAGCTCGCTGTCCTCGACGGCGCATGAAGGCGGCGGCGGGGGAAGAGGAAGCTCGTTATCCTCAGCGGCGCTGTGCAGCGACGGAAGCTCGCCGTCCTCGAAGGCACAGTGCAGCGACGGTAGCTCGCCGTCCTCGAAGGCACTGTGCATTGACGGTAGCTCGCCGTCCTCTTCGCCGCATTGCAGCGGCAGCAGCTCGCTGTGCTCAGCGGCGCGGTGCAGCTGTGCTAGCAGCCCTTGGAGCCTGGCCACCTGCTCCCGCAGGTCACGAATGCGCTCTTCGTTTCTCAGAGCGCATCGCCGAAAGCTGCTCCAATAACTCTGGGAGGCTGCTCCCAGCTGCACGTCCCGCTCACACTCCGCTCTTTTGCCGTTACGCCGTTTGGTTCCCCGGCTACCTTCCACGCCGGCTGCCCAAACTCCAAACATCGTTGCCCCCCCCCAAAAGAATCTCCCCGGGGAAGGGCTCCTCTGCTATGCCTCTTTTTAGGTCTTGCAATCTGTCACGTCGAGTGGTGTTGTGCGGCATAAACGCAGGGGATCCAGGTGGTAACGGAAACGATGTTTTATTAAACACAAAAAACAGGGAAAATCAAACAAAACAAAGATACTATATAATAAAACAAACCAAAACACGAATAAAGACAGCGGTAAACATGAACAAAACTCACAGACATTAATCACGATAAATGAACAGTTGCAAGACCACACAGGAGAACTAAAACAAGCTATTTATAAAGAAACTAATGAGCAAGTCGGTTCAGGTGAGCGCCCTCACGTCACCTGACCGAAGTGCATAAAGGGAAATGAAGTAAAACGAAAAGAACTACAAACAAAATTCACAGGGCGCTTTGGCGCCCTCTAGGGGTTATCCCTGACACACACTTACATTATTCCGATCATCAAACTAATTTAATAGTACAAAAAGATAACCCGAGTAAATACAAAATCCAGTTTTTAAATAATGGTTTCATTAATTAAGAGGAAAAAACTGTCCACATGGCCTTATGTGAAAAAAATAATTGCTCCCTTGCTAAAACATAAATGAACTGTGATTTTGGGAGACACAAGCCTAATGACTGCCAGACCTGTTAAATCAAGAAATCATGTAAATAGAAGCTGTCTGAAAAAGTGAAACATGCTAAAAGACCTTAAAATGCAACACAATCGGAAAAAATGCAAGGACAGATAAGAAAAAAGTAATTAACATATATCAGTCTGGAAAGGGTTACACCAAGCCATTTCTAAGGCTTTGGAACTCCAGCAGTGAGAGCCATTATCAACAAAGGGACAGTGATGAACAAACTTGGAACAGTGGTGAACATTCCCAAAAGTGGCCAGCCTACCAAAATTACTCAAAGAGCACAATGATGAATCATACAGGAGCTCATAGAACAACCCAGAACATCTAAACAACAGCAGGCTTCACTTGCCTCAGTTAAGGTCATGATTCAACAATAAAAAAAAAAGACTGGGCAATCCATGGGAGAGTTCCAAGGTGAAAGCCATCGTTGACCCACATGAGTACAAAGACATGTCTCCAAGACATTTGGGAAAATATGTTGAGGACTGATGAGACAAAAGTTGAACTTTTTGGAAGATTTGCGTCCTGTTACATCTGTCGTAAAACTTACAAAACATTGCATAAAAAGAAAATCATACAATCAGTCAAACATGGTGGTGCTAGTGTGATGATCTGGGGCTGGGGCTAATTGATGGATGAATTCTGAATTCTGCAATCTAACAGAAAATCCTGAAGGAGAATGTCTGGCCAGCTTGAGATCATAAGTTGAGATCATCAGTTCGTGATCTCAAGCTCAAGTAACTAGGCTTATGCAGCAGGACAATGTTCCGAAAACACCAGCAAGTCTAACCTCTGAATGGGCCAAAAATAAATAAGTTAAGGTTTGGAGTGACCAAGTCAAAGTCGGGACTAAAATCTGATTGAGATCCTTAATCGTGGGCCAAAATTCCTCCACAGAAATTGGAAAGACACATTGCCAATTTTCACGAAAGCCACCAAGACTAACACTATTAGGCATTAACAGTTATTAGGTTTAGGGAGCAATTACTTTCTCACATAGGCTGAGGGAGGTTTGGACAGCTTTTTACACTTAATAAATCAAATCATCATTAAAAACTGTATTTTGTATTTACTCAGGTTATCTTTGTTTAATATTATAATTAGTTTGATGGTCTTGTAACGTGTGAAGGGCAAATCTGCGGACAACTACGGGGATTTATAGGCAGGCAGAGCGGCGGACGGCCACGTTGCTAGGCAACCTCGCCATGTGCCAATCAGAGCTAACACTCTACACCTGTCCAGTAGTTATTTAAACCACCAGAAACCAGCACACTATGTGAGAGCAGCAGGTCTGGGAGCATTGCTCTAGTATAGAACAAGATAAAAGAAAAGCGAAAACTGAACAGAAAAGTGAAAAGATAAAGAAAAGAGAAGTTTAAGAAAAGAGAAAACTGGAAAGAGGACTATAAGATAAGCAATATACTGTATATAAAAATAAAGAAATAATTAGGGGGGGAAAAAATTATATATATATATATATGTGTGTATTTTTTTTTAGAGGCACATGGTTCACAAGACACTCCCCTTTCTTTAGTTGAGTTACAAAGAAGTGTAATCACCCCATGTCTCAATGCTCCCCTCTAATACCTGCATTGGTGCTGCCACACTTAACAACATATTCGGTGGCGCCATATTGGAGCGCCCCCTCATAACAGGTCTGAATCATTTAAGTGTGATAAATATGCACCAAAAAAAAAAAAAAACAGTATTGGGCAAAGACTTTTTCATGTATATATTATATATAATATACTGTACATTAGTCTTATTACTTCAGACAACTGCATATTTATGTTTGTCTGTAAATGTACGTTATTTCGCAACAGTCTTGAGCTGCCCCTCATTTCAACGTATTTTGCTTTCAAAGAGCCAGATGTTCTTGCATTTTTAACATAATCATGAGGAACAGGCTTCCTGGAGAACTTTTTGGGCTCTCCTTTTTCATACGTTTTTGCCCTTCTTTTTCAATCCATTCTGTACCTGACCAGTTCCATAGGAATTTATTCTTCTATTCAGCCACACAATGATGTGTGAATCAATAAATTGTAAAAAAACAAAAACAAACAAACAAAAAAAACATCTAACAGTTGCAGATGATGACAGATGATCATGGTGGTGATTAGCATACTAGTGATGCTGAGTGGTTGGAACAGACGAGAGGAGAAGTGATGTTGCTGCTGAGGTTAATATACATAAACAACCAGTTTGAGACTTTATCTTTTAAGCACTTCGCCACCTGTCCAAAAATATTTCTTCTCTTTAATTTTTTCTCTATAATTTTATGTGATTAGATTTAACTTAATTTAATTTTATAAGAATGTATCTTGCACAATACGTATCAGATGTACCAGACCAGATGTAAAGCACTTGAGTGTGTAAAAGAGAAACCATTGCATTTCACAATTCTGTCTGCTCCAAAAATACAGTTGACACTGTCATCTCACACATGCAGGGTGTGAAATCTCATTTTTTGGTCTTCATGTCTTTTCTGAAATGTGTACATGTTCTCCCCATGCTTTATGGGTTTATTCTAGGTACTCTGGTTTCTTTACACAGTTGACAGGAATGCAGTGAGGGCTAACTGGTGTTTCCGAATTTCCATTGTGTATGAAGGGATGTACTGTATATGTGCGTACTCCTGTGCTCTGTGATGGATTGGCAAACCATCCAGGGTGTCTCCTGCCTTGAGTCCTGAGCTACCTGGGATAGATTCCAGTCCTATTGCAACCCTAATCAAGATAATGGAGAATTAATGTATTAAGTAAAAATTCAGTCAATTCTATTCTGTTGACCAAATATCTTATTTTTATGTTAAAGATAAATGCATTCTTTTAAATAATTCTAAAGATTTTTGTATATATTGCTTTCTATACGTACAGTGTTTGCAGGAGTTTTAAAGTCTTAAAAAAGTATGCAAGTATTTGGCAGATGGTATATGATCACAAACTGAACTAATTCAGCATATGCTCTGGCATGAGACTCTATGAAGACATCATCAAATTATGAGAACATTATGAGAAAACTTGTGAGAAGATTTTAGACATTTTCAAGCAGACTGTCTGCATTTACTGCTGCATCCTTACCTAATTGTTACAGGAAGATAGCCAAAGTAAATCCCCAAGTAAACCTACTGTAAGTAAAAGAATTTGCCTTTTGATTTAAAATTTTTGTAAAGAAAACATTTTTTGTAAGGTTGAGCATCTTTATACTTCTTTCATCATCAGCCAAATACACTCCCTGTTTAAAGTAGATCATTACATCTGGCACATGACTGTTCATAACATCATCACCTTTTACTTTTATTTGAGCGCATAACACTGTCAGTTCCGATATTTTACACACCCTCACCTTGGACTGCCGCGGATATGTTTGGCTTCCACATTACTTCTTTCATTAGCACCGGTTTCGGAACAGGAAGAAAAAACATACAGTACAATGATCTGTCCATACATCTTGGAAGATTAATTTTTTGAAAGTTACATACTTTTTAAGTAAGCCATGCTGCATTGTATGTTTGTTTGTTTGTTTGTATTTGGGCAAGATTTGGGCAGTTTGTAGGGACATTACAGTTGTTTCTGTGTCTTACGCATAATCTGTATATTTACGCTAAACTATCGTGTTGATTGGCTCTGTTAAGTGATGGGTATGGCCACAGCCACTTTGAGGGCAAAAGAGTTATATTCATCCAAAAATTAATGGCTGCTGTAAGGTAACCTGGCGAAAAAAGAAAAAAAAACTGCTCATAACGTTCCTTTTACTTTAATTTATGGTGCAGATTCAACTTCAGGCAAATGAATTCATTTAGCACCGTGAGGACTGGCTCTAGTCTGCAGGGACCTCTGTATGTTTGCTTCCCTGGTCAAATCAAAAATTAAAAGTTGCTTGTAATATTAGTACATTGCTACTTGAAGTGAATAACCTTTGCAATCCAAAGAATCATTGAGGAAGCATTTTTTGGTGGGGAAAAAAAAGCTCTCCCCAACAGGATGTATGCTATTTACTAATACTGAAAATGCAAATTTCTTGCTGTTATACAAATTGAATGAATTCATGCAATTTAAGTGCATTAAGTGGAATATGTGGAGCATGCTGTTTTTGCTATGTCTCTTGCTCTTACGATTATTGTGAAACAGGCCACTAAATCCATTTCTAACCTTCATTTTGACTTTGCTGTACTTTTAAACCTGGCCCAATGCTGCAATTGAAGGAAATGCAAATACCATAATATGTGTGGAAAAAATATTTAATCATACCAGCATTTTTATTTTTGTCACTTGCCTTAAGAGTGCACTGAGGCCAAGATTGGGCAGGAGGGGAAAGGTGTTCCAGTATTTCAAAGTAATCAATCATCAGGGATTCCATCACAATGACAGACAGTACCACTAGCATTCACTGTGTCCTTGCACCAGCAGCACCTCTCGAGCACTCCATCACCTCTAATGAGTGACTGAAATCCCTCTCTCTGCCCTTCAACCCCTAACACACACAGCAGCTAGCTACTGAATCCAAACAACATGTACATTTCTGTAAGTAAGTTATAACACTGATGTTTTTATTTTCTTATCAATATTAAGTGAAACATTCATCACCAGTCATTTTTCTTTTCATGAGACTCAAACATGACCTTGTACTTCCTGTTTTATACAACATAACACTTCATATTTTACCCAGTTCCCAAAGAAAGAAAAAAAAGGACTCTTGAAGACATTTTTCTGTGAAAACACTAAATTATGCATGAAAGTGTGTTAAAACATTCCGGCTGCTTCTGCAGAGGTGCTTTTCTCTGTGCACATATTCTCCTTTACTCTCTTTCTCTTCTTGTCATGCTCTTTTCCTGTGCTTTCATGGCCAGGCTTTCCTAAAAACCCTCCTGTTGTGTGCCTTTTGTCAGAGACACATTTGCCAGACTGGAAATCTGAGGCAAAAAAAAAAAACGCTCTTATCATTTCAGTATGTTGGTGAAAATGAGAATCGCCATGGCAACAGCTGTGTCAGTAAACCTAGAGTATAAAGCAAGTGCTCTGATCATATCAACTGGTATTTTTTTCTTTCTTTTTTTCCTTTTTCTTTTATGAGTGTGTGAGTGTGTGTAGGAGCAGGTCACTCCTCTGTCTATGAGTAAGGCATCAAGGTCTTCATTCATTAGTGCTATAATTTTATACACTTTACATCATAATGAATGAAATACTTATTTATTTATTTATTTTTTTTTTATCACAGGGTCCGAATGGATGAGACAGAAACGTACCAGCAGAGGGTGCAGGCCATTGCAGTAAGAAACAAAACAAGACAATTTATTGTCCTCACATGGACTCAAAGAGCTGTTTTATTGCCCCTAGGATAAATGTAAATTATTTTTGCATTTATAAAAGCAAGGTGCTGTTGTACTGAATATCAAGTTTCTGAAGATCTCAACCTTCCATGGACAAGAGAGTAAAAAATTTGCTGTGCTTTCATTTACGAAGAAGTTACAGTAACATGTCATGAATGGAATGAATGGAAATGATATATACTGTGTATATATCCCATGTACAGCAAAAACAGCTATATTACCAGGGTGTTTTCTTAATAGTGAAACTTAAAAGTCAATTTACAATAATGTAGCAAAAGTAGGGGAAAAGCAAAAATGGTTAAATGTAAATTATATTGACTTCAATATAATAGGGGATTCAGAAAGAGGATAAGGTAAGGTTACATATAATTCTGCTTTGCAGTAACTTCCCTTTTCCATATATAACAGCACTCATATTAAGATGTTCAACAACTATAAAACATTCAAATCTGTGTAAATGCTCCCCTTCCTTTTTCCACTCACAGGAGAAGAGGCGAATTAAGGAAGAGGAGGAGAATGTCAGGAGGAAGACTGAGGAAGAACGCCTGAAACTTGCTCAACACAAGGTCTAATCCAGTCTTCTCCTACATACAATACATACCCACACAAAAAGTAACCTGATTTGTTAAAATGAGTGTATGTGTGCTCCAGTGTAATTCTTAAAAAAAAAAAAAAAAAAACATTTTAAAAGCATGATCCTAGCGGAAGTTTGCATGTTTTCCCGGTGGGTTTCCTCTGGGTACTCTGGTTTCCTCCCACAGTCTAAAGACATGCAGATTAAGCTAAATGGCATTTCCAGATTCCCTGTGAGTGAACTGTGACCCTGTCCAGAGTGTACACTCCCTTTACCCCCAGGCCTTCTGTGACCCTGTACAGGATAAGCTTTAACGGAAATGAGTGAGTGAATGTGAGGATCCTAGCAATATTGAGATATTGTAGTTTTGAAAACATTTAAACCAGAGCAACCATTTTTGATGAGCTAAAATGTTTTACTTGAATTTAATCCAGTGTTAAAATCTATCATCCAATATTATCTTGCTTTAATTTTATATCCTTTATAGATGAGAAAAGGAACCAGCTACAGTATCTTTAACAATGTGCTGTTCATTTATAGCCCCAGTTTGATGACTTTGCGAATGGGGAAATGGTGATGAATGCGAAAAAGACAGGAAAACTAAAGGACTCCTCGGAGTTATGGCATTCTAATACTGACTAAATGTATGGCCTCCTGCATTGTGCCTTCTGTTAAGCATGTGCAGATACTTCTGCTCATCTCTTGTCTATTGAAATGTGAGTGAGGGGAACGTTATAATTTTCAAAAATATTTAACAATAACAAATGTAACAAATGTTATTTCATAAGTCTTTAATTAGATCTGGTGCATCCTGCTGCCATCAGAAGCCACATGAATAGATGAATGGTGTCCAACTGTGTGCAGTTAGAAGCACTTGTTCCTGGAAGGCCCCAGAGTTTGTTAGAGAACTTAAACAAACAGGTCCATGACACAATTAGCTATTTAAACAAATCCAGGGCAATGTTCTAGGTCAGTCAGGCTTCGTTCAGGATTTGGTTAGAAAAAAAAATATCCTAAACAATGAACACCATGATTACATTAATGATTAGTAATTATTCAAGGAAAGTCCTCAGTTATTTGGAGCATGGTAAAAGGCATTTTAGATACTTAGACAACATGGGAAAACGGATATAAGGTTCTCTGATCTAAAATTCACCTTTTTGGCCTCAGCATGACCATGTCTTAGAAACCCTTCACTGCTCATTGCTCTGAGAATACCAGGCCAGAGTGAATAATAATGATTGTAGCATTGTGTTATGGGAGGCTTTTGTTCAATAGGGACTGAGAAAGTGAACAGAGTTCAAAGTAAGATTTGGGAAATTCATTTAGCCTACTCTGCATGTCTTTGGGAGGAGAGTGGAGTACCCGCACAGACCCAAAGTGGGAATTGAACCCCCGACTCTGGAGGCGTGAGTGCTAACCACTACACCACCATGCTAGCAACTGGATATGGTTAATTACGGACAATTGATTATATCACTCAACTGCTGAAGAATTAAGTATACGTGTACACCAATCAGCCACAACACTAACGCCACTGCCAGCTGAATTGAATAACAATGATTATTAATTATATATCCCTGTGGAGAACATGGGCTAGCCTGCCGGGTCCGATCTCACAGAAAAGTGAGAGTAGCACAAATTACTGAAAAATGTCAATGCTGATCATGTTATAAAGGTATCCGAACACCCAATGCATCACAGTATGCTGCAACAAAGGTTGTTGATCAGGCCTTCAAATTCCCCAGGTCTCAGTCCAACTGAGCATCCATGGAATGCACCAAACAAGTCTGAGTCAAAAGGCCCAACCCACAACCCACAGCATCCAAAGGGTCTGCTTCTAATGTTCCAGTGTCAGACACCACAGCACACCCCCAAAGGTCGTGCCAGAATGCCAGAGTTGCTCTGGCGGCAAAAGTGGAACCAAGACATTATTGGAGTTAATGCTTTGCATTGATGTTATTTATAGCTGTCCAGTGTATTTAAGTTTAGGTTTTAAAATATCCTACACTTCATGATATTAGGAGTTTTTCTTGTGCATACGTCAACTGAAAAAAAATCCCAATTAAGCAAATATCTTTATCTACAGTGCATAACATCATTAAAAGATTCAGAGAAACCAGAAATCTCTGTGAATAAGGGACAAGGCCAAAGACCTTTATTGAATGCCCTTGGTCTTCGGGCCATCAGACAACACTGCGTCACTCATCAGTATGATTGTGTTGTTTAATGATTTGACGCATCATTAAACAAAAAAATACATCAAAGACGACCAACAAACTCTTCAGCAGCTTGAAACTTGTATCAGGCAAGAATGGAACAAAACTCCAGAAACTCATAAGCTCAAGGTGCAAGGTGTTTTACTTTGGTATATGCCTATTTGCCAAGTTACAGCCAGTTTGTGCTTAGCTAGAGACTTCCAGACACCTGACTGGTCCATGAATAGTTTTACATGCAGAGTTTGTAAAGTGATTAATGAAATCAGCATTATGATGTGCAATGGACATGTGTTCTGTCTCTCTGGCAGAGGAAGTTTCTGAGGGAGCAGTGGCTGATGGAAGCAACCCGAAGCAGTGCTGAGGATCCTAAACTGCAGTCTGCCATGCTGACTTCTCAAACAGAGTAAGTGTAATGGAATTAGAGTAATGGAATTGAAATACAACAATAGCTCAAACTTGAGTTATATAATATATAACATAATATAATGAGTATATTTTAATACAGTATTTTATGTGAGAGCATTCAGATTTTTCAATGTCTAACACTAACCAGATAATAAATAGTAAATAAAATAAAAAAAGTCAGTATTTTGTGTGATGATTTGAGGACCCTTTATTGTGCCATTCTATTAGTAAATTAGTTACTTGCTATATGTTTTACTGAGCAGCCTGCAGACCTTTTTCATCCAAAACATAGCAGCTTCCATTTAGTTTTTTGTCTAAAAAGTGGTCACTTATATAATAGGCTGCTTGCTTATCTGGAATACAAATATTTTTCTGTTACTTTTTATTTGGAATACTGATGTTTGAAAATTAGAAATGTTTTTGTAATGACTCAGTAATAGTCATAAAAGTCATCAAATAAAAAAAACAACTATAACAAAGTGTGTTCTAAAAGCACAGTGTGCCTACGTCTTTTGCACAGTACTGTACATAGGAAGGCACAGGTGAACCGCTTATACCAGAGGTTGTTAATAGAGTTTAAATTTTAAGATTATGATAAAATTGAGTTCGTGCAGACACGGGTATTGATTTGGATGTTTTAATCATCTGGCAATCTCCACTCCAGATGTTATCCTTGAAGCTTTTAATAATGTGTTGTACAGTTCTTAACCCAAATCTAGTTATTTAAAATGGTTGTTTTCCTCGCATGATCTAGGCCAATCATTTGACACTTCTCAAACTGCAATGTCTTTTTGGCCAGGCAGTGTGTATTCTAGTGGGGTTATTGAGCATGTCTGCACTATGTTTTGTTTTTCTGGCTTTGAATCCATTTGGCCATTGATTCTGTCCTTATCCCGCTTGCTCTGTTTGCTGATTGCCTAACCTTGTGCCTGTCTGTTTGCCTTTACCACTCATCGGTTTTCCAGTCAACCCTGCACTAACTTGTATGTATCTGACAACACAACACTTGATGACGTTTTAGGTGGTTAATTTTGCTGACTGCTAGGGTTTTCTTGTGCAATAAATACTTATCCACTTAGAAATAGTTAAAAGGTCAAAGCTGAAAGTAAGCAGATCGACTTTAATGTAAATCAGTGATGTTTGTTATTTCAGGTTGAAGCCTACGTGTATGTCTGCCTGTCTTTCTGTACGGCAGAACTCTCTGACTAACTTAATAATACAAAGAAATGACATTTTGTAAGTTTGAGTATCTTACGCCTTGTTTACGCTAAGTTGTACTTCTTTCGTCGTCAGCCAAATATACTCTCTGTGAGTGTATCACAGATGAGAAATCGGGAAAGTAGATTGAGTTTTGTCTTAAAACGAATCTAGTGCATAAACTTCAACATTTCTATTTCAGCTGTGAAAATATTACATAATCCCAGTAAAAATATTCAGTTTAGCTTTTCAAATTAATATGTACTTATTAATATCATTACAATATCACTTATTCTTGAGAACTGGAACAAAAAATGTAATTAAAAAAAAAGGATTTCTAAAAACTATATTGTTGAACAGTGAGGTGTGGGTTTTTAAATCCTGTTTTGATGAACGTGTTTGTTTACACTGAAAAAGTGGCATATTTTAAAGTATATTATTAAGTCAGACACACAACTGTTCATAACTTCGCTTTTACTCAACATTTTGATTTCACTTATGATGCAGGTTAGATTTCGGATATAACATTGCATTGTGGGAAAGGTCTTAGGTTAAGGCCTTATAAACTGGGCCCTGCGAACATAAAGTATAGTATGTTTTATTGCATAAACCCAATATGGTCATATGATATTAAATTATTTGTTAGCCAAATGAGCACATGCTTTTTATACATTTATATATGTATGTATTCTGTGTCTTCCGCATACGCTGCGTATACACGGTAAACTATCGCGTTGATTGGCTCTGTTGAAGGACGCGTGTAGCCACGCCTATCTCGAGGCAAACGCGCTTATTTGATTGGCTCTGTTTGGTGACGCGTATAACCACGCCCACTCTACGGTAAAAGCGCTGAATGAGTAAAAACACCCGCTAGACGCTGTGACGTAATTTGGCTGAACAGACAGACAGACAGAGATTGAGTGAGTACTGACCAATGAACAGTCAAAACCTTTCATCTATATAGATATTAATAATTATTGACAAATATCATTGCCATCACCCTCTTCTTTGACTGAATTTTCATGTGCCTCTTTTATTTATCATGGTCTTAAAATAGTGTTCTTACATCTATTGCCAGGCAATTGAAACATCATGTGCTTCTTTTGTATTGAAAGCACTTTGGTATTCTTTGCAGTTGTAATATTGAAATGTTTTGAGGGGGAAATTTACATTTAAAATGTACACACATGTACACAGCAAAACACAATAAACTGCACGATTATTTATAAGAAAACATTTAATTTGAAAAGGGTTGGGCTAGACATCCCTTTAGAAGTTTTAAATGTAGACCAACTATGACATGTAGCAAACGCATCTTACAGCAAAAGTCAACATTGAGAAATTCAAATTCAGGGTTGATTGATACTGTAAACTGACGTTTTTGTATAGTTTAAGGTTTCTCATGATCTTCAACAATCTTTGTAAATACAAAGATTTTGTGTGCAACAAATCATTACAATATCACTTATTCTTGAGAACTGGAACAAAACATGTAATAAAATGTTTTATTTTATTATTTCTAAAAACTATATTGTTGAACAGTGAGGTGTGGGTTTTGGAACGCCCTTCCAGTTGGAACATTTTTGTACATTTGGATTTTTGTCAACACTGTCAGACATTAAAAGATGTATTAAAATAAATAATTCTATTTATTTTCTTGAAAACATTGTTTTTGTTTTCAGGTTTTGTCTAATACCCTTTTTTAAATTTAATGCAGCACCTTTAATAGCATTTAGATAGGATAAAAAAGCAGCTTCCTTTAAGTTATTACAAAAAATCCAACCTTGGGTTTTACCTAAAAACAGTAAAGTAGTAATCCTATTAAGAAAATGTTCCTTAATGCTAAAAATGTAATATTTTTATTAGAAAGATGCTATTTATTAAAATAATTAATACATAAACATTAAAAATTCCCACTTGACAGAATACCTCACCATCTGTAACAGCAGGCAGCATTATCAACTTTTACGTCATACTGTGAACATGTCACAATATCCTCACTAAATGTAACAGTAGGCAGCATGGTCTGCAGTGAAAATGGGTACGTCAGGCCGAGTTCAGGGCTACTGAAACCCTGTATTAGACTACAGACATCACATACAACAGGCAAGTAAGGGCTGCCGAAACATTGAAGCAGCATGAGGAGCGGCAGCGGGTTGACCATATACTCCATTTGCAGGAAATCGTAGCACACAGGAATCAGGATCTGCATGAGGGCAAAGACGCAGGTAAACCTTTAGTAAGTTATAAGATAAAAGATTTTAAATGTTTTACAGATATAAAACTATTAAATTTTATTTGTAAACATTTCTGCAATATTTAACACTTTCTCCGAAACATTTTTAATGTGAACAAATTTTTATTGAATTGTGATTTAAGTGGCATGGTGAGTTAGTGGTTAGCACTGTTGCCTTAAACCTTTCGGGTCAGTGTTCAGTTTCTGCCTCGGGTCTGTGTGCATGGTGTTTGCATGTCCTTCACGTGCTTGGTGGGTTTCCTCCGAGTACTCCGGTTTCCTCTCACAGTTCAAAGATGTGCAGAATAGTTCCCAAAATTGCATTCCCACAATATTATGTGCTGGACATGTTTTGTCCCAGTTCTCAAGAACGAATGATGCTCATTACAATATACAGTATATAATTAAAACTCAAATATATATTATACAGTATTGTTGATACTTTACTGTGTACTTGAATTACAACAAACACATGTGCAGGCTGATTTATAACTCAAACTATTTTTGCATACTATGTTGGCATGTTTGCTTTTTAATACCCTTGTGACTCAAGCAAAACATTCACAAAACACTATCTATCAATTTGCAATTATTCATGCTTGATTTTAAAAAACAATTCCCCAAAACTGCAGAAATGGTTATCTCGTCAAAGTGTTCAAATATAATACATATATGATATTAGCTACATAATCATTCAACATGGGAAGGATAAAAAAGTTCTAAACTCTTGTGTTAGATCACACAGCTCAGAGAGAGAGGTGAGAAAAGAAGCAGACCAAACTAAGAACATGGATAAAGAAACATCACAGATTGGGGAGAATGAGCCTTCAATCCTTTCTGCAGACAACATAGAGAAGCCTATCGAGGTGGTAGGTGGAAAAATCCCAATGTATCTACTTAACAATTACTTTCTGTCCTGTGCCACTAATGAGCCATGAAATGTTACACGCCATTGCACCAGTCATCTTGTTGTTAAATGTCTGCGGTATGAATTTGTATGCATCAGTTCACTAGCACTTCTTCAGCACATAAGGAATACTGCAACATGCCTAGTGTATTATTACTATGCTGTTATAGCACAAAGGAAAATGGAGTTCAGCATCATTATATCATATTACTTCAAGAAAATGCATATTGCATCATCATCCACTCACAAACAGCACACACTTGTAAGTTTGCACTGCTGGCAAGATAACTGTCTGAATTATAACCACATTTCTCACTGTCTATGTGCATGTACTGTATGTAAAAAATAATGAATGTACAGTGCTCAAGTAATTGATAACTGTAGGATAGTCATACTATGTTTATTAATGTTCTCTCTCTATCCCTCTCTCTCTAGGCCTACCTGAAAGAGGAGAAGAGAAATGGTTAGTACCACACCATTAATATTTTTCTATTCTTCTCTTCTTTTATATGCAATCTTTTTACATTAGTCTAATAGCGAGATTTTATATAGGGCATTTTATCATTTGCAGCGATGGGCACAAATACCATGGCTGAATTGCTGGTCAGTGTGGGCGGGGAGGGGGGCGGGGGTGGTCTTGGGGTTGTGTAGTTATTTCAGATGTCTAGCATTTTACATGGAATCCATTAAAGCCCTTCCCTCAATTTGGAGAAGTGTTGTAGTTATATAGTTCATTTGGGGTTGCATGCGTGTGTGTGTGTATGTGTGTGTGAGCCAGCTGCTGCCACTAATCTTTGAGGACAGAATTACAATAACATGATACCCTTATTCAGACTTCACCAAGTACATTTTGTTAATGCAAAACTGTTAAATAAAGCACAGATGGCGTGTAGTTAAATTTTTTTTCTTCTTTTTTTTGGCTTAATATAAGCAGTGATGATTTTAAATAGAGAAGAATGAAAATGTTTAGCGCTTTTGTGTTGTTGTTTTTTTTGAGAGTCTGCTTCCTGACTCGTGCTTGCCCAGAACACTTAGTTAACTGTACATCTGCTTGAAGTGGAATTTTCAAACAGTGTTTTTGTTCTTTTCTTTTCTTGATGTAGGCCAATAATTGTACCCTTCTGAAAAAGAGAAAAATCTTTGCCATGACCACAGGATATGTCTTCTGACATGGTTATTTAAGAAATGAGAGGCTACTGACTGCATCAGTTGGGGTTAAATAACCTGTAGCCATTCTTACTCTCACTCACTCATCAACTGTACCACTTTATCCTGTATACAGAGGGCCTGGAGCCTATCCCAGTGGTGCAAATCCATCGCAGGGCACACATATATACACACGCACACATTCATATACTCACTCACACACTTTGGGCAATTTGGGAATGCCAATTAGTCTACTCTGCATATCTTTGGACTGTGGGTAACCAGAGTGGTAACGCGTAGGAAACTCACCAAGCATTGAGAGAACATGCAAACTCCATGCACACAGACCCGAGGTGGGAATCAAACCCGTACCCTGGAGGTCTAAGCCACTGTGAAGCCACTGTGTTTCCAAAATCATTTTACTCACAGCAGTAATTATCCAGCGGAAGGTTTCTACCTATTTATAGGTACATAAATTATAATCGGTGTAATAATAAGTGTTCAGTAGGTCATCTACGAGAATGCCGGAAGTAAAGTTGCTTTTAAAGAGTTGCTGAAATCAGCCATCAAATTAAAATGCAAAACATTAAACCCAATATTAATATTATTCCCGTTGTACCGTTGGGGTGAGTAACTCTGGTCCCCTGTAGCATGATTCCACAAGACCTCTGATGGTTTGCTGTGATGTCCGGCACCAGGACACTGGCACAACTTCTTTAGGGTGCTGTGGGTGGCGGCGTGGGCCCTCCATGGATCTGCCTTGTTTGTGGCTTGTTCGGATTGAAATGTGGGGAATTTGGAAGCCAGATCAACAACCTTGACATCTTTTGCCCCGCTTTGTACTGATGCACCGGGTATTCTGGTGCATTTCTGTCATGGGCATTTTTTTTTTCTTTTTCTTTTTTTTTTTTTTTTTAAATCTGTGCTACAGTACATTGTGACTAGACCAGACAAGCTAGCCTTTGGTTCCACATAGATGAGCTTGGGGGCCCATGATCCTTGTTTAGAATTGGTAATTAACTTTATTCAATTCACCTGGTTTCAATTTTGTGGCTGATTTGGTGTATATAATTAAAAAAGCAAAAAGTTACTGTGTAATTAGTTTTACATTATACCTATAGTTCCTCTGTAAGAATTTGACTCTATCATTGCAGTGCTGGAGGTTGAAGTGGAGAGAGACCTGCTGTCACAAGCAGCACAGGAGTATACAGAGGAAAAGAGAGAGATAAAGACAGAAGAGCAAGAGGTTCATCATTTAGCAGTGGCTCTAACCCACTATTCATTACAGCCCAATGTGACACCAAATGAGGCCGATGATTATTTAGCTGGTAGAAAAACAGAGTTAATGATGCCAGAAGGTGGCATCGAGGTGGAGGAGGATGAATGGGAGATGGTGAACTGTAGTCCAGAGGAAGTACTGGACTTGACACAGACTCATACCGATTCAAGCTTGGCTCATGAAGGTGATGGAGCAGTTCTGAAGGTGGCGCAGGTCTTCATCCTGAATGAAGAAGAGGAACTAGAGATTGGTGAATCTGTGGTACTGAACATTGTTGTGGCTGAGAAGTCTGATCTCGAAGAAACATCCTGTGAATCTCGATCGGACAGAAGCACAAAGCAAACACCTTCCGACGTTGTGTTAAAGACTCTTAGTTTTGATAAGGGGGCACATGGCGATATCATAGCTGCCCCTTTGCAGAAGATGCCTGATGTTTCAGGTATCATTTCTGAAGAGTCTCCAGTAATAGTAGATTCAGTAGAAACTAAACAAGATCTACCACACATTCCTAGAGATAACACAGAATGTAAAGTGGACAAAGATATATCTGCAACTAGAATTGTAAAAGCAGAATATAATGAGGCATTAGGTCCTGAATATAATTGTGAAGTGGTTGAGTATATCTCATCAGATAGAAAAAATGAGAAATCACCAGCCTTGTTGCAGAGTGCAATGATTGGACGAAACGTTGAGCAAGAATCGGAAACAAACATACTGATGTCTCCCAGTGTAACGCCAAATAGAGCAGAAACGGTTACCTCAAAAAAAAAAGGTAAGACATGTCTTTGTTGCACTGTCTTGTAAACCATCACTCAGATGTTGTTGGTTTGTTTTCTTCTTTTATTATGTTCCATGCCTTACATACTTTATTTCATTTCTCACTCTGAGAAATCTGAATTATACTGTAGTATATGAGTGCAGTTGTCTTTCTGCATGATGGGTGCAAAATAGGGTTATGGTGCTGGGAGGCAAATATCACAGAAATGTCTGAGTAGTCAAGAAATGTGTGTCAAATAATCACAGGAAAATAACAGAATAGCCAAGTTATGTGTGCCTTAACAGTTATCATTATTGCCCCCTGCTGGACAGACTTGAAAAAATGATTTAAAACAAATTCGTTCCTGCCGTGATCTCGACCCCGACCAGGATAAAGAGGTTACTGAAGATGAATAAATGTGCTACAGTATATTTATACTAATATAAATACCATAATTTAATATAGAATTGACAAGATTATTGTATGTACTTTGTTTCTATTAGATAAGATGTCGTTTTTATACCACATACAGTACAAGTGTGTGTAATACAAAATACAATCACGCTTAATCCTAAAACATCGTGTGCTAGCAAACAAATATTAGCATTACACAACAAACACTGTGCACTATGATAAATGCTATAGAGATAAGTTGACCTAATTACATTAATGCTTGAATGATTGATGCTTGATTAATGAATGAATGAAGCTTAAAATGTTGTAGATAATTATAGAATTTAATATGGTTTACTCTGTCACAAACTTATAGTGCTTAATCCTAAATTTTCTGATTGTTATGACATATAATTTTCTCTGTACTGTACTAATACAGGATCTGTTTTTATCTCACCAATGGAAAATGTAAAATTTGTGTTTCATTATTAACATGTCATTTTTATTAACAAAATAAAAACATCTCTGAAACCAGAAGTATGAACACAACAGCACATAGTTGACCAAAATTTTTAATTGTGGTAGTAGTGGTAGCTCAGTGGTTAAGCCATTTATGGCCCCTTATCCATTGCCATTAACCCCTTATCTGCTCAGTTGTATAATTGAAATATCTTAAGTTGCTTTGCATAAGCATGTCTGACCATAAATGCAATGCCATAAATGTAAATGTACACTGTAGCACATTTGGGAATGAAGGTCTGGGAGCAGACTTTGCGAGGTAATTTTAATTAAGTTCCGCTTTTTAGTAGACATTCACACACAAAACAGGCAGACACACACATGCTCAGCACTCTTGACCACAGATCATTTTCTCTTTTCTGTCAATAAAGAAAAACAGACACATAAATTGGTAAATTGTCCCCCAGTGCAAGCATCATGTTTTACCTGCCAGGTTCTCCTGCACCTCTTTGTCCACAGGTGACACTAGACTATGCCCCTGCTTCCTCATACACATAGGCTAAAGACATCTAATCTCAGTTTTTCATAGTGACCTTTAGAGGGATAAATTAATGCAATGGAATTAACAAAATTTGGGACAAAATGTTGAACTCAACCCCAAGACAACAACAGAGGAACTAGTAATGGGTTTGGAGGCATCAGATACCAAAAAGGCACATCTACTATCGTGTGTTGAAGTCTGTACACACATTAAATAACAAAGTCAGAGCAGATGATCACCAGCCATAGTCAAATTATTTATCTGGCCATAACATTCAGGACTACAGCATGTATGGTGCAATAATGGTAAAGGTTTTTAATCCAATGAACAACATCCCAACATTAAAGCATGGTGGTGGCAGCACCATGTTGTGTGAGTATTTAGCTTTTCAAGGCACTGGAACTTCCAAGATGAGCTGAAGGTAACTTGCAGTAAGACATCAGCCCTCAATTTAAAACCTACTTACAAGTGGGTGATTCAGTGTACAGTATGTTGCTGAGTTTTATTAACAGGGTTTTATGCTACAGTATATCTATCATACAGCAGATATTTAGTACATTCACAAAGTGACATCAGCTTGTGATTATGGTCACCCTGATTTCCTGCCCTCAAAAGTTGACAAATTTTTTTTAATTAAAACTTTTAATGTTTTATCTTCCAGTAATTTGAAGTTTCCTGCATTCATAAATGTATTCAGCCATCCATGGCTGCTAGATTCTCTCCATAGCTTTTAGTTGTAGCCAATTGCCACCCGTTTGCCATTCCTCCCCTGGGAAAGCATGGCCAATCTGCTCTTTGGACTTCCAAATGCAGATGGCGGTAGCATAACCTGGGATCAAACTCACAATCTTAAGATAAGAGGGCAAATGTGTTTCTGTCACTCGGGAGCCCTGATGAACATATTTGATGAACATACAGGTTCCAAACTCTATAAAACCACCACAAAGAAATGGACAAGTTTCGCAGCTCACCAAGGTCTGATGACAAATAAGCCCTTTGAGCCACCACCTCTGTCTCATTTTAGTTTCAGTACCAATCATTATCTGAGCAAAAATGGAGCAGGCTCTAGCTCGAAGATATGGGGATTTTCTTACAAAATGAGGTCTGCTTAGCAGCAGCACCCTATCTGAAATCACCATGATTGCCATCATCACTGGCTGGAGGGGAGTGTGTGGTTTGTGAGAAGAAAACTACAATTGAGGCATATCTATTAAGCCTTCAAATTCTCCTTACCACTTCTAAGCAACTGAGGCATGCTGTCCATTTGTCCAGTGTTTAGACAGATACATCAATCAAAAAGACAGCATGAGATCTGGTGAGTCACAAAAGCTTCTCAGCTCCACAATAAGGCTTACTTAGAACAATTCATCTACCAAGATAGCACAATGCAGAGGGCATGCTGTTGAGGGAACAAGTATGCCAGGGAGAGTGGTGTACGCAACCAGAAGGGGTTTCCCAGGTATAATAAAAGTCAGGCAAGACACAGGCAGACTTTGTTGATGACAAGCTGACTCACTTTTTACCTGTAGTTTTCCCTACCAGAACCAGATTATCAAATGGAACAAGATGTGCATGAATGTTGGATATATACTGTACCTGGCCCTTCTGTGTGAAACAATTAATTGACTAGAACATCTTCATCTGTATGGTGATGTTTAACCTTTTGATTGCACCTTTGTCCCAGAAGAAACAAACCTCTTGTGCTAAATCAGCACTCGCTTCCAAGGTGGACATCACGTTTAGAGAAAGTCACTGTAAGTACATCATAGTCTGTCTCCACACAAGAGGTACTTATACTAAGATCCACAAAACCCATAGTTCACTATGCAGTTAAATTATGCCAGCTCCTTATTTCAATGCAATAAGGGCTTACTCTCTGCTCTCCATGGGGCTGAGCATGCAAAGCCTACATTGGCTGCTGTTTATCCATTGATTGCATGTCACTAAGCAAAAGTCACCTCAAACTGGTTTCTTGAACATGATAATGAGCTGAATGTTCTTCAGTGGCCTTCCCAGTCACTGGATCTGAATTCAGTAGAACATCTTTAAGGTGAGGTTGAATTGAAGATTTGCAGGAAAGTAGACCTGAAAACTGAATGAAGCATGAAGGAAATGTAAAGGAATTGCATGATGTAATTATTTAAACATGTCATGAAGAACAAAGGCTGTTTGGCTGTTTTGAGAGCCGCCTGACCCTGTATTAGTATAGTGTTAATAATAAAGTGACTAGTGAGTTTATATTTAAATTATAATTATCTGCAATATGCATAAATATATGTTACTTGTAATAAAGCAAATGGTGTAATAATCCAGACTGAGTTACAGGTTATGGAGGTAGATCTCATTTCTACAAGGACATGCATTGGGGTATACTGTAAGTGAATCTTGCTACAGTACTCGTGATGTGGGCAGGGGCACTAAGCAAGTTCGTAATGATGTGTAATGTGGCATTTCATTCCTTATGATGAAGATCGAGGAAATGGAAATACTGAGCTCAGGGATAACTGCTGTGATATGTACATGGGCAATATGAACCCCCAATATCTGAGCGTTTTTTTTTTTATTCAACAGACATGAGGACATTCAAACCACACACACTACTTGAGACTGAATTCTCCTCTGAAGAACAGCTTACTGTACCAAGGTAAAATTGGGGATGAACGTAGGTTTCGCTGAATACGATGGAAGACATCATTACAACACCAGTAAATCAAAATTGGATGTTGGAAGCCAGAGTACAAGAGACAAGCTAAAATAATACCACTCTGTAAGTACATGCTAAGCCGAATAATGACAGACTGACATAAACACTGGCAGAAGGTGATTTGAGAAGCCTTTGAAAAACCTAAATCTATCAGATTGATGGCAAAAGAAAAAGGTGATCATTTTAAATTTTATTTAAAATGTATTGTATAGAGGCCTAAAATATCCTGACTGTCCCAATTAAACAGCAAGACTGTACAGGAACCTGCGGTTTTCTTTAAATGATGTTAGTTTATAAAGTAGAAATCACATAACTCCAAGATTCAAATGCCTGTCTTTAGGAATACTCTAAACGTCTAAAACAGAGCCCCTGAAACCATTTGAGCACATGATGGGTCACTAAAGAAAGTGAAAGAGGTCACAGGAGCATGAATAAATGTTTTTCAGATAAAAACATCTGGGTCGGAACAATGAAACCTTTGTGTGCCAGAAGATGCAACTGCACAAGCCCTCCATTAGAGTGAGCTGTTGCTTTATCGGCTGTACGGTACGTAGTCCAAGAGATCCTGAATCTGCTACAGGTGTGAGATGGTCCTGTGCTTTTGAACAAAGAGAATCATGGTAATGATACATCAAAGGATTTTTGTGCCAGGTCGAAGCAAGTGAGGAAACAGTGGGGTGAAAGCAGAGTTGACTCCCATAAAGGAAAACACAGAGTTTATTCAAGTTTCTCAGCAAATATCGAACAACACAAAGTGACAGCCTTTTTCTGCTAACCATTGGCAATGTGGAATTCATGAGCTCTCCACATATTACAGTAACAAGATCAATCCTCAGGCCATACATTCCTGGCTTTGCTAGTAAAAAAAAAAATCCTCAAGATGCAGTGCAATCAGAATAAATTAAACTCGCTGCTTGGGAGCTACATCAGTGGAAGCTCTGAAGACCATGATGTTTCTGAGGCATGTCATGGATGAAGGAATAGACATTCTTTTAGGGTGTGTCTCTGATGTTTAAAAAGTCATTTCCAGAGCCAGGTTCAAGTCTATCAACAGCAGCAGCACCACCAACATAACCTTCATGGTTTTCCAACGGAATGAAGCTGAAAGAGCTTGAGGTCAGATGAAGCACATACGCATACATATTGTGAAAGTGCAGAATTTACCAGTATGATCTACATCGAGGTGCAAAGAAATAATGACCCATTCAGGTCTACGGAGATAACCCTAACCCAAATCTGAGTTTTGAGGAAAATAAAAAAATAAAATAAAACTGAATGGCATGTTGTGGAGTTCTGTGGCATGTATTACAGTAGCCTTAATGTGTGTATGTGGGAAAGAATTTTAAAAAAAGGTTGCTCAACAACAATGTTGATGCCTCATGCTGCTTTAACTCCGCTTCCAAATTGAAAATAAATAAATAAATAAATAAAGCAGGGTTCTCTGTCAGAACATTTTGGATTCACATAAATAAAAATAAAAAAATCAAATGGTTAAAATAACAAAAATCCTCCAAAGGGAAATAAATTCAGGAGATTTTTGTTGTATTTTTCAACCAAAGGAATTCTCTATGTTCAAGCTAAGGCAGAAGAAAACACAATGAGTCTTGTGATGGAGAAACTGGAATAAACAAAGTCTTATGTGCTGACGGCTCTCTTGTGTCAGGAAACATACTGTCACAAACCATCTGACACTTGAGACCCCTTCTTTAAATGGTAAAGTAATTGCTTCTTTCACCACAACAATGATTAGGCTTTTTTTTTTTAAGTTTGGAAATAATATAATAACACCCTATTATAAATGAATATACAAAAGATTTATTAGTCAGCATTATTTAAGTGGGCCAAGCATGTAAATCATATCACATAAGAGAGTTTCAAACAGATTCTTCAAACATATTCTTCACAAAAGCTGCACTGCTGGCATTCTTTGTCTTTATCCCAGAAAAACAGTTCATCATCATGTTTAAGGAAAATATTTCTTCTGAATAGGCTTACAGTATGTTCATAGAGAAGCATTTTAACTGACTTTGTCAACAAGACAATAAAATAAAAACTCTTATGTAATCTTGTAAAGTGGTAAGGCTGAGTCATACATGTCACATCTGGAGAGAGAGAGAGAGCGAGAGAGGGGGAGAACATTTTCATGTTTGATCAGCCCTTTCTCTTACGTACATCTAGCAGTTTAAAATTAGCACCCGTCCTTCATTAGGGCTAAGAAATGAGTCATCTTGGTGCCACTTGCTCCATCGTCCATTATAGGGTAATGGTAATGCTGTGATGACCCTCATGAAGACATCTAGAAACCCAGATTGATGCAAGTGTACTGAAAATATGTTTGTTACATTCATGACTAATTCAAAATACAAAGGGATTAATACATTTATGAACTAAATAGATACATGACCTACATGATAGATTTTCTTAATTTGTTTTGGCTAAAATTCTTAATTGACCAAAATGTCCTCTTTTGCTTGTAGTGACCAAGTTAACACATCTGCTGAAATCTTAAGCAGTTATTGCTGGCATGGCATCATATATAATAAATAATATAATTTTTTTATCGGGATGTGCTTTTGACTATTCATCTGATGGGACCTCAAACAATGAGTGGGATAGAACATTTATTGGACATCAGTCAGGAAAATCTGTGCATGCTAGCTTAGCGGAGCAATGTTCCTGACCATATGAGAAGTACATTATTGACTATGACATTCTTTTTTTTTTTCCCAACCATGTTCTTTCTAAAAGTGGGAAATGCACAAATTATGTTATTAATCCTAATTTCCCGGGTAGCCAAAATATCATGTCATTTTGTGTTTTTATTAACTTTTATCATCTTAATAAATTGAAAATAATCTCTCTCACTCATCGTCTATACCGCTTTATCCCGTATACACCAAGAGTCTTAGGGCACGAGATGGGGTACACTCTGGACTGTGTGCCAATCCATCACAGGGCAAACACACACCCAGCAGTCATTCACACACTGTGGGCAATTTGGGAACGCCAATCAACCTAATATGCATGAACCCAGAGAAAACACCAAGCACAGGGAGAACATACAAACTTCATGCACGGAAACATGGATCCTGGATCCTGGAGGTGCAAGGGGACAGTGCTAACCACTAAGCCACCTTACTGCCTGGAAATAATCGCTTAAAAAAAAAAAGGCTTGAACTGGAACTGGGCAGAAAAATAGTTTCCACTGATTAAATTGATTTGTGGCTTTCATGTAAGGAACAAAAAAACCTAAATTGAAAATTCCATTATGTACATAAAAGTGATAAGACATTAGTATTGTTAGTTTTAGTGTTGGTTAATAATTATTTATTTATTTTTAATTAAGAAGTTATTTCAATATTGGGGTGAATAACTGCCATTATGCTAAAGATGTAACCTTGTGAATGCTTTCAGGTTTTAATCTGCTCCAAAGCTATTATATGGAAATGTAGGACAGGTAGTGAGACGAACAGCTATTGTCCTACTTGGCCCTATAAACTAGGTTCCCCCTGGGCCACTAGGTGAAAGGTACACAGGGATCTAATGTTCCTGCTTATTCAACACAGCATGTACTGTACTGCCAGGACAGGTGCAGCTAGTGCAAACACTATAATATTTGGCCCAGCAGAAATACTTTGTGTATATAGAATCCTTACACCTGCTCAACAATTCTTTAAATATTATTATCCTTTAGGTATTATTCTGCGTCTCTGGCTACTGTGCATGACCCTGCACACTAAGGTTATTCAGAAGCACCTGTTCAATGAATTTGTCCACATGGCACAGCCCAGTGTGTTAAAAAACATCAAGCCTAATAGCCATGTAAACAGTCCTCACACGACTTCAGGATAGTGCCCTCATTATACCCCTCACCTCCTACAGCTCACATAATGAACACAGGCAAATAACATGAATTCCCAATTACCTCTTTGAGAAATCATTCCATCTATCAAAGGTCAAACCCAAGTGTTTGTTCAGAGCTAAATTACCTTGTTATCCTCTCGCATCTCACTCCAAACAAAAAAATATATATTCCAGCCTCTCTAAAGTTATCTGTAATTTTTATTTTTACTGAATATTTTATGTTTGTTGCACAGTGCTGGACCAGGTCACACTGCCATCTCCCAGCTCCAGTATAACTGGCTGTAAAGGCAGCTGTATTCTACAGAATGTCTTCTCCTGCAGAGATACAGTTAGACGAGGGAGCAGGGCAAAGCATGCTGGGTAATGTGAGGTAAGGTCAGCCTCTCGGAGCAGGGAGTATTCTGGGACAAAGACTACTACTGGCTAATCAGAGCGTGACTTGGCTGAAAGCTTCAGCATCTTGACTGACTAAATCAGGCTGAGGAGGATAAAAAATCTTTAAGCTGCTGAAAAGGGAGTTCATCTTCACTCTGCTCTCATCATGCATGAAACATACATGACACAAATGCTGTTAACGGAAAATTTATTTGTGGCTGAAATGAGACCCTTAAAGTTTATTTTTCCTAGAACCTACAATCACTTTCACATGCCAACGTATGCCACTTTATTGGCTCATATTTAGACAGTGAGACGGGTTACACGGGTTAGACGGGTACAGCATGTTCCGGCACTTGTGAATGGCTGGTTTTGTTCTCAGTGTAAGATATGCCAGTTAGTCCTGGCTTTCCTCGGGCCCAGGATTTTGCCAAACAATGAACACAAAGACTTCACCACTTCACTAAGCTCCTGTCATAAAACCATATGAAACAGTTGTCTAGTGCTGGCCACAATAAGAACGTACGTGTTCAAAAAAGCTGTACAGTAAACGGAAAAACAAAAATAAATTCTTAGAAATATTCTACAATAACATGCACAGCTTAGAATATAATGTTATTCCAGTTATCATGATATTGATGTATGCATTCCAAAAAGCCTGGAACCCTCACCCATTTACATGTGTATCCTCTTTTCTGCGCCAATATTAGATTAGTAGTGAGTGAACGTTTCAGAAAAAAATCTAAAACATCTCTCATCCGCCCTCCCTTTATGTGCATTGCTGAAAGGGGATGATGGATTGAGATAAAAATCAGTAAATTAAAGCACTCAGGGGAAGAACAGACTGCGCTGTGCTGTTTCTCAGAACTCTGGGAACAGCATTTGAATGGGTAGGGATGCAAACATACATTTGACTCAGGCAAAGTATGTTTAATCTGGTAAATAGAATTACAGAAGTATTACAGCTCTACATGTTGCCTGTGTGCTTATTTAGTGACAAAGGACTAGTGCACTTATCATCATGTACTTCACACGAACAATTACACAGTTAAATCACTTATATATTCATAATATATTTATTTTAAAACATAACACATGTACTAAATCATGCATTGAACAGTGACTCTTAAGTATACTTAAGTAGACTGCTACCTGTTTTAATCAACAATGTACATAGAAATAATTGTATAAATTTGGCCTCAAAATTCATGCCCACTTCCCTAATATTGGGAAGATCCCTCACTTTTTCTACGAAAAAGATAAATAAGGAAAACCAGCGATTCGGCCGCCAAGGCTCATTGGTACATGTCGGAAACAAAGGCTGGCCCATGTAGTTCATTGAAATAGAAGAGTTACTGTAGTTTAAATTGATGATAAGGTTAATGCTGGTTCCGATAAAAAGGTGCCAGAACAGGAGTGAATCACTGATTTGGTGGCAAAAAGGTGACCTACTTAATGACCTATTCTAGTCTGTGTTAGGAACCTCCACTAGAGGTCACTGTTCATGTCTGTCTCTGTAGTTTTTGTTGGATGACTCAGTTTCCCAGAAGCCACCTCAGTCAGGTGATGAGTGCTCACCTGAACTGAGGTGGCTCGTTAAAGCTTCTATACATATCAGTTTGTTCTGGGAAACTGGGTCGAGCATTGTGTTTGTATGTTTGTTTTTGTAACTACCGTCATGTGGGCATTCCTTTTTGATTGTTTCTTTGAATTTATATTTTAGTTATATTGTTTTACCTTTGTTTTTCTAGAGGGCTCTACTGTTTGTTTTCCTCATGTTCCTTGTGTTGATGGATTCGTGGAGCTGTTCTGTTCAGTGTTTAGTTAGGCTGTGTCTCCTCCTGTGTAAGTACTGTTCTGTCTTCTGGTTTAATTCTTTGTCGGTTTAGTTTTGTGTAGCCACATGAGGGCCTAGCCGCTAGCAGGGTTAGCCGCTAGTAGGCCTTGATTGCTAGCAGGGTTAGCCCCTAGTTTGGAATAGCCTCATGTGTGCCATGCCTTTTGTGTTCAGTTCCCCACCATTAGGTCAGTACTAACCCGGTTAGCCACTAACTCCTTTAGATACTAACCTGGTTAGGTCAGCCTCCAGTGCCCCCAGCATTCCATGTAGCTACTAACCTCACTAACCCATCTGGTCTCTAGTCTGTGCTCCCAGTCCTGTCTCTCCAGTCTCCAGTCCTGTCTCTCCAGTCTCCAGTCCTGTCTAGCCCTGTCTCTCCTGTCTCCTGTCTCTAGTTCCCCTATGTATCTTAGTTAGCTTCAGCTCCATGTTTCCTCATCCCCAGTTCTCTGTCGGTTCCCATGTCAGCTCCTGGTTCCCATGTCAGCTCCTGGTTCCCATGTCAGCTCCTGGTTCCCATGTCAGCTCCTGGTTCCTGTGTTAGCGCGCCGTTCCCTGTGTTTTTCCTGAGCCCTAGTTTTAGTTTACGTTTGTTGTTTTGGTTCCTTTGTTTGGTTGTGTCTGAGTTCTGTTTAAATAAAGACTCTTTCTGTTTGCAAACCCCTCTGCCTTCATGCCTACCCATATGCCCACGGCAACAACATCAGCCGGGTCTAGCCAGCACCACCAGCTAGACCCATGACAGTCTGTGTATATCAGATGCATTACTAGTGCACTTTGAGCATCTTCGGAATGTACTCCAGGTCCATTAACATAATTGTAGAGACATTTTCAAGGTTCACTGAGCAGTGAAAAGATTGTAAAATGTATAATTTATAGTACAAATAATACAAATTTCTTTGCTTTACTACATTTATACTAAGGTTTACTACGTTATATACAGTAGGTAACACACATTCAGCATGTCATACAAGAAATTTATTCAAAAGCAATTTTCTAACAGGAGTATTTTATGATATTTATGAATTTAAATACAATTCAAAATAATGTATTTATAAAACAATTCATCATGGACATCTAAAAGGGTAGACCTTTCGAAGTTTGCATAAAGGTTGTGATGGCTTCAGAGAAGCATTTGTGTCACCTTTCGGATATGCAGATAAAAGGTTGAGTTTAATGCAGTTACAAAGTTGTGTCCTTGCAGATATTGGGCTTTCTGCTTTAATGTCTTTTCACTAACCAAAGCTATTGTGAAGGTATTTTTTTATTTATTTAAGAATGCAGCATATTACTAAAGTAAAGTGCAGATGTGCATAATGAGTCATAATAATTAACGTTTGTGTCATGTCTCAAACAAATCAGTTCTGTTCGAGGGTCACTGTATGAAGTATGGTGAGAATAAGTTTGAATTACATATAGGGTTGATTGTTTCTTTATGTTCGCTAAATACCACCTAAAGTTGTGTTTTCATATATTTCATTAATATTGTTTTGGTATGCAATTGTGGGTATATATTCATCCAATAAACCAATATGGGTTATGTGGTGTGCAGAAGCATTATGATGTGTTTATGAAAGCCAGCTTATCATATACAAAATATGTAAATACCATCAGCTACTATACATGGTGTACATCAGCCAGTACAGCTTATTCAATTCTGTGACAAACATCTATTGTTGAAAATATTCCATTTAGACTGGATGAAACAATGAGGAAACTAATACCAAAGTGATAACAATTTTTATTGATTTCTGCAAAAACTATGAAAGAAACAAACACACAATATAAATTTGCTAAAGCATATATGATCACCATGAAACTCAAACTTGAATACAAAGCAATATTGCACTCCTCAATCATTACTGGAAGTTCCAAAGAAATAGTCCTGAGAGCCTGTATATTAATGTAGTCGGTCAATGAAAGAAAATACACATATTTGCGCATATGTGCAAGTTGGAAACAGTGTCTTTTTTTATATCTACCCTTTTAGTATTATTCTTACTATTATTTTATTATTTTTCTTTTATTGATTGACCATATCATTATAGGTGCTTGTGGAAAAGGAGTAGAAAAATGTCAACATGAACACTTCTGGCCTTTTACCTTCTTCATACAATTTTTAAAAGGTATTTGCTCAGAATATATGTGTTTCTTATATAATTACCTGTCAAGAAAAATGTCCTCACATTCTTCAATAACAATTTTCATATTTTGTTCTTGATTGAATACCATTAATCACATGACTAATCACATGAAGAACAAGCAGAAAAAGCCATGTTACTTCCCATAATAAGACATCAAGTGACACCAGAAGCAGAGGGTATGTCTGGTCTACTCTTTGAGATGTGCAGTACATAACAAGATTAAGCACATTAAGTGTATTAAAGATATTTTTAACTACATTTGATTGAAAAAATGACAACACAGACAAATTTTTTAAAACTTTTAATTACATAAGGTGCACTTATTTCTTTGCTAAAATATCTGTTTAATAAAAATAAAGGATAATGGGAATAATGGAATTAAAGACATAAGCATACTCTCCTGCTTTATTAACCTTCCTTGGTTTTCTGGTCAGTTTAAAGCAGCCTATCTTAAAGCAGGTAGAATATTACACCATGTGAGCTACACTGATGCAAGCCTATAATTCAATTCACTTCCCCATTTAGATAATTTAATATAAACAGAGTCCATCTGGCAAAAGGTCCAGCCGATTTGGCTATTGGTTGCTTTTCGAGGCTAGACATAGCTATTCATTTGGTATTTTTCTGGAACAAAGATATTATGCACAAAATGCTACATCTAAAAATGGTAACACTCATTCTGCATGCCAGATTATGTAACTGGAGTATTTGCAAACACAGAACCTGGTGTTTTAATCGGAATGACCAGGGCTTGTGAGCTGTATGAATAGGAGCATTTGTTTTGTTGTGTTGAACTTTCCTAAAGTCTTAAATATGTCTTCCCAATCATAAAACTAATCCTTCTCCATCTTGACTTGCTCTTCTGTTCCTTGGACACAATGCTAAGTGTAAGAATTATAATCTCCAGTGGAGCACACAGTGCACTTCCAGGCACCATTTCCAAGATGTGAAAAGTTCTGACACTAAACCCCAAACACGTGTAGACTGGAGAAGTGGGTCATCTATATCTGTCCTATGCCAAAGATTATGAACACATTACATAAGGTACACAGCTGGGGTTATGTAATCCTATGCATGCGAATGCATGCCATTTCCCCTTTTTTCATTCACATAAAGGCATTTGTCTAACTGTCATTGTGAGGAACTTGCATTAGCACCATTATTAATCCAGCTAATTAATGCTCAGCCTACACCTAAATATAACCCTACATCCGCAACCCTAATCTGAAACTGAACCTGAAATTTTATCCAAGTTATAAAAAGCAGTAAGTAATAACAGTACTTGTTTTACAAGTAGTAAAATTTAAATACAAAAGATAGGGAAATGAAAAACTAATTTTCTCCTGAAGACAGTCAAATGTACGGTGGCTGTGAAGTGCAAAACAAATTAACAAAACCGAAAACAAAATAACATTCAAAGACAAAATAACAAATTCAAAACCAAGTTAACAAATCCAAAAACTAAATAGCACATTCAAAACCAAATTAACAAAACCCAAAACAAAATAACAAATTCAAAACCAAATTAACAAAACCCAAAACAAAACAAATTCAAAACCAAATTGACAAATCCGAAAACAAAATAACAAAACCCGAAACTAATTGTTAATTTGGTTTTGAATTTGTTGTTTTGTTTTGGGTTTTGTTAATTTGTATTGCACTTCTCGGCCAGTCAGATACGAACCGGAAAAGGTAGGTATAGTTCGCGAATAAAATTCTTACCGCTGATTGGACGGGACACCTGTCACTCAAGATAAACAGGAAGTAGGAAATTGTGTGTCTAACTTTGTTTCTTGTGTGTTCTGCTTAATTTTAAAACCATTTTTTCGGTGTGCAAAACTAAGAAAATAATTAAAGTTTTCATTAGAAAGCAAGGAAATTGAATTTATTCAACGTTACTTTGAGGACGGACATTCGTATGCCGTGATTTTGGATATGCTGATGACATATCACTGTATAAAGATTAGTTTGCGAACTGCTGTATCTCTTTTAAAAGCAAAAGATTTTTTCCACAAGAACTGCAAAAATTTGGCAGAACGCCATATTTGAAACCACAATAAGGACAGTACATGTTTGCATATTCATACACACACGAATCTACCGCCGCTACAGTACTTCCTGTATATCTTGAGTGACAGATGTCTCGTCCAATCAGCGGTAAGAATTTCATTCGCAAACTATACATACCTTTTCCGGTTCGTTTCTGAACGGCCGAGAGGTGCAAACCAAATTAACAAAACCGAAAACAAAATAACAAAATCAAAATATCAAAACCAAAAACAAAATAACAAACTAAAAATCAAAATAGCAAAACCGAAAACAAATTAACAAAAAACGAAAAACAAAATAACAAATTAGTTTTGGGTTTTGTTATTTTGTTTTTGAATTTGTTATTTTGATTTGGGTTTTGTTATTTTGTTTTTGAATGTTTTATTTTGTTTTGGGTTTTGTTATTGTGGTTTTTAATTTGTTATTTTGTTTTCATTTTGTTAACTTGTTTTGCACTTCTCGGCCACCGTACAAATGCCTCCACAAAGACAGAATTATCAGATATTCTCATCTTAATGGGGATATTTGGCCCTCACCATGATATAAAATCAAGTCCACACATACAGTACACATTCATGTTGAATAGTTAGTACTCTCTCTTTTAATTCTGGGTTGTCTAGGGGTTGTGGGGGCCTGAAGCATTTCCCAGGAGACTTTGGGCACAAAGCAGGGTACACCCTGGACAGGGTGCCAATCCATCGCAGGACACACACACACACACACACACACTACAAGCAATTTGAGAATGCCAATTAACTTAATCTGCATAATTAATGCTTATTAAAACTCCAAAAATACAATGTATGTACAGTACCAGTCAAACGTTTGGACATATCTTCTTAAATGTTTTTTTTAAATATATTTTAATGATTTTCAACAATGTACTGTATATTAATAGACATTGAAATTGACAACAGCTTTGCAATACTCTTGGCATTCTCTCAGTCAGCCTTATAAGGTCGTCATCTGGAATGGTTTTCCAACTATCGTCATGGGGTGTACTTTACTTGTTTCCTTTAATCTCTAGTGTAACTCACCCCAAATCATCTCATTGGATTTTGATCAGGTGATTGTGGAGGCCAGGTCATCTGATGCAGCACTCAATCATCCTCTTGCTTGGACAAATAGCTCTTACATAACCTAAAGGTACTATGTACTACTACTAAATGACTTTAAACCAGATGGGATGGCATGTCACTGCAAAAGGCTGTGGTAGCCATGCTGGTTAAGTGTGCCCTCAAGTTTTGTCTAAGTCACCAACAGTGTCAATAGCAAAGCACCTACATACCATCACACCTCTTCCTCCATGCTTCACAGTGTGAACCACACATTCAGGAACCATCTGTTCACCCTTTCTACATCTAACATAGACGCAGCAATTAGTGCGTAAAAAATCTCAAATTTGGACTCATCAAACATCAAATGTTCATTCGTTGTGTTTCTTGACCGAAGCAAGACTATTCTGCTTGTTGTTCTTGTAGTAATGGTTTCCTTGCCTCAATTCAACCATGAAGGCCTGACTCACGTATTTACGTTTTTCATCATAGTGTTTGAAGGTTTTGGTGACTGCACTTAAGAGGAATAAATTACCTCTTCACAAGGACTTCCTACCTCTTGAAAACCATTCCAGTTGAATACATTGTGAATCTGATGAGAGAATGCCATGAGTGTGCCAAACTGTCATCAAAGGTAAATGCAGTTACTTTGCAACTTACAAACTCTTAGGTTAGTTTAGTTTTGGGTTAGTTTAACACTTTTTTGTTTGCTACTTTTCTTATGTGTTATTTCATTGTTTGGATGTCTTTAGTATTAATGTACAATGTTGAAAGTAAAAATAAAGAAAAACTGCCGAGGAAGAAAGGGGAGAACTTTTGACGGTTAGTGTATATATACCATGTAAGATCTTTGATTTAAGTGGCACCACAAACACACAGACACTAGATGAGGTCCTATGGGAAACATGAGCAGAGTGGAGAGTGCGTTGACAGGGGGAACCGATACCCTTAGAAGCAGCGGCCATGTTTAATCTAGCTTTTGTCATCGTTGGGTCATGGACAAACACTCAACAGGTGCAGTTTCTGCTGCAGCGGAATGTGTGGGTCTTCGCATGACATCATCCTTACGGAGTCAAATTGCAGCATCTTTCTCTGCCACCTGTGAAGTTTCTGGAGTGTGTTGCATCACCCTTTTCCGTGCTACATATTTTGCACAGATCAATCAGTTGTGTCTTGTCCGACTGCCCTGGTACCTTAAGCTCTATCACGTAGATTGACTGTGTAAAGTCTGCCTGCCTTGGCACCCTGAGCTTGAACAGGTGCAGTGCATGTTCATCCATTCGCTGAAGCCGCCAGCTGGCTCACCCAGCCATCCATTGACGTCCCTCGACGTGAGCCCTTGTGACTTCCGACGTCCGGGAGCTAACCTTGTACCAGGCCTCGATGGCAAATTCAGCACCTTTTCCTTATCAGCGGTTGGTTTGCGTTAGCTGGTGCATTGCATCGATTAGGGTGCTGAGCAAGCCAGGATCATGAAGTGATCAGTCATCAGTGCTTCCTTCACTCCCCTTTGAAGTTTCTGGAGTGCATGGCATCGCTCCACCTTTTGAAGATTAGGGTTCGTGGCACTGCTCCATCCGTATGCCACTGTCACCTTTAGCATTGGCCACTCAACATTAGAGCCTTAAACTCTGACGTTCACTTGCGCTGTTGTTACTCTGGACTTTTGGCACCTGGACTCGGCTCCCATGCCGCTTTTATAATGTGGCGGGAGCACGAGATCCATTCATTTATCAATTTGTCACCAGTCACAGAGGATGCCACCTCTGTAGGGAGCAGTGACTTCTGGTGCAAAAAATAAATAAATAAATAAAATAAAAATTAAAACTTTTAATGCTCACCTGTAAATAGCCATTTATCAGGTGATTAAGCATCACTACTACTAGCAGAAAATAAAGGCATGACTCACATGGCTCACGTCAGCAGCTCCGCTTGCCATAAGAAGTGCTGGAAAAGACTCGTTGAGAATGGTCCGATCACATGAGCCCAAAGATTTAAAAACAATATTGATTTGCTAAGAACAAAAGTGGGAGGGTTCAGGGCGCACAGAGCTGCGCCCGAAGAATTATTTGACAAAATCCAATCAGAGCTCAGCCTCAGGTCACATGCTTTTCAAAGATTTACGTGCCTACATAGACACTCGTTTGTCCGGCGCCATTTATTAAATAAATAATAATTATGTTAAATAATTACATGTTAAAGGAGCATTCTTCTCTGCCTAACTTTAAGGGGGGCGGCGCCCCTGCGTCCCATATTGACCGGCCAGAACTGGTAGGGAGCCTCCAGAGTGAGGGAGGAGCGAAAAAAGTTTTTGCACATGTCCATCTCTAGTTTACGACGTGACAATATTTATCACCAACTATACATCAACAAACTGGTGAGGGTATCATGGGTACCTGAGGCTCACCCACGCCCGCGGGGACTAAAACCAGCCTGTCCAGAACCCTAAGTGCCAAAGCCCACAGCGCATGCGGTCCAATAGGCAAGGATCCCAAGGTTGCAGACACAGCCTGCAAACCTCGCATTTCAATTGAGCACCCATGGGATGTGCCGTACAAACATGTCTGATCTACAGAGGCTCGACCCTGCAACCCACAGCACCACAGAAAAGGATCCAATGCAAATGTCCTGGTGCCAGACACCACGGCACACCCAGATGGCCCAGAGCTGCCCCGGTGGCATACATAAACATTAAAACCATCTGCCTAACAAATAATAATAATGTGTTGTATATGTCCACCTTGTGCTGCCAAAGGTCTGCATCAGATTGGTTTGTCCAGCACATCTCATAGATCCTCCTTCAAATTGAGATCTGATTAATTTAAAGGCCAAGTAACCCAACAAGTGAACTCATGTAAATTTTTTAAGCCCCCGCAATTTTTACATTGTGGCAGGAGGTATTGTTCTGCTGAGAGAGGCCATTGCCAAGAATACCATTGCAATTAAATGGTGTAATTGATCTACAACAGTGGTTAGGTATGTTTTAAAATAACCAAAAACAATGAATGTCACAAACCAGTGCTTCCTAGAACACTGCTCGGAGCATCATACAGCCTCTGCCCACTTGCTTTCTTCTCATAGTACATCCTGTTGCCATCTCTTCCTCAGGTAAGTGACACACACAGACCCAGCTGTCCACACAAGAAAGTTCAAAGAAAACATGATTTTTTTTTAGACCAGACTGCCTTCTTCCATCACATAGGGGTCAGCATGCTGTGGTACACTGTGTGTTCTGCTGCCTTCCTATCATAGACAGCATGAACTTTTTCAGCAATTTGTGCTACAGTAGTTCTCTGTGGGATTGGATCAGACGGGCTAGCCTTAGCTCCTTATGCTCATCAGTGACAACTGATTCACCAGTTATTCGTCCTTGAACCATATTTGAACCACTTGACAATTTTTCCAGTTTTAGAAATAACCTAAAGCAATTAAATCAAAATCTGATTAAATAATTTGTAAGCACAACAAATATCATAATATATTAAGCTTGAAGTCAACATGAGGTGTTTCTTATTAGATTTAATGGCCAAGCCTTAACATAATTTCGTGTTCATGTCTGAAAAGGTTGTTCTACATTATCTCCAGCTTAGACATTAATATCCTATAACTATTATATATCCATGAGTCAAAGCCTTAAAAAAAAACTTTGTTATATGTGAACATCATATACGATCTTTACTTGTCTGTGTTTCTTTTTTCTTCTTCTTCTTCTTTTTTTTGAGGATGCCACGTTGTTCTAATATATTTTTTAGAACTTCTCTGCTCACACCCAGGAATGATTATTGTTGATGTCCCTTTTGAGTGCTTTATGATTATTTCATAATGCTCCACGCAACCAGTTCCTAGCAACTGGCAGCGGTTGCCGTAGCAACATGTTGACGTACTTTCAGATCCAGGAATAGAAAGATGAGGAAGGAAGAGGTGTCCTAGGTCTTATGTTCCTAACAGCTGCAAACACTTTTTTTTCTGTTTTAATTGCCTGTGTAAGTTCACAATAATCGATATGATTGCTATGCTACTGAGAGAAATAATTATTTACAAAAGCATACTTATTTTGTGTGTGTGTGTGTGTGTGTGTGTGTGTGTGTGTGTGTGTGTGTGTGTGTGTGTGTGTGTGTGTGTGTGTGTCTGTTTGTAAGAGATTGTAGGGTCCTGTTATGCAGACCGGACACTGGGTTTCTCTAAGTGAGTCATACATTATTTATATCTAGATATAATATCTCTTCAACCCCTGTAGAGGAAGTTCACAAATCCAAACATATATAATGACAGGTCCCTATAAATACACTTAGCACATCATGTACAGTGTAGATATTCTTCAGCGTATAACGACCTAAACAGTATTGAATAATTAAACATATTTTTTGTAAATAAATAAATACATTGCCGGACCATTATTCTACATAAATACCATTTATTTTATCCATAAAATATTTCAAATCAATCAACATGTTCTTAAAAATAAAACACACCGAGTGGTTCATTCATTAATATTTCTAAATCTCATCAGTTTCACAAGATGCTGTTTCACCTTAACTGTGATCTCACTCTCATTTCCTTAGGCAATACACATATTAGTTACTATTAAGAATAACATAGCTTCAATTCTGCCCATATGTTAATTTTGCAAGCACAGAAGGTGAAGAGAGAAAGAAAAACAGACAGGTAAGAGAGCCATGTGTGAGGAAAGCTGTACTGAGTGGGTAAGCATGTGTGCATATAGGCTGATTGAAAACAGATGTGTATATTGATGTGCGTGAAAGGAAAAACATCATGAATAAAGTAATACTGTAAAGAGGTTACAGAAGCTTAGGGATAGTGAAAGAGAGTAGGAAGGCTTAGAGGGATTATCTGTTTTTCCCACATGAACTGGTAAACCCGTGCTGGAGGGCAGATGGGGACAAACTCTATTTGAGTGGTTTTTTTTTTTTTTTTTTAATAACCGCAGCAGAATGTGTGACACTGGGTTGGAAAACAATGTACTTTTCTTTTCTTTTTTTCTTTTTTTTTTTTGAGCCTTCTAAATTTTTGTTGGTAACATTTGCGATTTTTTAAAAACATCCTGAGATTCAGATGTTATTCCAAAATACTAAAAGCATCAGTAGTTTTGAAATTTGAAATTTACTAAATAACATACACCTTCTTAGCATCCACCTTCCACCTTAATGTACTTTTTAAATACTTTTTAATTCCTTAATGTGTTTTTAATTGAGCTGTCAGCATTAACACATTAATGCTTGTGATTAATTCATGATCTTACAATGAAAATCAATTAAAATTGCAAACAAAAACAATTATACAATCGAGACCCATTAAACTGAACCAGTTCAGCGATTTTGCTCTTCTCTGAACGGTTTCCGTAAGCAAGTTGTATCTCCAACTTCCAGTTCTAGAATTCCTCAAATAAGATGCATCCTGCCTCAATTTGAGGAAGTGCATGTAGCAGCGAGCCATATGCATTACCATCAAGAGCTATAATTATCAGTAAGCACGTGGGGGGACAACCGCACACTTCATCACTGAAGACAAGCATATGAATTTGTTCGCATTAACTGCTGAAAATGGAAGAAAAAAAACGTGTGCATTAATGTAATTTCATAAGAACACAAAGATTAACAGTATTTAGAACAATGACCTACTGACAGCACACACATATATAATTAAGATCATAATTCAATTAATCTTTTTTTTTTTTTTTTTACTTTTGCAGTTTTTCATTTTTTTTTTCTGTGTAGCAGCAGCTGTAGAGAAATACATGGTACATGGTGTTGTTGTTACTGGGTCCACTTGGGTTAAGTGTATAAGCATGTTGAGATTATCACTGTAACTACATATGCACACAGGCACTCACAAACATAAATAACCTGCTCAGGTGTCAGAACAAGTTTAGCCACTAATGAACAGTTCACAAACTGAAATGAAACTGATGAACGGAGAGACATGATATCTCTTAAAACATCTCAAGAATGACCTGGGTTAATATTTTCAAAATTTCCATCTTTACATTTTACATTTAGCATATCACATGTAATCATAACATACTGTACAAATAGTAGATGCACTATATATAGCACCATATCATGTGAAGTTATGAGCTTTATTATGTGTTACACAAGTTACACTATTTTAGTAACTGGAACAGCTTGTACTGGTATGATTAGGAAACTTCACAGATGTGTAATAAGTTATGAAATGACTGTAGGCCTATCTGTTTCTAAGTTGAATGTTATTTAATACCGCAGTCTAGTGTATCCAGTCCATGTTCAAGCACCGCCGAAGACCTGAACAAATAAAGTAATGCACACATATTCATTAGTCACAAAGTAATTAGGGGAGCTTTTACAGATGTTAGTCCCGGATATTAAATACACTGAGTGCTGACTTATCTTAATGCAAGACATTTAAAGATGCATAAATTCTGACCTTATAGGTCTCATGGCGTAAACAGTAAGAGAGATTAGGTTTCCAGCAGAACCTCTAGAATTATTGGCACCCTTATTGAGAATAAGCTGAAATTAATATTTTGAGCTCAGTTGCGCTGGAACATATAAAATGTGTTCTTTTATTTAAACTTAAGTGTGTGGATTTTGTTTTGTTGTGCTTTTCATCCTCCTAATATGCTTTAAAGACCAATTTCGTATATTGTGCCATCAGCCCTAGAGAGAAAAGTAGTAAATATCGAGTCTAATGTTTTTGGTTCAAATCCAGGAGACTGAGACAGGTATTACAATTTGTGTGTGTGTGTGTGTGTGTGTGTGTGTGTGTGTGTGTGTGTGTGTGTGTGTGTGTGTGTCTGTGTGTGTGTGTGTGTGTGTGTGTGTGTGTGTGTGTCTGTGTGTGTGTGTGTGTCTGTGTGTGTGTGTCTGTGTGTGTGTGTGTGTCTGTGTGTGTGTGTGTCTGTGTGTGTGTGTGTGTGTGTGTCTGTGTGTGTGTGTGTGTCTGTGTGTGTGTGTGTGTGTGTGTGTGTCTGTGTGTGTGTGTCTGTGTGTGTGTGTGTGTGTGTGTGTGTGTGTGTGTGTGTGTGTCTGTGTCTGTGTGTGTGTGTCTGTGTGTGTGTCTGTGTGTGTGTGTGTCTGTGTGTGTGTGTGTGTGTGTGTGTGTGTGTGTGTGTGTGTGTGTGTGTGTGTGTGTGTTTAAATAGTTTCTATGTAGATCCCTCTGTGGCCAAGTCTTCTGGCAGAAACCACCAGGGTTTGTGTTGTGAAAAAAATATATAATTGCATAAATTTTTACAATCTGGACCACCATTTCACATTTCATCATTTATTATTATTATTATTATTATTATTATTATTATAAAGTGTGCCGATAAGCCTACCAGCACTGTATGTACAACATGACTGGCATGCAGTTAGGGTGCATTCCCTGGTTTTAATGCACTAATTTTGTAGATACACCTAAGCTAAGACATTCATTTTTTTCATGCTTATCCTGTGTAGAGTTGTGGGGGCCAGGAGCCTGTTCAAGGGAATTCAAAGCATGGGCGACAAACCCACTGCACGACACACACATGTCTGTGGGAAAATGGAGTACTTGGACAAACCTATAATGCACAAGGAGAACATACAACTCCACAAACACACAAAAAAACAACGTGAGATTCGAACCCCGATCCTGTCTACATAAGGGGTAAAGTCGCATAAGGGGTAAAGTGAAACCAATTACTACATGTATTTTGTCAATAACAGTTACAATTTACCAATTTAAATATCAGATGTTTAAATTTCCACAATCGGAATAAAAGACAAAGAAATGAGAGGAAAAGCTCAACAGGAATATGCACAAAATAATTTGACTTCAGAATCCATCCTACCCTCTTGTTAGCTGTGCAAACCCTCCTACATGACTCAGAGATCTCAGGCAAAGTACAGAAGATTATAGCCTGTTTAAGAACACTACAAGCATTATTCACTGCAATTATGCATGCCAGTTTCCTATAGATGTATCGATTAGTTTTTCAAGGAATTTCTTAAAAATGTCTATGTACGATGCTTATGTCTTTATTTCCGAGAATATTTTTTTTCCGACAGCTCGATTTCAAAGAAGTTGTGCCACTGACGTCAAAGAATGGTGAGCATGTATGTCATTCGTTTTAAAGGTTTGTGGAACTTTAGGAACACCTCACCTGCATTGAGACTGGCTATATACAAAGAAACAAGGACAAGAAAACCACTATGCTTTGAGTTTTGAAAGCGTGGAGGCTAATGAGATTACAGCTCAGAGTGAGTTAATTGTCTGGACTGTGTAAAAAAAAAAACAAAAAAAAAAACATTATATTAGTTAATAAAATACGAATTATTCAAATTGACAAATTTTTATGCTGGTATTTAATTAGTAGATGAAAACAGGTGTTTCTGGCCAAAGCATTATTAAGAATTAACACTTTTAATGGTTTACGTCTCCAATTTTACTGAACTGCTGCATACATGGACATTAGATTCTATTAGGGTTTGATCAGGGACAGACTGTTAAATAAACTGGAGACATAAATGTTAACTAAAATGTTACATTAAAATATCTGTATTTACTGTAAGTGATTTTATACATACACACGTATACATAGACACAGGCGCGCATACAAATCTCTATGTAAGTCAAAGTAAAGATACTCTTGGTCAAATATTACTCCAGTACAAGTAAACATTGTTCAGTCAAATGTTTGCTTTAGTTAATGTACTGGAGTTCTTGCTTTTAAAAATACTTAAGTATTCAAAAGTCTTCTTAATGACAATGTATTGTCCTTTTTAACATGCATGTGTTATTAGAATCTAATGACTGTAGAGCAACCCACTGGATATACTGACTTGCTTTTAGAACGTGTCGAATAAAAAGCTTGTACAATATGATACCAAGCCGTCAGAAATGCCTATAGAAATGATTTAATCAACAGTACAGCCATTGTGTGTGTGTGCACATCTACACAATGCTTCCTGAGAAAATAAGCTAACCAACCTACTGTATATTTAAATCCCACTTACACATCTTGAGCTTTATACCCACCTCATAGGAATGTTTTTTTTTTTTTCCGCGAGGTTAAAACATATATTTCTGTATTCAGTAATGTTAACTCAGCATTTTCTCTAGCTCACCATTAGTATGCATCAGCAGTAGATTTACACGGGATTTAGTCCCAATATGACAACTTGCCAGGCAAATATATAAATAACCATTTGACCAAATGTAACAGGAAAACGGCAACTAGTATATGAACAAATATAACTTTTTAAAAAATGTTTTTATTTATAATTTTATTTGGTGTGAAACAAATGTTAATATGCATCAACACTTTTGTAGGCAGTTTAAAAGTGTGTGCTCAATAAACTGTGCAAACATTTCAAACGATATCAATCTTTCTTCATTTCAAAAATTTCAAACATGTACTTTAGCTATGCGCATGGGTGCTCTGATAAGAAATCATCAGCTTTTATCTTCTGTAGTCATCATTACCACTGCCAAGTTCAAACTGGACCTCTTGGAAACGCAGCAAGCACTTTGAACTTGGCTAGTAGTGTAGAAGTAGTTGTGTTTGTTTCGTCTTTTGTGATGAACACAGAATATGACCTATAGCATTTTGGGGTCAGCTGACTTCCAAGCTTTGCTAACTAAGTAACATGCAACAGGAGGCTTTCATAGAAGTGTAGGGCAGTCAAAAGTACAAGATTTTGTCTTTCAAATGTAGTCGAGTAGAAGTCACAATTTTCCAAAAAAAATTTTTTTAATTAAAATACATAATATTAATAATATATATCAGATACTGATTATTAATAACATAATAATATCATTATTCTTAAGAAAATTACTCAAGTAAATATACTTTCTTTTTGTCCAGCCCTGGGGATTGTAGATTGTAGGTATGATGTTTTTAACACCTTAAAACTATGTTACTGTTGGGAGACGGACATCGTCATGCAAGATCACAACGCCCTTACATACCAGTCCTAGTGGTGAATCCATGTCTACTCATCAGTAATGATTCTCTTTCAGAAACTTTCACCTTCCTTAGATTATTGTTTCAATTCTCCAATTCAATCGCTTCTGTTTATGCTTTTCTTTAAGTTGTTTCGATACCAGGGGCCATCTAAAACCACAAAAATAAATAAATAAATGAATGAATCACTGCGCACTGCTCTTCTTTCATGCAAATCACAAGTGGGGCATAAATTCTTGCTCTTACTGCAGATACAGATGTTCTGATGTAACACGTTCACACCTGCACAGCAGTGACTAGGGAAACAGTAATCTTGACCGGAAAGCACTGATAAGACCAACAGAAGTCTTAACATAACCAAAGTTTGGATCATTTTTGATTCACCCTCTTCTACAGTATGCGCCAAAATATACAGTACTAAGATGAAAAGACAAACAATATCACCACCTTATCATCTGTGAGTTTTGACGTGTTGATTTACCACAGATGTAATGTAAGTGTTCAATGCGTGTGTGCACCACCTCGTTGTAGACAGTGTTCATATCATTCACACAAATTCTCAACTCGGATTCCCGGGAACTAAGGTTGCTGCAGACTCCTGTAACAGGAGATGATTTGCCCGAGTAATGTAGACAGGGTTCTTGGCGGATCTTCATAGTTGAAGACCTGATGCCCTCCTTTTTAGGGCATCAGGTGGTCTTAGATCCAGGGAATGGGACAGGTATGGAAAGGATTTGTTCTGCCACCTTTTTTAAACTTGGTCCCTATTCACGACCACTTTTGAATGAGCGGAAATAATACTTAACTATGAATACTTTTACCTCCATTAAGAGACCCATTTCCAACATAAATTCACAACAAAACTTCCTTTTCACTACTGAGAACGTGTGTGTCTGGAGCTATACCTAGTTGACAAACGCAAATGTGAGTCAGAGACGAGAGTTTCAGTACTGATAATTTTGTCATATACTGTATATACTATATCATCCATATGGTGCATACTGTATATACTATAGTATCATCTCCACAGTGCATGTTTGGTTTATAATACTGTAGTTTGTCAGGCATTTACTGCAGCGTTTTTAACATGTTGTCTGTTTTGATGGGTTTCTCCCCAGAGTCTTCTCCTTAGGAAATAAGGCAATTAAATTAGCCAATCTACAACCTTCCACCTTTTACCCTGATGAAGTCCTTTGTTGATTTGGCAGTGGTCTTGAGGTCTTTATCTTTCTGCATGGTCAAGTCAATCTAGTCAAGTCAAGAACACTGAGGAGGAGGTAAGAGTATCATTTTCAGTCTACAATCAAGAGATGCCTACATGAATATAAATACAGACAACAAACTAGTGGTAACACTTAGAAAATAACTTTTTTTTTATTTAAATGCATAATAATTTTACAAGAATACTGGGAAGGGGAGAATGAAATAGGAAGGACTCATTTTACAAAGGACACAAATAAATCAGTTACTCATGGTGGAGACATATACATACACACGTGGACAAAATTGTTGGTACCCTTCGGTCAATGAAAGAAAAACTTACAATGGTCACAGAAATAACTTTAATCTGACAAAAGTAATAATTAAAAAAAATTCTATGAATGTTAACCAGTGAAAGTCAGACATTGCTTTTCAACCATGCTTCAACAGAATTATTTTAAAAAATAAACTCATGGAACAGGCCTGGACAAAAATGATGGTACCCCTAGAAAATACTGAAAATAATGTGACCAAAGGGACATGTTAATTCAAGGTGTGTCCACAAATTAGCATCACAGGTGTCTACAATCTTGTAATCAGTCAGTGGGCCTATATATAGGGCTCCAGGTAGTCACTGTGTTGTTTAGTGACATGGTATGTACCACACTCAACATGGACCAGAGGAAGCGAAGGAAAGAGTTGTCTCAGGAGATTCGAAAGAAAATTATAGACAAGCATGTTAAAGGTAAAGGCTATAAGACCATTTCCAAGCAGCTAGATGTTCCTGTGACTACAGTTGCACATATTATTCAAAAATTAAAGATCCATGGGACTGTATCCAACCTCCCTGGACGTGGCCGCAGGAGGAAAATTGATAACAAATCAAAGAGACGGATAATCCGAATGGTAACAAAAGAGCCCAGAAAGACTTCTAAAGAGATCCAAGGTGAACTTCATGCTCAAGGAACATCAGTGTCAGATCGCACCATCCGTCGTTGTTTGAGCCAAAGTGGACTACATGGGAGACGACCAAGGAGGACACAATTGTTGAAAACAAATCATAAAAAAGCCAGACTGGAATATGCCAAACTACATGTTGACAAGCCACAAAGCTTCTGGGAGAATGTCCTATGGACAGATGAGACGAGACAAAAATGGAACTTTTTGCCAAGGCACATCAGCTCTATGTTCACAGACGGAAAAATGAAGCATATCAAGAAAAGAACACTGTCCCTACTGTGAAACATGGAGGAGGCTCTGTTATGTTCTGGGGCTGCTTTGCTGCATCTGGCACAGGGTGTCTTGAATCTGTGCAGGGTACAATGAAATCTCAAGACTATCAAGGGATTCTAGAGAGAAATGTGCTGGCCAGTGTCAGAAAGCTGGGTCTCAGTCGCAGGTCATGGGTCTTACAACAGGACAATGACCCAAAACACAGCTAAAAACACCCAAGAATGGCTAAGAGGAAAACATTGGACTATTCTAAAGTGGCCTTCTATGAGCCCTGACCTCAATCCTATTGAGCATCTTTGGAAGGAGCTGAAACATGCCGTCTGGAAAAGGCACCCTTCAAACCGGAAACAACTGGAGCAGCTTACTCATTAGGAGTGGGCCAAAATACCTGCAGAGAGGTGCAGAAGTCTCATTGACAGTTACAGGAATCGTTTGATTGCAGTGATTGCCTCAAAAGGTTGTGCAACAAACTATTAAGTTAGGGGTACCATCATTTTTGGCCAGGCCTGTTCCATGAGTTTATTTTTTTAATAATTCCGTTGAAGCATGGTTGAAAAGCAATGTCTGACTTTCATTGGTTAACATTCATAGAATTCTTATTTATTATTACTTTTGTCAGATTAAATTTATTTCTGTGACCATTTTTCTTTCATTGACCGAAGGGTACCAACAATTTTGTCCATGTGCGTATATTTCACACGCACTGGCCATTAGGTAAATCTTTGTGCATATGAAAATCTCATAAGTTGTTTTCTTTTCGTGATGCAGAACAAATTTGACACTTCTGAAACAGAAGGGTGCCAGATAATATGTACTACTATATCTCTATATCTACTTAATGCATCGGCTAGGTTTTAGAGTACTATGCAAACATGCAGATTTAAAATATCCATATAATTCGCTTATAAAACCGCAAAAGCCGTGTCTAGCAAAAATGATAGGTTTCAAGCAAAGTGTTTTTACATCAAATATTGATTAGTGCTCTTTAATGTTTTTTTATATGCAGAAACATTTTCAAAAGCATATTTTCTTATGTGTTTTTGTATGTTCCCAGAACTTTTACACAGTACTGTTAAGTTAAACAGCATGCAGAATATAAGTTCTTCTAGTAAATTTGTCACATTTGGAGCCGACGTTAGGTTTTTTTATTTTCCATTCTGAAAATTAGTCTGTCATGTAATATGTTGCCTTTCTTTACAGGCATGCAAATATTCATCTATATTGTTTACCCTGTTACAGGGTCACGGAAGGCCAGTAGCCCATGAGGCATTTAGGGCATGAGGCGCGGTACACCCTGGACAGAGTGCCAATCAATCACATGCCACAGTCAAACACCCACTTACACACTCATTCATTTGGGGAACAGCAATTAGCCTAATATGCATGACTTTGGACTGTGGAGGAAACCGGAGTACAGACTCACAGAGTCTGAGGTGAGGATGGTGGGGAAAACCAAACATGGAGGTGCAACGCCACAGTGCTAACCACTATGGCACCGTGTTATTATTATTATTAGTAGTAGTAGTAGTAGTAGTAGTAGTAGTAGCAAACTACTACTGTCACCTTGCACCTTCAGGTTTGATTCCTGCCTCAGAGTCTGTGTGCATGAAGCTTGCCGGTTCTCCCCATGCTTGTTCTGTTTACTCTGGGTACTCCAGTTTCCTCCCACAGTCCAAAAACATGCGGATTAGGCAAAGTGGTGTTCCCAAATTGCCCGTAACATGTGAAGGTTGACCAGAGGTCCTGCCACATTTGTACAGGATGGGAATTAATATAATGGTCACCATTGGCACCATGGTCCCTGGTTGGACTACAGGGGTTCCTGTGTGCCCTATACTGCCAAAAGTATTCGCTCACCTGCCTTCCCATGCATTGGAACTTGAGTAACATCCAATTCTTAAACCATAGGGTTGATGTTTGCAGCTTTTGTAGCTATACCAGCTTGAACTGTTCTGGGAGTGCATTCCACAAGGTTCAGGAGTGTGTTAATTGGAATTTTTGACCACTCTTTCAAAAATGCATTTGTGAGGTCATACACTGATGTTGGACGAGAGGCCTGGCTTGCCAGTAGGCCCAGGCCTTTTGTGATATGTTTTCACCGTTTTCGGGAGAGGGAGATGGTGTTGCGTTGGGCTAGGCAAAACGAACTGAAATGCGGAGAAACAACAATACGGGTGTACCCGGATGTCAGCGCCGCTACTGCAAAGAAACTCGATAGCACGGATTTTTCCTAATGTGACTGACTCGTGTAACAGATGCAAACAGTCTCCAGCCAACCATTCTCACATGTTTTGGTTCTGCCCCAGACTAGCCACATTTTGGACTGAAATCTTTAAAACTATTAGTAAGGCATACAACACAGTTATCCCCCCCGACCCACTTTTAGCTATGTTCGGCACCGCCCTACAACCATGTACCTCCAAAATCCTGCAATCTGTTCTTGCCTTTGCCACCCTTTTGGCTAGGCGATTGGTACTGCTTAAGTGGAGTCAATCTCAACCTCCAACTCATAATAGATGGGTGAAAGAAATGTTTATGTCCATTAAACTTGAGAAGCTTAGGTTTTCCCTTAATGGCTCATTAAATTTGTTTGAAAGGACTTGGAGGCCTCTCTTAAAACATTTTGATTCTTGGAAGAGTGACATCTCTTCCTGACTGTGCTGACTGAGCAACCCCCTTCCCCCCCCTCCTTTTTTTTTGGTTATTTGTTTGTTTTGTTTTACACTTTCGTTGTTAATTAGATTGTCTGTCTGCTCAGAACTGTAGGATGTGTGAACACAGGGGATTGGAAGAGGGATATAATGGGATAAACAAAAAGCAAAATGGAAGTTATGTCTGCTGTATTGAAATATTATGTTACCTGTGAAATAACTTCTAATAAAGAAAGTAAATTAAAAAAAAGAGTTCCTTTCACTGGAACTCCTGAAAAACAACCCCTCATCATAATCCCCCCCCCCCTCCCCCTAAACTTTACACTTGGCAGAATGCAGTCAGACAAGTACCATTCTCCTGGCGACAGCCAACCCCAGACTTGTCCATCGATTTGGCAGATGTGTGATTCATCACTTCAGAGAACAAGACTCCACTGCTCTCGAGTCCAGTGCTGGAGTGCTTTACATCACTGCATTCAATGGTTTGCATTGCACTTGGTGGTGTAAGGCTTGGGTGCAGCTGATCGGCCATGAAAACCCAGCTCTCCTATGCACTTTTCATGAGCTAATCTAAAGGCCACATGAAGTTTGGAGGTCTGTAGCTATTGACTGCAGAAAGTTGGCATCCTCTTTCTCTATGCATCTCTATGCGCTGTAATTTTACGTGGCCTACCACTTCATGGCTGAGTTGCTGTCATTCCCAATTGCTACCACTTTGTTATAATACCACTAACAGTTGGATCATTTTACTAGTGAGGAAATTTCAGAGAGCGACCCATTCTTTCACAAATGTTTGTGGAGTGGAAGCGGTTTGCATGCCTAGGAGGGACTTGATTTCATACACCTTCCAAACACCATGAAAGTGATTGGAACACCTGAATTCAATTATTTGAAAGTGTCAATATTTATATATATAAAACATTTGTACTAAAAATGACATTGTGCCTAAGACTTTTAGCCCAGTATTGTGTGTTCTTGCGCGCGTGTGTGTGCTGACTTTGTTCTTGAGAATCGATTCGCCCTACTGACTCAAACGAATCGTTACGAAAGGAACCGACCCATTAGAGAGCCGCTGGTTCAGACAAGGATAGAGAGCGTCCTCGCCTGAACTCCACATGCAGAGCTACAAAAAGGAGCTCCGACGTTCAAACACAGCACAAACGAGCCAGAAAAGGAAGCAGCCGAGCAGTGGCATTCTATCACACTTCAAACCGGTCGACACTTTCACCACCTTAGATCATTAAATCCACTTAATAAAGTCTCTTCACTTGGACGCTTTTCGCTTTGATCTCCGATTTATGTCCTGGACAGAACTCATGAGATCATTTTAAAGGTAAGCAACCGGATAGTTATTTATTTATTATTATTATTATTATTATTATTATTTGGGAATTTTTACAATTTCGTCAAAAGTTTTGGTGCATTGTGAAATGAATCTTATGCAAGAAAGATGTTAATTTGGGCGCGAAGAATACAGGTGTTTTACGGAAGACTAAATATTTAAACAAACTTAATGAAACTGCATAAATTGAACATGTAACAAAACTGATGAATGGGACTTGTAAGTGAATTGTGTTAGTACACACGCTGTGTGTGAAGCGCGGCGTCTCCGGAGCTTTGTGGCTGTTCCACTAGTTCCACGGTCAAGCTGGTGGGATTTTTTAAATAATAATAATAATAATAATAATTAAAAAAAATATTTTAATGTACGCATGGTATGTGACACCGCGATAGGATCCTGGTATAAAATAATCTTAAATAATTACTTGTTAAATTTATTAGCTTGTATTGACTTTGAACAATAAAGACCTAACATAGTCGATATTCTTGAATTATAATAAATATAATATAGTGTTTGTAGTGTTGTCTGATAGCACGTCTAGTTGCAGTTTTTCCCACAGTTCCAGGGACACTGCGTGCGTGTTGAGGTCAGCAGAATTCCTAGAAGTCACTTTTCTGCGTTATAGCGTGACGTCATGGACTTAGCGCAACCTCCCGACTTTGCCCCCCGAGGTCTAGAAAGCCCAAATGAACAGAGCTGTAGCACAGAAATCTTACCCATTACATGCTGTAAAAAAAAAGAAGAAAAAAAACATGTTTACAAACAGAGCAATGTACAGCCTGAATGTCTTACCACACTGACACTGGGACACTCTGACTTTGCCTTTAAGACGTGGCAGGCAAACGGTAAATATAGCTGAAGGTCTTTTGGCTCAATTACGCCATGTTGCACAAATGTACTCTGCCTTACTGGAAACATCTTCTGAGTTACATAACATTGTGTTGTAATGGATGTTACGTAACGATTCAAGCGGTTTTGTATTATGATGCCTTCTTTCTTTGGCCTCTAGGTGGAGCTGTTCTACAACCAAAAGCTGAATCTGACCTAAATTTGAAAAGGAAAACTTGTGTGACTTGACAGCTTTACTCCAAGAATGTTTGAAGAGGGATCTCAAGAAATGAGAGAGCAGAGTGCGGGGGTGCTGCCAGCTGTGGAGGCTGCGAGCACGGGAATGTTAGGATTAGATGTGGCAACCCACGGCAACACAATGTCTTTCACAGAGGAGGCTGTCTCCATCCTTACATCGAGCAGTCTGCTGGCTCGCTCGCTGTTAGGCCGCACGTCGGCGCTGAAACGCAAAGACGTGTCCCCGAGTGGTGGCACGCTGAGGCGCAAGCGTGAGTTCATCCCACAAGAGAAGAAAGATGAAGGGTACTGGGACAAGCGCAAGAAAAACAACGAAGCAGCCAAGCGCTCGCGTGAGAAGCGACGCGTCAATGACATGGTGCTGGAGAACCGTGTGCTCGGACTGCTTGAGGAGAACGCCAGGCTCAGAGCAGAACTGCTAGCACTCAAATATCGCTTCGGGTTGGTTAAGGAACCCTCGAATGCCACCGTCCTTCCACTAACCACAACAGCACCATGCATTCCTCAACCTGCCAGCGCACATTATTACGTACTCCGTGAAGATGGGCTTCACCCCAGCACTGCTTTGGTACCTCATCCAAATTCCACTCAGCCTGTATTCCATGTAGGACGGAGTATCAGGGAGAATGGCAGCATGTCAGAGGACTCAGGCTTCTCAACTCCTGGAGGTTCCAGTGTTGGAAGTCCTGTCTTTTTTGAAGACAGGCTCAGTGATCATGGCAAACTGTCTCCAAACCGATCTGATGAGTTGAGCTGTGAATATCACCACTCTCCTGCTCCTGACACTCTTGTGGCACATGTCTCAACAGGACACACCTCCACAGCCTCTGGAAATGGGGACACGGTGGAAGGTTTAAAGAGTCTCCCACACAAATTACGCTTCAAGTGTCCAGGGAGCAGTGATAGTGAGAACTCCAGTGAAAGACGCAGTCCTGTTCAGCACACAGGAGGACAGGAAAAAAACAAGAATCATTTCCCATCTGGCATTGGCGAAGGGACTCGGCTCTGGTCACAACATGAAGGAGATGAATCTCGAAAAATGCTTGCTCATCATCATGGTGGCCTGATGGGCAGTTGCAGCAGTGGCCAGCTGCATCGGAACCACAGCGAGGCATATTACCATGCCGAGAACAGCATGCTCAAATCTCAGCTTAGCTCCCTTGGCGAGGAAGTGGCACAGCTCAAGAGGCTCTTCTCTGAGCAGCTCTCCAAAATGAACTAAAGATCCTAGTTTTCCATAACAGACTGAATACAGGGAACTTGGTCTTTCTAAGCCAGACCCACCCATAAATTATGAAAGATAAATTCAGAAGTGTTGAAACTGAAGTTTAAGGACCTCTCTTGACTCTAGTGGTAGCCAGTAGCCTTGTAGACTGTCATTCACTTTCTTTAGCCACATAGTTTTATGACAGGAAGAGAGAATACAAGTAGGCAGGGATTGTTCGAGATGGAGACACGGTACGGATGTCCGAGTACACAGTGTGCTGGAACCCCTCACACAAAGGAAATAACATTTCTTTCTCTACCAGCAGGTTCTTACCTATGACACGTCAGTCACTCTACACAAATAGACATTACTGCTAGACTCCTGTGGGTCACTAAACCAAAGTGCATCATTTATATTCGACACAACATTTCCATATTCATTGTTAACTCTGCCATTGTATGTCATGATCTATGAATTTGAAAATGCATAGGAAATTAATTTGGTGCTGATTGAATAAAAAATGATATTTAATTAAATAAATTATATTTAGTGGCCAATTTGCATAGTGGTTAGCACTGTGGCTTCGCCCCTCCAGAGTCCAGGGTTTGATTCCACCCTCGGATTTGTGTGAGTGGAGTTTGCATGTCCTCCCATGGCTTGGTGGGGTTCTTACAGTTCAAAGGCATGCAGATTAGGCTCATGGGTGGTTCCAAATTGCGCATAGTGTGTAAGCGAGTGTGTGTGCATGTGTGCCCTGTAATGGATAGGCATCCTGCCCAGGGTGTTCCCCACCTTGTGCTCTAAGTCCCCTGAGATAGGCTTCAGGCTTCCTGTGACCCTGTACAGGATAAGCGGTAAAGAGAATGAGTGAGTGAAAGAGATAAGAGAATAATAATAATAATAACAATAATAATAAAGTATTTGTATAGTACCTTTTATTCCATGATTCATCACAATCCAAGGCAATTTTATTTTATTTATATAGCGCTTTTAACAATGGTCATTGTCGTAAAGCAGCTTTACAGAATCAAAAACCAAATTACAGAAATAAGTATAAAAATGTGTGAGGAAATATGTATAAATCAAAATTATCAGATTGTCCTTGATGATCAGTTGTTTTGATTGAATTGTTCAAATGCACAGTATGATAGTATCATATCCATATGTCACATACATGCCTTTTCCTGCCTTTCTGCTTGTTACTGCCATCTGGGATTAGAATCGTGTGTGTCTAGTAACTTAACTCTTTAATGTGTATAATGGTGATAAAAATCTGTGTTGCCTCGTGTAGTTATGTGTGTTCATTGTTTTTATATGTGAATAAATATTTGATGACATATACAGTATAAAGTTTTCTTTCTTTGCAATTGAACATAAATAACAACAATATACAGTATCTGCCCAATCAGATCTGCCTAAATCCTATGTAAGAATATCTTTCATTTTATGTAATTTATGGGGCTGACTGAGATGTGGATCTATATTAAGGAATCTAGATGAAATACATTTCACTGGATTGCATATGAAAATAACCAAAAACAAGTGAACACAATGAAAAACTACTGAACAACAATGGAAATGTACCGTGTGTTAAAAAAAAAAACCGTGTGTTAAAAAACTCTCACATACAGACACACACACTGTCTTTCAGGAAACTTTAATAGTCTTCTCGTCTTCCTTTATGCCTCTATAGCTGATCTCTTTATTATAGTTCTCTGGGTCACTAGCTGGCATGTAGCCTGAGGCAGAAACATGCCTGTAACTGACTGTCAGAGCTCCCGACCTAAGTTTGGCATTCACACAGCTCATGCAGGAATGAACAGGACCCAGACACTCTCACACTTACACAGTCAGTCTTTTACTGGAAGTCACTGCTGCAGGATAATGGTAATTATTCCTGGGAATTTCTGAAGTATGGGTGGTAGGGCCTAGACTGCTTGGAAAATGATTAACAACTGATATCACTATTGGATTATACAGTTTGTTGCCTCAGAAATTAAAATAAAATACCTTATCCGTGTAAGTTTTATAATTGCTGTATGAATAGAAAGCATTGCTTTCAGAAGCACTTTCATACATAACGATAATGGTTATAACAGTAAGGAAAACTAGCAAATATTAATGGTAAATTTCTGACTAAAAAAAATAAAAACAAAGGTTTTCATTATCATTTATGAACTGAATATAAACACCATTATCTATTTATATAGTACAGCTAAACTAAAGTGGGTTATACCGCAGCAATAACTAAATTAATTACACACATTAAGGCGTGCAAAGTTAGTCAGACTGGTAATTTTGCCTTGTGTGTGGCAGGAACCATTTCCACAAATATATTCTTCAGCCACAAGAGGGCACCATTTACGCAATTCTTTTATGAACAATTAGCTCCGTTTTGAAGCAGGTGATGTAATGCAACGCTTATCATAAGCAATTTTGAAGCCATTGTATTAATATATTCTAATAATTCAAATGTTGATTCTATATAAAATACAACTACAATTTGAACAAAGAAATTCAAGTATAAATTCATGTTACCCCAGAATAACAATAATCAGATTTTTGCATATAATCATTCACAGAACATTAGATGGTAATGGCAACAATTTTGTTCTAATAAGCATATATTTCCAGTTAATTAATTATGAATGATCAAATTGACAAATGACAGTTTGAAACTAAGAGCATATTGCTTCTTTAAATGTAACACATTGCTCACACTCATCAGAAACTCTGCTTAGCATTTTATAAATTTGAAAGAATGCAGGACTAGTTAAATTTTTTATATTATTTATTTATTAATTTCTATTATGTGAGACACTAAAATGCCCATGTTCCTGTGAAAGAACATGAAACCATCAGGGGTTCTACTCAGTCCCGTTGCAAAATGAGGGCTAATTTAGAACATGTAATCAATGCTGATGTGCAAATCTTATTCATTATATATATATTTTTTAACTTCTTCCAATTGATGGATACCCCAGCTTGATTTAAAATTGGGTCATCCTGGGGTGCCAACAATTGACTGGCAGCTTAGCTAAAAAAGCTTGTTTTAATGATCTTTGTGCCCCCCTTTACATACACACACACACACACGCACACGCACATCCTGAGTCTCTTCGCTCCTCCGACCCCCTTCACCCTTTATGCAGCATGAGACGATGGCTGTTACTAGGCAGGCTTGGTGACAGTTACCATGGAAACCGCCTACCCATGAAGCTGGGTGGGGTAGGGTGGGGTACATGAGGGGGAGTGGGCGGGACATATCTGAGGAAGGGGGAGCAAGAGAATTGGCAAATTCAAGGCCATCGCAATGCTGCCATGAATGCCAGCACTGACAGACAAAAGAAACCAGAGCCCAGAAGTTGAGGGTTCAACATTACAGATGCGCCTCTTGCATTTATGCAAAGATATAGAGCTTTCAGCTTTTAACTGAACAGTGATGGACAGGATAGCTTCATGAAAACATAAAAGATGGTCAAATACTGTAATTACCAGACCCGTTTGGTTTTAAATAAATCCATCATCTTCGTTGGTGAGGTGTCATCAGACCGTAATTTGAGATACTTATCTTTTTTCTTTTCATAGGCATTTGTGAGTCACATCAGTGACTTTATAGTGCAGATTTAATTGTTCAGTGGATTTCTAACAAAAGTAATTGAGGTCTTGTTGGTGCTTGTTATGTAATTTGACATTAAAACCCTGTGTTTATTCCTAGTGATTAAACTAACTTCAGCAGACAGACTCCAGACAGTTAAATACATCTTTTGATATGTTTTATTCACATGCATAACCTTGTTGCGTGTTTGATCATTTGCAAATAACAGCTTCACGGGTCAAATCATTTACTTTACCATGTCTAGTTCTATACTGCCTAACACTAAACAGTGAGTCAAGCTCACAGATGACTTGCTCGTTGGCACGTGTTAATCAAGCATAGGCTGTTATTTGTAACCTACCAGGTCCTCTCTACTGTACCTTATCTCTTAGTGAGATCTGGACTGACAAAGCATGTGAACTCTAAGCTTTAATCTTTGTGCTTATGTGGGCAGTCATTTTATAATCCTATTGTCTGTAGTAAGGGAGGGAAAAAACTCCTCCATATTCACGCACTGTTTCCATATCTTAAAAGTTTTTAATTAGTACAGTGTCAGCGGGATCACAGCTCCACTTCTGCAAGCCTCTCCCAACTGTTTCTTTTTATATCGTCTCTGTGAGGGCTTGTTTCTAAAAATGTCTTCCGTTCTCTAGGTTTCAGGATCTCTCTCTCTCCCTCTGGTAACCTTATTATATGCATGGAGCACGTCTGGCTACGTGCCTAGTCCCTCCCTGCTGCTGCAACTTGGTTCGGGGATGGACTCAGAGAGAGAGAAAGAGAGAGAGAGAATGTTATGCAACTAGTTATGCAACTGTGACCTACTAACATATATTTCGAGCACAGCGAGGGCGGGAGGACATTGGAGCGCCTCAACAACACAACACGAGGAACCAAAATACGAGTCACACTGAACGCGTGCCCGTATCCGAGCAGAGCGCTGAACGAGAATCGTGACACTTTGCATGTCTTTGCGATTTCTGTCTATCCAACACCGGCTGTACAGCAACCAGCGGCTGTGTTGTGGCGATTAATTTGGATACGCGTTGGAAGCACCAACGGTAAGCGTTTTATGATGATCATTGTTAAGATATGTTTTTTTTTACTGTGTAAACGCATGCCGTTTGGAGAGTCAGCTGGAAGTCAGTAGCTGCAATACCAGTAGCGGCGGCAACACAATAACCACGCGGCACGGGAATATTCGTAATATGACGTAATATAGGTAACGTTGTTGTTTAAAAATGTTGCCATTTACCGTGGCTTTTAGTTTTAATTCATTCTTACCTACACAGAGCCGAACAGGCTACTACAGGCTTTTGTTCCATGCTGTGTCCTTAACGTGCGGTCATTAGACACCCAGCTCTTTTCTCAATGTCAAGGCGAGGCTTGGAGCCCCGTCTCCATATTCTAGTGCGGGTTTGCTGCTAACAACAGAGTGCGCACGTTTCTCAATTCATATGCTTGTTTGTTAATATATAGGCTGTAGTATACAAATTAAGGCTCCTCTTTTCTTTCTTTCTTAAAAGACCGGTGTGTGTGTGTGACATGTGGTTAATAGGAAGTTTACTTCTGATTGTGGTAGCATTTTTCCTGGGTCTGGTGTATCAAAATTAGAAAACAGAAATGAGAAGCAGTTTGTGATTCCGGTTTACATGCGGTGGTATGAGATGCCTCGCTTTTGGCCGTCACGTGTGACCTGCAGTCCCGATAAAGGTTAACGCGGGTGTTAATGTTTGTCGAGCCAGCATGTTAACTCTTTCCTTTCCAGCCCCGGGGAGAGTTAGCCTACAGCCCCGGGGTGAAGTAACCTACACCCAAACGGTTCCCTTGTTTATGGCGTGACTGTTGACTTTGGCTGAAGGAGAAGTGACCGCCCGGAACTTTTGAACTAAACAGACTGGAACGAACATTCTCGAAATCCAAAACCGACTGACTGACTCAACTGCCAGTGTTTTACTTACCGCAATCTCCAGCCAGTTCTTTTTATACTCTTAAAGCACACCGCTGGACACACATAGCTGTATGTTTCTGCTCATTTGCGGTTAGCCGACGGCTACTGAGTGTGTGCTTTGTTTCCAGAACTAGCCCACTAACCTACTTTCACCATGCTCACGTGTTGGCTCGAGACAATCCTAATCCTGGCGTATGGAATCAAACAGAAACAACGTTGCGATATTTAGCAAATCGGTTGCGATCAAACAGGACGAGTATACAACGCGTTACACACCTATACACCTAGGATCACATAAAATTACAATAACGTTTTTGGAGTCTTAATTCTTTTATAATAATAATTATTATTAGATACTTAGCAGAGTGTTTTATAGTTTATGATTTTGAACGTGGCTCAGAGAATGATCAGTGTTGCAGGTGATAGGGATATAAACCCATGTCCATGACACTACCGTACTGTCTGTACGCTGTAGATGACTCGGGTTAATTCCTCTGATCGCTTGTTTCATGCCTTTGCGGTATGAGCCCAAACACATGGGACATATTTTCCAGTTCTGAGTTAATTAAATGGCCTGAGTCGGACAAAAGATGATGCAATCCTCGGAAACCCCCTTATATTCTGATGCACAGTGTGTGTGTGTGTGATTCTGAATGTAGGTCATGTTTGTCAAAGGGAGGGAACATGTCCTACAACAGATGAAATCAGAATAATCACTCCACCAAGTGCCGAAATGTTCACCGTCATAACAAAGAACACACACATACACACACGTTCACAAATTGGAAAGGACGCGTCTTTGTGTGTACTGTCATTATCATTATTGTACATCACGTAGAATTGTTGTCTTAATAATGCTAAATAATTAGCATATTTACAGAGTGCTTTTCTTAGATGTGTGTGTATCCTAAGAATGGCGTAGGTTCAGCATTAAAGCAGTAAAGTGTCAATTTCCAGAAAAAAAAAATTAAGCAATAAATAAACCTACGTTAAAATTTGTTTGTGAAAATCTTTACATATCAGACACACAAAATGTGCCTAGCCCCGCCCCCTACCCCCACCCCAAAGGGAATTTGCATGGATATTGATGGCATTGTATTTGCATAGGAAATTATCTTACAAAGTCAAAAACGACCATGTATTCACTTTCTCATCTAATCAAACACCAACCAGCTAAAAAAACAATAGGACCCCTTTTTTTTCTTGTCCCCCCCTCCCACAAATCAGCCTTATCTGTTTGAGCTTGATTGCCTCCTTCTGTGCAGTCAGCTTTTGAAGTCAGCAAATTAAGAGAGAGTCTATAATAATATAAAGTAAGACAAAAAAGTATAATATCGATGGATTTAAGTGTGGAAGTCATCAGCTAAATGACGGTGCATGTCTAAGAGCATGAGTTGTCCTTACTTTGGGAGGAGATAAGACCAACTGCAGGATTTAGGCCCCCTCTCCACATGGCAATTATAATTTGACCCACGGGGTCATGAGCTTGGCCGTTGCTATTTCCATTACACTTAAAAGAAACCCCAATGCAACACGTGCAGTGACTGCTCCAAATTAGTTTCCATCCTCTCCCCAACCTTCGACGACAGTATTGTCTAACATCCGCACAACAGAAAACAAAAGTGCAAACAGGGCTGATCTCCACATTATTAATATGACTCAGGATTTGTGTATTACTCATACACACGCACTCATATTATTAAGAAGCACAAGATCCTTTGTCTCACCATTAATGATCTTTAATCCTCACCTGATCTTAAAGTGGTTTAATTTTTTAGTGTTATATTTATATATACTTATATGTTAAGGAGTTGCTTAAAAAATAATGGTTTTATTATATATTAATTCAATTCAATGCAATTTTATTTGTATAGCGCTTTTAATAATTGACATTGTCGCAAAGCAGCTTTACATAATCAAAATAATTATTTAAGTTTGTATGAAATGTGAATGTATGAATCAAAATGATAATATTATTATATTAAGATAAGATATATTACAATTATTTCAACCAAAATAATGTCTGAATATAACATATTGTCATTTAGTTAAATTTGGTAAGCCAAAATGGAAATGTTTTTTGCACAGTTGGACAATGTTTAATTTTTAAATCTCTATCACTCAATTATCTCTGCTTTAAAGAAGTATGATGGCCCTTTGTTAACACTGCCGACATTCAAGTCCCTTCCTTTGACTGCAATCATTTATGAACCGTTGTGGCCTTTTTTTCTTCCCTGCTTTCCTCTTTGTCTCTCTTGTTCTTCGTCTCAGTCTCCCTCAATCTTTTTCTCACCTCCCTCTATTTTTAGCTAAATATCTGACCCCTCCCACCCGTTTCCTAGCTCCAGCTCTTGCTGAAGCATTCCTGACCTATATTTGAGCACAGCCTTGTCTCACGCGCAGCCCAGTTTCTGGGTTAGTGGGCCAGCAAGGGAGAAAGTCTCTCTTTCTTTAACCCTTAGTTATGTGGCTCCAGGATTCTGAAGTCTGAGTATTAGATACATCAGTGTATAATAATTGTGCCTGATCTGTCAATTGAACCTTCCTATTTATGAAATCCTGTAAGCTTTATCATATTTAGAAAAGTAAAAAAAAAATTAAAAAAAAATTTTGACACCTAAACAACCACGTTTCTGCCGTTATAGTATCTTAGAAACAGGAAAATAAGGGCTGTAAAATCTAAATCGTTACTGCGATTGTATTTTCAACAGAGCTTGCTCTGGCCAGGTGGGACTTTGTCACGTCCCCAGACTGTTAGTTAAGTTGACAAAACATTCCCGTGTCACCCTTTTCCAAACACAGGCAGAGGGGCCTGTCTGGGCCTTTCAACTGACCTCATTCATCAGCAAGGTTGTTGCCTGTTCTACATTGTGAAACGGCTATATCTTGCTCTTTATCTGTTACCATCTGAAAGCGATTTAGTGATTTATCCCCAAAAAATAACCACACTCTGCCTGCCTGTTTTTGTTTTTCCTGCCTGGCTGTTTTGGAATATATTACTCTGCTCATATAAATGCCGATAACGCTATATGGCTGCACCTGTAAGATCTGTTAAAATCTATTCCACATTATCAGATCTTTCTACTAAATTATTCAGACTGTGCTCCCAAAGAAGAGAAGCATGAACATGTTAATGTTTCAAAAAGCACATATACTCCAGCCTTGCTTTGATTTCCCCACTCTTAGTGATGTAATACAGGCTAGTGTTTCAGAATGTAAAAACAAATCATGTTCTCATTGCTAATGCTTGCCAGACATGCAGTTCTGGTCACAGCTCTCAATCCTGTAGGGGAATTCTGCATAAGGGAGATTAATGCTGTAAGCATTTACAGTTGGTGAGTCAAACAAATGGATTTAAGGGATGTCAAGTAATCAGAATAAAAACAGAGATTCTGAAACAGAGTTGTCTATTGTTTATTATTTCAAATCTCTTTTGTTTGCCCTGTCCCATAAAGGGCAACATGCAGACAGAGAGCCGAGGTCATGGGTCACAGACAGAGGAAATCAATAGCAAGTCTAGAAGGTCAGACAGTGGTTAACCTGCACAACAGACTATTGAGGGTTGCCATGGGTGACCATCCAACTAAAGACAGGCATGCTAAGCACAGGATTAGTTGACAGTCTCCCAAAAATATTCCTAAATCCTTTCATTCTCTAGATGGACTGGGAGGGCTGAAGAGTATTTTCTTACTGAAAAAAAAAAGAGTAGAAGTCTGAGTGCGTATGTTCTTCTGAAGGGATTAACAGATATATGTTTTTGCTTTTGTGTCCACAGCCTTAAAACACATAGCCATCTGGAGGCTCAGATAGAGGTTGCACTCCGCCCCACTGTCTGACAAGCCGAGACAGACTGAGTGACCTACATCCTGCAGGACGCCTGGAGTACCGGAGTGTATCTCTGCCAGCTTATTAACATAGCTTTGTTCAAAAGTGAGAAATCCAACCTGAAATCAAGCAAAAGAAACAGGTCAAACTGGCCCTAAGATTCACATTCGTTTTTTTTTCTTCACCCTATTTATCTTATTGGCTATTGGAGTGGCTGGTTTGGGAGGCCACTGGATGATTAACACTGGTTAAATGCAGGAAACAATCACAGAGGTTCACCTATGTTTGATATTTTTAAGCAATCTGGAAACTTAGCATAAATATTTGATTATTATTATTACTGTTAAAGGAACAGCGAAATCAATGAGATTGACCCCATCTGCGGTTAAACCACCTCACAAGATCTTTGCGGACCCAGCAACTTAGTCCAACGTTCAAGACTACTAAAAGGAGGGAGACCTTACAGCCATTTTCATAACCACCTTTCCTCTCCACCCTTGGATCCCCCATTAGAAGATTCCAAACTGGATTCCTCTAAAGAATAATGGAAAGCTTAAACCCACAAAGCCCAGCAAATTCCAGTGTAGACAAAACTATAGAGGACAAAGAAACTTTCTCGGGCTATAACAACACTCTTCCTTCACCCAAAGGCACCCCTCGTTCTGTCCGTCTTTTAAAAGCCAAGCCAAACATGACCTGCCGGCGTAAACGTGAGTTTATCTCTGATGAAAAGAAAGATGCCTCCTACTGGGAGAAACGTCGCAAGAACAACGAAGCAGCTAAGCGCTCCCGGGAAAAACGGAGACTCAATGACATGGTTTTAGAGAACAGAGTTATTGCACTGAATGATGAGAATGTACGTCTAAAAACAGAACTTCTGCAGTTGAAGCTCAGATTTGGCCTCATCAGTGCAGCCTCCTACATGGAGAAGAGCCAGCAAATTGGAGGTACAATGAATGGAAATTCCGCGTGCTCTTCCTCTTCTTCTAGTCATTTCTACCCAAACGGCTACTCCAGTGGCTCCCAAATGATGAACTCTGATTCGTCAGAGGCCGAGCAGTCCGTCCGGGGTGAGGGACTTGCCCAGTTAGTTAAGTACTCTCCTCGGGGTTCTCTCTCAGATATGTCCGATGGTTCTTCCCGTGACAGTCCAGAGCCAATAAACTATGATATCAAGCAGGAAGGGCCAGGGATAGATATGGACATTGAAAACAGTACGACCACACCAATTATGTTTAACATCCGTCGTGATTTGTCCACACCACATCACCAACATACGTTTCAGTCTGGATATCACAGTCACCAACAACAGCATCAGCACCAAGAGACTGTAGTCAGTGCTGCTGCACCTCCAGTGCAGACTGCTCAAAGAAGTGTCATCCTGTATCGTTCTAGCAGTGTCTCATATCCTGTAGAGAGTTCAAGACCTCAGGAAATCGCTCAACAGAAACTGCCACAGATCCTACTCCAGCCTACAGATGGATCTACCAAAAGCACTGAAAGCCTAGCGGAGGCAACCAGTCAGCACGAAACTAAGACTTTAGACACTCTGCCTTATGAATACTCAGATGGAGAAGCAGGAATGGAACAAGCGTACAGGGCCCAGCACCAGCAGCTTGGGTCTAGTTGTCAGAAGGCTGAGACCATGGCACCAGACCTTTGCAGACAAGAGGGTGAAGAGCTGTACCACTATGACAGTCCACAGGATGAGGAGCCTCCAGTACTGAGTTATGAAGGAGGTCCCAGCAAAGAAGGGTATTATCAGGGTCACTCAGGAAAGGACACCTCTTTAAGCGATGGTGATCCCCGCAATTCTGACAAAGATGCATCCACTGATGATGAGTGCCCATCTTCATTTTGTTCCGAAACTGGCAGTTATCACCAGCAGTCTCCTTTGGCCGGAGGACCAAATTCCTCCCCACAAAGCCAAAGCAGAGACAGTCAAGCAGAGGTCAAAGGTACAGCACTACCGCACAAACTACGCCTTAAGCACAGATCTTTGAGCAATGCTGGATCAGCAACTCAAGAATCACCAACTACACCACCAGCACATGTGCATCCATTACCTCAGCACCCTTACCTGGCTTTGCCCCAGACCAACCAGCAACTTCAGGTTGGTTGAGAAAGGGAGAGCCAGGCGTTAAGGGCCAGCCGACCCCAGAGTTCTGCAAGCAGGCCACTTCATCAGAAGAAAGAAAGTATGGATTAGAAAGTGAAAATCATGATGTATGCAATAGAATGACTTGGGGTGAAGGGCATGATGTAACCCACTGTGGTTGTATGCTAAATGACCTATCCTTTAGCCTCTTCCCAGCTGGTGTCGGTATGCACTGGGAGCAAAGGCACGTCCCCAAAAGGAGACAGAACTTCTGGGTAAACTGTATTATACTGTAAAGACTTTGTTTCTGCATCTCATCCCACACTTCTAAAAAGCACTTGTGCAGCCAATGAGGAGTGAACAAACAATGTTCACATTTTTTTTTCCCAATCACAATTTGTTATAACATGATGTCAAGGTAACAGCAAATATGGCAATAGCAACCAATTGTGAGGCATTCTGACCTACTCACTAACTGTAAATACCTACTGGTTTGTGTCCATTTTTATACCAAATCAGAGGCTAGCTGTTCACCACAGAACATATCAAAATATCTGAGCATTCTGGGAATTTTCCCTTGACCAAAGAAAGATAATAGCTTTACATTTCATACCTCTAGCACACACCTTTTTCATTTCCCCCAAGTCCTATTCCTGAAAGCATACTCGCAATCCCGGACACCACTTTCTCTTGTCTACGCACTTGGTTTGTATATTACTGTGATATAATTATTATATAAAATCTATATTTTAAGAATAAAATCAAGTTGTTTTTGGAAAAAAAGAATGAAAAAAATACAGGGGCAAAAAAGGATTTAGGCGACTCACTAATTTTTCAAAAATACTGTATAGTATCATTGTGTTTACTTTTCAGGTGTCATTAAAGTACTTTTTTTTACTGTTTAATTTTTATTTTAAAAAGTTCCCATTGTGTTTCGCAACTTACCCCTTTAAAGAAAATTCCAAAATGTCCCAAACAACGCTGAGGTCTGTGGAATATCTAACATTTTAGTGCAATTACAGCACTTGCATACAATTGGAAGGAAATAAAATGCAATCAAAAGAAATGTTTTCACAGGTCCAGTTTCTTACAAGTAGGTAACTGAGATATACAAGATATACCAGTATTAAAGAGCTGCTCTTTGCCATGATTTTAATGTCCTGCCCTTGAACCCTGACTTAGACCATGCAACTCACTGACGATCACAGAATTTGTACGTCTATTGTAGACAACAGTCTAAATATTTCCCTGTACGTTTCACAGTCAGTACCCTTACTAAGGACAGGAACAATCTAACTTATTTTGTGATATATATTTTTTAATATGCCTCGTTTAGGCTCACTGTCTTTTTTATTATTATTTTATTTCTAAGTCAAGTCTACATGTCATGTCTGGCATAGAGCACTTATTAATGTATAAATGTAAAGTTTCTTCTACCCTGGATGACACTGTATTCTGTGTGTGTGTGTGTTTTTTTTTTTTAATTATTATTATTATTATGTGTGATTTTTGAAAAGTGTTGTCCTGTTTTTATGTATTGAAACACCCATCTGTCATCTTCACACCCCGTCCCCGTTTCAAAGTCTTTTCCCTCATTCTATCAATGTGTATTAAATTCAGTGATCTTTGTGTTTTCTGTTCATAATTTCATGGAGAAAAAAAAATTTCAAAGATTCAACAAGACTTGTGTTATGGAGTGGCAGTGTTGTCACGCTTTCTGTTTTGAAATGGATTCATGATGTTACAACACTAATATCCATCAAAGACAATGGGTGCGTTTGAAAAATGAGGTATAAAAAAAAAAAAACAAGAATAAAAAGGATGTTGCTTTTCTGACAGTATCTCTAGTTTCTTTTTATGTTTGGGGGGTTTTGTCCCATAATTTATATTTATTCATCATTTAACAGAATCGGCTATGTACATCTCCTGATGCAAATAAGACTGTATATTTTCCAATAATAATATGTTCAGTAGCATTCTGAGGTTACAGACCTACTTTTTATGGGACCCTTGTTTGTACATACAGTGGCTGAAAGTGAGAATGATGCGTATCTCCCACCACTCCTCTAGTGTTGTAGCTCTAGAGCTTTGAGCAGTTGCTGAAGCCCTGAGTCAGGTTAGATCACAGAGTCCTGACACACTGACACACTTTGTCTCAGATCTACTTATGCATGTTCACTTTCCTGATGTAACACTGCCCTAGTTACTCAGCCTAGTTACTCACCCAACTGCTAAACCCAGCTGGGCAGCAAAATGGGAGACAAACACACACTTAAAATAGATTTTTTTTAGCACATTGAGTTACTGTTGTCCTCTCGCAAGCAAACCATACGTTTTGAAAAACTACACCAGAGCAGCCAAAAGTCATAACTAATCAAACACAACACTGCATAAGAATTTGCATTTCCTTCAAAGAGGGAGAAAATAAATCACATTAATAGAATCTAACAGCATGAATCACTGCCTGTCCTTTTCTTTCTTTTTTTTTTTTTTGACGCTTTCATTTTTCTTTAATGTTTCACAGCAATGTGGCTAAAAACCATTACTGTAGAAATAACATTTTAAAATGAGCGCCTTTACATTTACATACAGAGTCATACTGCTACAGAAAATTAATAAACCTTGAGCGCAATCAGATTTAAGAATTTAACCCCTCTGTTGTGTGTATATATACTGGCTCCTTTGCTGTATGGTTTTACAGTAAAGTTAATTATACTGTATATTTTCCTGGTCAGCAATTATACAGCAGCTTCACAGTAAGGACATGTGACGGTGTTAATATTTCACAGTACTGTAAATACATTCCCATAATACCACACAGGTTTATTACCATGCAGCATTATAGTTGGTTACATTACATATAGTATTTGTAATGTATTCAACAAGGAGGGAAAACAAGACATCGGACATTGTTTAAGTCTATAATCTACTTAAGCAACCTCAGGTTTCCTAGATATGGGGGGCTGCTTCTATCTCTTGCTTCTATCTCTCAAATATTTATTTTTATATTATATATTATTTATTTATTCATTTCTTTTATATATATATATATATATATATATATATCAAGCAAATCTTTCAATTTCAACATAAGCATCAGTTGCGTCAACCAGTTTCCTCAAACGTCCAGGGATGGAATGCACAGTCTTCTGAAGGAAGTTGTTTGGGATATCGCTGAGAACCTCCTGAATCCCCAGCTCCAAGTCCTCCAATGTTTTTTTCCTGTGCGCTTCAGGAAAAAAAAAAAAACATGGAATGAGATCTGGACTTCTTGGAGGCCATTCATGAGATCGTCCCAGCCAACATCCTGGAAAATGCTGGTCTAACCAGGCACGCAAAATGTGGTGGTGCACCACGGAATGGTGCTCCAGTGATACTATAAGTTCTATAGCCATTAAATATTGCCTGGTTAACTTTACCCAAATTCTGGCCTCCAAATTTCTAAGACATCAATCCGACTGAGTGCTGGACAAACAAATCTGATCCGTGGCATTAGACCCCACATTCCGACTTACAGGACTCAAAGAATTTGATGCTAATGTCCTGGTGTGAAACACGCCAGGGGTATTGTGGAGTATTGCCTGTGGGGTCAGAGCAGTTTTGGCACCACAATTGGAACCTAAACCTAGGTCGTTGTTATATATAAAGGGTTCATTTACAAAAACAAATAAATGCCCTCACTCTTATTGTCTCATTGTATATACCGCTTTATCCTGTATTCAGGGTCGCAGGGGGCCTGGAGCCTACACCCTGGACGGGGTGCCAATCCATCGCAGGGCACACACACTCATTCACACACTATGGGCAGTTTGGGAATGCCAATTAGCCTAATCTGCATGTCTTTGGACTGTGGGAGGAAACCGGATTACCTGGAGAAAACCCACCAAGCATGGGGAGAACATGCAAACTCCACGCACACAGAGACGGGAATCGAGCCTGGCAGATCAATGCCATTTGTCAAAAATTTAACTGACTGCTGTGCATAATTCTTCAAATTCTTTATATGTGCAACATTCTGAGTCCTAAATCAGATGAGTTATTTTTTACTTAATCAAATCATCAAGGACAGACATGGCTAAAAGCAGACAGGACAAGTCTGGAACTGAAATAAATCTGGGAGTGAGGGACAGAAAGAGAGAAAGCGAGCTCCGACTGTGACAAAGAGTTTCTCTAATTGTTTATTGACTGCATTTAGAAAAGAGCCATGTTTAGAAAGGATACATGAATCTGAAAGGGATCGTGTGTACTCAAAAAAAGAGTATTTTAAGTGGATATGTCAGAGTCTTTATTCCTCATAACAAAAACATACAGAACCACTTTACAATGCCCTCTTTGTTGTCATGTACCATATCCAGAGTATTATGAGCTTTGGCTATGCCTCATTATCCATGCAGCACTGACAAGGTGACATTTCCTAATGACAAGGACAGCAAAAGCAGCACTTCTTTGTCCCGCTTGAATTTAATTGGTGTGGACAGGAGTCTGTATAAACAGGTCAGTAAAAAAGTAGGTCAACACAGAAGGGAGGGACGGAGGGATGGAACGGACGGAGGGTGAGTGGAAGCTAAAGAGAGGTTGCGCATTGTAAAAGAGGCTTCTGTGAAAGAACAGTTTGAGCACAACAAGCGAACACAGAGCTCTCACATTACCTGGCTTGTTCTGCTGAGCCTGCGGTTGTAGGTCAGTGGAGCAGACCAGCGCTGGAGGACAGACGCAGACAGAAAGAATTCAAGTGAAATGCACATAAAGAGGCTACAGTGCGAGTTTCATTTTTAATGCCCTGACATCCCATATTCTTTCCAAAGGCCTCTGGATGAAGCCACAGCATTTCTGTGATTTCTAATTTAAATTACTTTGTGTATAAGCCATAAATATGATCACAGAGCAGCTGGTATTTATCTGTTTTACTCCAAAACCACTGATTCCGCATTATATACTATTAACAAGCTATTAACCCAAGAGATGGACTGGTCTATATAATTGTTTGATAGATTGAGAATTTTACACTCATCATAGATATGTAGAATTGCTTCCATGCCTGTTCCAAGCCGACTATGACCCCAGTTAACACCGATTCTCACTTGGAGCTGTTACAGAGACATTAAAGTGAACACTGACATTACATTACATCTTAAAGCCAATGTATATCACTAGATGCTTTCGCCAATCCATATGATATGATGATGTTTACAATACACATTAATTACTTAATAATAATAATCTCTTTACGGATAATCTGTCCTAGGCCCTGCTAATGAATTGAAAATGACATGGGTAATTTAGTCACAAGAACATTGTGTTTCTATGATGCATGGTTCTTCCTTGAATTTGATAGGGGTGTTAAATGATATGTACAGAATACTAGCAGTTGTTGATAACATTTTTTTTAAGTGTCAGATTTTAGTCTGCTTAAAGGACATTACAAAGGCTGCCTTTACTGGAGATCAATACTCCATATAAGATTTTACAAATATATCTAATTTATTCCACACAATTAATTTTTGTTGCAAAACTTTAACACTCATAAGAGAGTTATATTTAAGAGAGCATTTGTCTTTGTCCAGTTTTTTTTTTTTTTTTAATCTGAACAGCAAGTGAATCTTTTATCTCTCTTTGTCCCTAAATAAGGATTTTATTCAAAACCGGATCCTCACTGGCACCAAATACAGGAAAGATACCAGTCTTTGGATCAGAATGCACAGCATTATTTGAAAACCACATTTTCCAGTTATGTAACTATGGCTCTTAACTGAAAGTAGGTCAGATATTATAAGAAGGATTGACAAGGGCAATGGAGGGACACAGTTTAAGCTAGACATTGTGTGCTATCTCAGTGTGTACAGGTATATCCTCTAGCTTCTGAAAGTTGCACCTAAAAATTCTTTTTTTTTAAAGTTATTTAAAATTTTTAAGTCTCGGTGATAATCGATTTGATGCCACTTCTATCATTCCATTTCAGCTTTCTATATTTACTAAGGAGTGTCAAAATTAAGCCTGTTTAATTTACAACATCTAAACGGAAGTTATTTTCAAGTCCATACCTGAAGATCTACATAATTACTAGTTACCGTTATATAAATTTCCTTTTCTTACATTCTCTACTGGTGACAAAGTTTCTACACCCACCACCTATTCATCTTCTCCTTATTCGGCAATTCCTAACCATTAATAGGAGGCCTGGCTGTCAAGCATTCTAGTTTAGTCACTCCACTATGACCCTGGTCCTGAAGTTAAAAGAACAGTCTGTCACACTTTATATTGTAAATTAAGGATAATCTGCCTATGTACAGTAGTGAATCACTTTGTAACAGAAACACGTTTTACTTATATATAATCCACATTAGTTATTGAATCATGCTGTTTTACTTTTTAGATCGACACAAATAAGATGACCTCATGTGTTGCAAATTAGGTAATTAGGATAGAAATCTGATAGAGCCCCCATGGAATGTGCCAGAAAAACAAGTCCAATCCACTGAGGCTCTACCCCACAACCCACAGCGCCCAAAGGATGCACTGTCAATGTCCTAATGCCAGACACCACATCACACCCCCAGAGGCTATGCAGAGCCATGCCCCAAGGGGCCAGAGCTGCCCTGGTAGCACAAGGGGAATCCTAAAACCTATATGGTTTTAATGATAATGTATGATAATTCAATGATAAAAAATTTGTGACTGATCAGTATATTCCATAAATGTAAACTATTACTTCCAATTATTGTAGATCTTCTCATGTTCCGTAAGTACAACCACACTTTTACACATTACTTTTTCTGAACAGTTTATAATCAACAAATAAAACAAAATTCTGTAACATATAATTACACTTAAAATGACATTACAAAAAAAAAATTTTGAGACATATGGTCAAAACCAAGGCAAGACTCAGATACAATAAGCCCAAAATTGAGAGGAGACCTAGATCAAAGGTGGTCGAACCTCAAGACCACATCTACATTACCAATTACCAATAAGTAACACACACACACACACGCACACACACACACAGACTAAAAAAAAGTGTTTATTGACCACGGCCTTAAATTTGACACAAAATAACTTATTATCCAAGATAAACCCAATTTAAAGTGAAGGAATATACTTTACTTAATTACTTTACGTAACTCTTATATAGTCATGTGTAAACGTTAGTACCCCCTATTTTGCTTTCTAATTGTTTTTGTGAAAAATATAGTAAAAATAATCTGATCGTAGCGGGTCTAGGCAAATGCAACCTCAGATGATCAACGTTTTTCACAGGTGCTGCTAATGATCAGCTCTTGATTAATTGATCATCAGCATGTGTGCAGACCTCTATAAAAGCAGAAGTGTTGTCAGTTTGCTGGTCTTGAGCATTAACACAATGCCAAGAGAGAAAGACATAAGCAGGGGTCTTAGAGAAGCAATCGTTGCTGCACATCATCCTGAAAAGGGTTATGAAATCATTTGGAATTCAACATTTTACAAGTGGAAAGCATTTAAGCCAATTTTCCCAGGAGTGGACATCCCAGCACATTCACCCCAAGGTCAGACTATGGAATGCTCATAGTGAGTAATACACACACACACACACACACAAAAAAAAAACATGAGTTTCATCTTGAACCCTACAGGCCTCACTGAGCATGTTAAATGTTAAAGTCCATGACAGCACAATGAGTAGAAAGAACTATATGGTTTGTTTGGATGGGTGCCAGGAGAAAGTCTCCTCCGTCTTAAAAGAACATGGGAGCACGACTGACTTTCACAAAACTGCATCAAAACAAACCATAAGACTTTTGGAACAACGTCCTATGGACAGATGAGACCAAAGTGAAGTTTTGTTGCCTTAATACCCTGAGTCATGTTTGGTTACCAGAGTACTCTAGAGGATAAGGTTGATCAAAACTTGGCCATGCAACAGGACAATGATCCGAAGCACACCAGTAAATCTACATCAGCATGGCTGGAAAAAAACAGATAATCAAGGTTTTGGAGGTTCCTAGTCAAAGTCAAGGCCTCAAACCAACTGAAATGTTGTGGCAGGACCTTAAGAAGGCTGTGTGTAAGCCAATACCCCAAAACCTCAATGAACTGAATCAATGTTGTAACGCAGAATGGGCCAAAAAACCTGAGATAAAGTCATATAGGAAACAATTACTTTTGTAGGTCATTGCTGCTACAGGTAGATCTACAAGCTAATGAATCATGGTGATACTTAGTATTGCCCACATGTTTTTTATTTTCTTTTTGGCATCATTTTTATTAAATAAATAATGGCATGCTGAAAAAGTTATATGTTAAGTTCGAGGGCACTAACTTTTATAAATTACTGTATATACAGTACTTCATCTCCAAACTGTTGGGCACCAAACTTTTTGCCTCATCTACCAGTAGGTACTTTTCTAGCTCCAATGATCAAAAGAAATGAACAGCACTTTCATTTAAAAAAAATAATAAATAAATTCATATTTGGGTCGTCGTATAACTGTGGCTTAAGTGACTAATTTAAAGAACATTGAATGCAGTGTTCAGGACCAAAAAAAAAAAAAAAAAAAGCCCACGACCCAAACATACTGTATTACTCAACATTCATGCCATCTTCTCTCCTAAGGAGGAAGCATGAACATTTTGATTCCATTATGTTAACATTTCGGGCTGAACGTTGAACTGCGCCTCAAATTGACACCAAAACACATTCCTGGTCATAAATGAACCAAAACACATCTTTGTAGCTTCGAGTGTATCCTTCCATTGAACTATACCAGATTTCAGGTATATGTCAGCATGGGAAGGCAAACCCCAGGGACAAACAGAAAAGACAGATAACACTACGTGTTGCTGTGCGTTGTGTAACCCCAGGCTGTCTGCGTGTGCCAAGATGAACAAAGACCCTTCCTGCAAAGCTAGTTTGCCAAGTGCTTGTGCGTCTGTGTATGTGCGTGATTCTTTACCTTTGTTGTTCTTCTCCCATTTCCCCAATTTGTGGCTTGAATTAAGGTCAGTTGACCTACATGGGGGAAGCACAGAAAGAGGATAATTCATAATAATAATAATAAAAAAGAAATCACATGACTTCATGAAGACCTGCTGCCATTTAAACCTGCACCGTTCCCTTATAATAGGTGAACCCCCGGTGGAGGAATTTGACTAATATACTACCTCACCACATTGTGTGTACAATACAGCGTGTACTCAGACACACCTTATAAATGCCAAATGGCAGTTTGGACACATCAGCATAGCAACAGGTGCTGTTGAGAGAGAAAGATGGAGAAAGATAGAAGCGAAAGAGACTAGAGTTATGGTGAGTGTAGTTCTCGAGTATATAGTTCTAGCATTTTTATGGTACAAGTTTGTATTATGCATCACAAATATCCAAACTAAATAGCAATCATGGAACAAGTAAGGACAACATTTAGATAACTGGCATGCTAAGTCAAACCGAATCTTCAAACGCATCATGTGGTAAGCACCAGCTGCTGAAAATGTTTGCCAAATCATACACAAAGGAAAATTCCCCTGAAGACACTAAATGGCTGTGTGTGTATGTAAAACGTGTTGCTTGAGGGCTGACCAGTCAAACCTGTGACTAAATCAGAATGTAGGTCACCTCTACCCCAACCTCCTCCTTCTCCTTCCCTCCCTCCAGCAAACACGCCTTTACCCAAAGAACCTCGAGCAAACCCGTTCACCATGGCGACGAGAGTTCGAGCCAATCACAGTGCAGCCCACGATGGAGAAGGCAGAGCTGAGTAAGAACCAGACAAACCAGGCCATTCTATCCACCCTAGGTCCCTCCTACTTCCGCTCTCTTCACCCACTCGCATGTTGGCCCTTTCCTCCTCCCTTCCCTCTCCTGCTCTTCGCTTCTAAGGAACTCAGCTGTGTTTTCCATGAATCTGTGCACAGCTTCGATCAAAGCCACGTGTCTTGCTTCTTTCTTCTTTTTTTTTTTATCACAGTCTGCATTAACAAGGGACCCTTGCCGAGTCTTTATCTGAGTGTTCAACGTGTTCCTCATCACTACATTGATGCTAACCTGGGGCTGTGGGTGCTAGACAGTGGTTGCATGCCTAAGACAAAAGCTCCTTATAAGGACATGGACACAAAGGCAGCACGTGTGGTCAGACAGTGAGTGGGTAAAAGGACAGAAAGAGAAGGAAGGCAGGGGAGGGAGGAATGGGTGGATGTTTTCCGGTGCATGAGATGGAATGCTAGCACTTGTGTTTTGGGGGGCCCCATCAGCTGGCCATGTCAGTGCATGGGATGAAGACAGGCTTCTTTTTATGGTGGTCTGGTTTCACTCACATTTATGTACATATACACACACAACACTTGGGAGCAAGCAGAAAGAAACATTGTTTTATATATATATATATATATATATATATATATATATATATATATATATAGAGAGAGAGAGAGAGAGAGAGAGAGAGAGAGAGAGAGAGAGAGAGATTCAACACTCAATGTGTGTCATGTGTGTATACCTAATATTTTCTTGCTGAGTGAGGAAAGCGTATTTTGAGAAGCTGAGGAAGATGGATAGTCAGGGCTGGGACATACTGTGAAGAGACATGGGAATACACTGCTAACACATACACATGTACTATATGTTATCTCAAAGAATGTCCTGTTCTTGCTGTTGTTTTTTCCTCTGGTCTACATACTTTTAAATAAGCCATGCACCAACAGTGGCAAATACTACTTCTTTAGTTTTTGACCAACTACTTTTAGATATTTCTTAAAGTGGTCCTCTATACACTGTTTGCATAGTATAGCGCTTCAAACCCATTCAAGGCCATACATTTGGGTTGACTGTGCATAGTGAGTTTACATTCATAGAAATGAACATAAGCAAGTTACATTGGAAGTGATACTACATCTTAGTAGTAGTATTTGCCCACCTTAAATTTTAACCGCATTATTATTGTTTGGTTGGTAATCATGGGTCCTGCGATGGATTGGCACCCCGTCCTTGTGCCCTTAGTCTCCGGGGATAGGCTCCTGACTCCCCGCCACCCAAAATACAGGATAACGCTTGGGACAATGGGACAATGAACAGAAATGTGGGCAGCTAAGCAAAATTAGCTGAAACTATTACAAAATCCAAAATAAAAACAGCTTAGGCTAATACGTCATATAATAAAGTCTAAAGAGCTCAGCTCTCTAGTGTGGCATTTTCTCATGCATATGTGAACAAACTATGGTGTTTGATTACAGCTTGAAACCAAAGCCCAATCACACTGAAAACCATTGGCAAGATCCCCCTTTTGAGTATAACAGGAAGTCACATACAAAGCCATGGTATTGCCACAGACAAAAGCAGCTAAGCTAATGAGTAATAGGTGAAGGGCATTCAGAGCTAGACTAGCTACACAATCTCTATTCATTATTGTGTTAGTCAACAGCCAAGATCAGAGGTGGGCAGTAATAACAGTAATACCCTGCATGTCTTAATCTGCTAAGACTCTTCTTGGTGAATCATTTTTAAAAGCGCTGCCAAAAAAGATTCTAATGTAACATTCGAGACAAACTTGTAATTCCCCGACCTACAACAGAAAACACCCCTCAACTTGCAATTTCACCTCACCAGCTAGGGGTAGTTTCACAACTTAACAGTTCTTTTCCTGTTTACAAAGTGACATCAAATCAACATTGCCATGCACACTGTGTTCAGTGTACAGTAGCATCCCCCTTCTGTGCTTTTAAATGAGTTTATATAAAAGCATTAGTTTTAGATCAGTTATTATTATTCAGACATGATCCTCATATAATTCTACAACATTGGCCATACTAACAACACTTTTGGAAAGTGGGTCCCTAAGCTGCTTAAGGTTTGTGGCTGCTAAGATACTAAGTAATATTTGCTGTTGTTTCTCAACCACAATTTCAGTTCGAGTTGTTGCATGAAGGTCTAGAGTTCACCACAACAGTATCAACAGTTGCTTACAATACTCGTCAAAAGTTTCAACACACCTACTCATTCTAAGGATTTTTCTTATTTATAGGCAACTATAGTCTACTTTGTATGATAATACCAAAGACTTTATACACTATGAAATAACACAGAACTATGCAATGAAACAAAATGTGTAAACAAAGAAAATTGTTGTTGTTGTTGTTGTTGTTTTTTAAACATTCAAATTAAGCATCTTTGGGTCAGTTTTAGACAAACTTGGAATTCATGAGCTGTTCACCTGGAATGATTTTTCAACAATCTTAAAAAGAATTGGCATATATAGTATGTTGAGCACTTGAATCTTAAAATATGATACAGATTTTTTTTTTACATTCTTTTGTTTGCTACATAATTTGATTTATTATGAAGCCCTTACAAACCCAAAGCATTTTAGCCATTGTTTTAATTTTAATTATTATTATTAACATACTGTATATAGGGCTCAGGATTGTGCAATAGAGTGACATATCCTTTTTTTTTAACATAACCTAGGCAATATGGTAAACTGAATGTTATTTCATTTTAACCAACTATACAAACATGACTGAGCAAAAAATTTTAATATGAGTCACATAGACAAAGGAATAGCACAGATACACATCATCACATGGTTTTATGGTTGTTTTAGTTTTTTTATGGCCAAAAACAAAAAAGTAAAATGCTCATAATATGCTCAGAAGTCTACATTTTTGTGATGTCATTCAAATTTGCCGGTAGTGAAATAATTTACAGATTATAAAAGTAATTCTAATGTTTATTCTACCGGGCATATCTGAGAATCCAAATGCACAATTTGATGTCTGAAGCCTCCCCATTAACACACACTGGCAGGGCTTCCTTATAAGCACTTTTTTTTTCAGGCGTCATTAACCTATTCTGTGTTGCCGGGATAGAGCTGTGCTGCTTGGGTTTGATGATAGTCAGTATAGTTCTGCTGAAGAACAAAACTCAAGAAAAACAGAAATCAAGAAAAATCCTTGAATGAGTCATGTCAGCATGTCCAAATTTTTTGAATGGTACTCAAGGCCAGTAGCTGTAAAAGTGCAGTTGAATTAGCCTTTTATGAGTGTTACATGCACTGATAGAGCAAACAAAAGACATGCTTTCATGAATTTCTCCATGTTTTTTCAGCTATGCATGCTGATAATCACAAAATAGAAATGACATTATTACAAATCACAAATGATTATTTACAAGGCACCATGAATACAGCATAACAGCACATAACAAGGACATTTTGCTCTTTCAAGACAACTACAGCATGGTTTATCAGGTTTATCATGCTTTAACAGGGTCTGCAATGAAGCATTACAACATAACTAACTTACTATGACATCGACTCAAGTGAGGTAGCTATTTTACAGGCCAGTGGCTTTTTGTTTGCAATAAAGTGCCTGTGCCAGATTCTTTACCTTTTGTATACTTCTGGCCTAAAGTTTCCTTAAGAACCTTAAATTATAATTTGAAAAATACACAATTATTATTATTATTATTATTACTACTACTATAAGGAGTAGAAGTGAAAAAAAAGTTTAAAAAAAAATTACATTAAAATAAAAAAAAAGCCTCTTGACAGCTTCTGGAAATGGAGGGGGGGGGGGGAGTTGGCTACCAACCATCAGTCATCAGTGGTTGCTGATGATTCTTCAGTGTCAGCTTGGTGTATCAGGACCCTTAATAGCAGTTGGTAGATGTATTCTATGGCAGTTGGCACTTGTAGCTAAAAAAAGATTTTGAACACATAGGTCAAATAAAAACATTTAGGTCAGGAGTTCTCAGCTCTACTCCTGGGAAACAAATCCACCTCACAAGGAAAAGGATCACAGTCTATATATTTTTTGAAAGCCTGACTAGAGTCTTACCAGCAGAAATCCATTCCACTCTAAACACAAAATTAACTACAAACAAAAAAATTTTTCTATTATACAAGAAACACTATAAAATAACAGAAAGCATGGGTGATCTTCTAGTAGCCTATTTGAGATTGTCTGACTCACTATGACATTCCAGTAACTTGTTTTAAAAATTGGTGGCACTTCCCTAACATCCTAGCCCTTGGAGGTTCAAAGCTCATCTCTGTTCCATGTTCATGGAGTCTGCATGTTCTCCCCATGCTTTGTGGATTTTGTCCAAGTACTCTGGTTTCCTCTCTAAGTCCAGTGTCGTGTGGTGTAGATTGACTGATTTCCCATTGATCTCCCAAATTTCCCATAGTATAAATAGTTGTGTGTGTGTGTGTGTGTGTGTGTGTGTGTGTGTGTGTGTGTGTGTGTGTGTGTGTGTGTGCACGTGTGTGTGTGTGCACGTGTGTGCGTGTGTGTGTGTGTGTGTGTGTGTGTGTGTGTGTGTGTGCACGTGTGTGTGTGTGCACGTGTGTGCGTGTGTGTGTGTGTGTGTGTGTGTGTGTGTGTGTGTGTGTGTGTGTGTGTGTGTGTGTGTGTGTGTGTGTGTGTGTGTGTGTGAAACTGTGGCACAAATATTAAGCACAACATTGCCAATAACCTATCACTTAACTATTATGACATTCAACATCATCCTGCAGGGTAGGTATTGTGATAGTTTAGATAATATTGTGATAGTTTAGATAATATTCCCAGAGAACAACTGTTTCAAAAACAGAAAACCAGGAAATATGTTGGACGTGAACTTTGCTGTATGCTGTGAAGAGAAACAATTTTACAACAGAATTGAAGTCATGGCTTTTAAAAAGGTAGCAGATACAAGTAACTAACTTGTTGCACCAAATTATGTGTTGCTAATTTCTCCCCACGTCCTCATACAGTGCTGTGATTGGCTAGCTGAAGGTTTGTTTACATTTGCCTGTCACTTGTGACAAGCATTATCAGAGTCAGGTCCACCAGGATGCAGCAAAAGGTTCTTGCAGTAAAATCACTTCCTGACCTCCAATAGCAGTTTGAGCCACACGACACATCAGCCGTGACATCATGTGCAAATCACCTATTAGATGACCTCAACAAATGCAAGAAACTGAGTGTGTCTCAATTCCGGGCCTCATCCTTTGAAGGACGTACGTGAAAGGCAATTATGTCATAGCATTGTGATAAAGGCTGTCCCATTTTGAAGGTTCCTTCAAATGCAGCCTTCTTTCCCCTGAAAATAAAGGAAGCAAGTGTGTATAGTTCACGGCCCAACGAATCCCAAGATTCTTTGTGTGCAGTGGAAGAGACCAGCAGAGATGATGATAGACAAAGACCCGAGGATGTTAAAAATAAATATATTATAAAACTAAAATATATCAACTTTAAATAAAACAAATAAAAACAATGGGATTATTTTTTGTTTCTTTTTTTTTAACCACGATCATTATGATTTTTATCATTTCTAATTATAAGCCTTCGTGGTCTACACAGTCAGTGCAGACTACAAGCCTATGAAGACCGCATAGACCGCATTTTTTAAAGGATGTGGCCCCAAAATGAGACACACCCACTGTGAAACAGAAAACCGAAACTTAAATACATACAGAACATAATGATGCATAGGTGCATGTGATTGTCCACATGTGATTTCAGTGGCTTACAGGAGATGTAGTCCAGCACCTACCTGATGGTACACTAGCACATAGACATTTAATGTATTTGTCTGAGAAAACACTTGAATGTAGAAAAGGTTTGGAATTGCACCATACTACTAACAGCTATATCACTTGTGGACCACAACATGAAACAAGAAACAGATTAATTAGATAATTAGTTGTTTTGAGAGAAAAGTTAGAGTGACTTACAGGTTTAGTCATTTCTTTCATACAGTATGCCAGCTCAGAGATATACAGTATGATGAAATTTTCCTCTTGTACACATAAGGAATAAGGTTTTAAAGTCTAAATAAGCTCTAAAAGTAAAAAAAAAAAAAAAAAAGCATTTAAAGATTCTGTGGTGGTGAGGGTCATGGTTTGGCGTTGGTGTGTAAAGAGAGTGAGGGTCAGGAGAGTGGGAAAGAACACATACCTTATGAGAATGTCTCTAATAAGGGTTTGTCTGTCTGCAGTGAGCTGGGGGAAGTGTTAAACGAAGGAGCAGAGAGAGCAATGAAAGAAAGATGTCCACTCGCACACCCCACTTGTGTGCTTACAAAGGCAGGAAAAATTCAAAACGATCAAAGGAATAAACTCTGACTCACATCTGGGCACGTGTCCATCTTAATCGCCTCATATCATCTTGTCAAAGATTCTATGTTAGGATAACTGAGTGGACCTGATCAGTCATAACAACAAGGCCCTGCCAGGTGAACTAAACAACATCGATCACCAACTATACACCAGTAACATGGACACTCAAGGCCATGGACACTCAAGGCTCACTCAATGCCTGCGATGGGCGAAGACCAGCCTGTCCGATCCGATCTGCTCCAATGCAGCACAAATCACCAAAAAGGTCAATGCTGGCAGAACCAGAACACACAGTGTACCACAGCGCCCAGCAGATGAAGTTTCCAAGACTTCTGATGTAAAAACTCCAGATCCCAATCTGATCAAGCACTCTTGGAATGCACCAGACAAAAATATATATTTGATCTGCAGAGGCCTCATCTCGCAACCGACACCAGCCACCACAGCACACCCCCAGAAGCCCTGTGATGCCACACCCTGAAGGGCCAGAGCCATCCCAGTAGCACAAGGGGGGTTAATGTCATGGCTGATCAATGAAAGTCACATTTAATTAAATATATAATCAATAAAATTTAACAATTATACAAAATCACCTTGTCTTTGTGCCAGCATTTATACAGTATGGCTGGCCTACAAAGGCTACAGACTGACAGGCTGTAACAAAGTATCACCCACTCAGTCTTCATTCCATCTTTAATATCTTTCATTGAAAAAATAATAAAGACAAATAACCTTAGACGGACTGTTTATTAGAATATAACAAATAATTATGCTTTGTGCATTGCATTGTAAATTACATCTGGAATACTCAATTACACCAAAGTGTTGGTACTTGTCGTTATCTCTATATTATCTCAGTTGCAATAATGTTAACCTAATTATAGTCAGATGACAGACTACAGTATAATAAGCCAATGCTCTGTCTGCCTCTACATCAGTAATGCAATCAACAGTTTTGTTCCTAGTTATAGCTTTTGTACATGTACAATATGTACAAAAAACACTTTTATCTTAAGTGTAATCCACATGAGTCTCTCTAGCTTTGTCAAAGATCGTATCACAAATAATTTAACAGCTGGCATTTAACAACTATTTACAAACCAAATCAATGCTTTTATACATAGACAACAACTTAATAAAAGCATAACAGTGAATGCATGAGAAAGTGGGATGATTAAAATGAAACATATTTTAGCTGCCTTTTCATTTAAACATAATAATAATAATAATAATAATAATAATAATAATAATATCTTAGGATTTTGCATAGAAAACCGAAGGATTGAGGCATTTTCTCTGGCGCTCTAAAACATGGACAGGAAGGAATTCCATCATTTTACTCCTGCTGTATCTTCACCTTTATCTTTATTTTAATCAAATAGAGGGACAAACACCCTGGCCGAAGAAAAAAAAAAGTCATATAACCTTGTGCTTGAATTAGGGAACACATTCACCATGGAATCCTTGTGATAAGCTTATGCAATGTCACAACATCTATTTCCATCCAAAGTTGCATTCATTTCTTTCCAAGATCTTGTATTGATAATGGGAGAGTCAGAGTGCTGCATAAAGCCTCCTCCAGAACATCCCAAAAATTGTCAATGCAGTTAAGGCCTGGACTCTCCATGTGTGAAAATGATGCATCATGCTGCCTGACCAACTCTTTCACAATTTAATGTATAACTTATAATATGCCCACCTCATCAGGGAAGAAAAATGTCCAGTGATAGAAAGACCTGGTCATTCAGTATATTCAGGTAGTAACCTCATTTTTAGGCACATAATGTTGCTAAACCTAGACCTGACCAACTGGAGCAACTCCAGGTCATAACACTGCCCCCACAGACTTTCTTATCATCCTGATGCGACTATCTCTCTAAAACAGGGTAAATCTGGACTTATCATTCTTTATGCTCCCTAGCAAACCAAGGACTTAGACTTTAGCCTCACTGTTAAGTGTTTTTTGTAAGAGGTACACCTCTGTTTAGTCCCAATCCCTTGAATTCCTTTTGCATTGTGTGAAATGCTCTTACTTTCACTTTTAACATAGTTTAATGATTTGATTTGACAATATGATTTGATAATTACGGTGACATCCAATCAAAAAAAACATTTTTAAACCACATTTATTCCTCGAAGATGATGGTGACCACTATCCTTCCAAGTTTTACCAATATGTTGGACCATTCTTAATTCAATTTTATTTATTTTTTTCTTTTGCTTAATAAAATAATTTGATCCTTATTTCTTCTGGCATGGTTGCTACTTGTTGCGTCAGTTAGTGTTAAATGAAATAAATAAAAACTAATTGCCAGCTGAACCCTATCAATCACTGCAGTAATTTTCCAGTGCATAGTTCAATCCATGTGGTGACATTTTTTATTTATTTATTTATTTATTTTTATATTTCTTTCTTTTTTGTCCAGAGAGTCTATATAAAAGTTCAAATATTGCCTGGTTTTACTGTAGATACTGAGAGGAATCTGAGAGAAGGTCTGGGTAAATTACAGAATTATCATGTTTGCCTTTGTACTGTACAGTATATGAATGAAGTTAGTCAAAACAGATAGATGATTTTTATGCCCAGATTCCACGACAGCCCTTCAGAGAGTTTTGTGTTAGCATTCCCAATGGCCTTGTACAGCACTAGACTTGTGTTCTTAGTCATTTCTCTACTAGCATAAAGCTAAGTTAGCCTAGGGAAAAAAAATTACCTACTGACTTGCTGTTGGATAAAAGCATTGATCGCTTAGTTGCGTACCTGTTTGACACTTTAAGCATAAATTAAGTCAAGTAGCTGTAATTACTAATGCCACATCAAGCACAGGAGACGTATTAGACCCAGTTTTATTCAATATATTTTATTTATTTTGTTTAGTAGATGTGGAGTTTATACTAGAGGCCACAAATGCAGCTGTTGGAACATCATCAAACTTGGAAAGGTTTTAAAGAGGCTGTAAATTAACAATCAGTTGCACATGTTTTCTTTAGTGTAATAAGGTCAGTTGGCCCAAGCTCTCAGTCCCAGATGATGGGATACAACAGGTTGTGCTTTAAAGAGAAAATAATCAATGACAGCATGGTCTGATGGTGCTCCTATGCAAAACTCCATTAAAGGACAACACCTGATATTTCCTATCCTCATTATAGTTGCATTTAATATAGAATGTAGAATGTCCATGAAATGTGATTAAATGTGATGGAATCCAGATTTTATTTTATGCAACATAAGAGTCAAAAGCATTTCCAGAAACTAAATACTCTTTTATTATTTTACAGCAGCACAATCCTGTGTGAGTGATTTTCTTTGACATTCTTTGTGTTTCTTTGTTCTTTCTTATAGTGACTATTTTTAGCAAACCCTCTTCGAATGGGTGGTTTAGTTCAGTTTAGTAAGCACTAAAACTCTAAACAATTATTTCATTGAGAGTAATTGGTGAATCAGTGCAAGCTTGGTATGGATCACATGGTGGTGGCTCAGACTTTCAGATCTTCAGACGGTTGTGAAGTTTAAGGTCCCATAATATATTTAACACAGGTCTTGGAGGCATTTTTCATATCTCAATGAATGTGCCATTTCAATTGTCTTTGTTGTGGGAGTATCTTCTTACATGAGGTCACATTAGGGTAAATTCCTAATTGGCTTGTTTAAGCTCCGGCCAATACAACAAACAGAAGAATAATTTTTTTTTTTGTTTTGTACACACACACACACACACACACACACACACACACACACACACACACACACACACACACACACACACACACACACACCCTGGGGACACAACTGCATGTCTAAAAATGACCAAAAATGATTTTTCCATTAAAGATTCCATTTAAATCCCAGGACTACCAAACTCCCATTTTTTGCCTCCTTAGGAAGATCCGTAGTCCTGATCTGTTTAGTTATATCCTGACAACACTGTTAAATTTCAATGAGCCTTTCTGCTCTAAAACTGCTCTATTCACTGTAAGTGCACACTGACCTATGATCCTAATACATACATTTTGCAATTTATAAATTTTGACCATAAAGTAAAATAACAACAAAGATGACCATGAAAAGGAAGATATGCCATGAATACTGATACTGGACAACGCAGTAAGTGTGCATGTTTTGTCTCTATCTGCCTCCCCCATATGCTGTAGGCTATATATAAATATATTTAATACATCTCAGAGGAGGGCAGTGACCTTAGACATGGGTCTGGACTTCAGTATAGTGTACATCATCACTGCCAAACAAGGGCTGCTTGTCTCTCTCTCTCTCTTTCTCTCTCTCTCTCTCTCTCTCTCTGTTCTTTTCCCCTGTCTCCTTCTCTCTGACCTACATCTCCTGCTGGTGTAGTAGTCATGCCTGCACCATTATGGCTTTAGTCACAGCTTATTATAGAAGATGGAGAAGAGAAAGGAGAGTGGTGAATTACATTCCTATTCAATAACTGTATTGTTCCTATTCAGTAAACTTTCGTAAATCAGGCTAATTAACTGTACAGCTCTCCTCCACCTTTCTCCTTGGGAAAAATGACTAGACCTCACCACCCCAGCCAGGGTGAAAAAAAAATGGTTTCCTTTTCTCTCAGAGATAAACGTACCACCATAATACAATGAAATATTCTTATCTCAGGACGTGAATGCAAAAAAAAAAAAAATGCAATAATGTCCTGTAATCAGAACTCAGCGTTCATCATCTCCTACTCACATAATAATAAAAGACATAATTAATTTGTGCAAGAGCAGCAAAAGCACCAATGTGTTGTATAATGGCATGTTTTTATAAGGGGGAAGGAAACTGGAGAACCTGGAGGAAACACAGAAACTCTGCACAAACTAAAAGTCATGAGCCCTGGCGCCTGGAGCTGTGAGGCTGCAACTCAACTCTACACACAAAAAAAAAATTCCAAGAAATCTGCGTTCAGGTTTCCGCAGTCTCTTTACTCCTCAGCGGCAGGTTTGTTGTCAAACACAGATAAGAGGGAAGAGTGGATTGAATGATTAATCTGCAAAATGAGAAGAAGGTTTTGTGTGTGTGTGTGTGTGTGTGTGTGTGTGTGTGTGTGTGTGTGTGTGTGTGTGTGTGTGTGTCTTAGCAGGTGGCAAAAAAATCCCTCTGACATACAACTGCTGACCTCTCTCTCTCTCTCTCTCTCTCTCTCACCCACTATTCATCCTTTGGCTCCATTTCACACACACACAGCCAGCTCAACCATCCCCCCCCTTGGCTTACGCTCGTTAATGATTCAACCACTCTTATCTGTGTTTGGCAACAACTGTGGTAGTGTGTGTGTGTGAGGGTTTTACACAACACCATGGTCACGTAACCACTCTGAACAATAAGGTCCTTTCGAGTGAAGGGAGTTATGAGGAAATAGTCCGAGTGTGTTATTTGATCTGAAAAGGACATGTGACCGTAAAAGGTGGGTGGATGGTGACATTGCACAGCAAACATTTATCGGTATAACCAACTTTATGCATCGGTATATTTTTTGGTCGTAGAATTCTGAGCAGTATTGCATACATCTGACATCTCTATTTACTGTAAGTGATGCTACACATTACCGCCCCCCCCGCACCACCACCACCACCACCACCATCCCATAGTACAAATAGAACAATCTTCCCTGTTACTTTCAAGGTTACTTCAGTTAATGAGATGACCCTGCAAATAACTTTTGTTTTAAAATAAGTTAAGTAAAATAAGTTTTGAGTTTTTCAGCCATTTTCAAAACATGTCTAGCTCTTCCAAGAAGGAAATGCACCAGACACCGTATATCTTGAACAACAGTCAACTTCCTGGTGTTCGGGCAAAGTCAACTTTCACGAAAGATTTTCTCTATTTCATGCAGTCGTCATGAAACCAATATGAATATGAATTAGATTTCAACATACTGTAAGTGTAATTCCATAACGTATCCCTCCCTGATCATCAAAAAACAGCAGTACAGTACAACCCTCCCCAGCCCCCAAATATCATATCATATAATGATGAATTAAAATGACTAACGGTTATAAAGCATGATAAACAGCTTGGCTTTCTGCACTCAATGTAATTGGCAAGCAAAGACCAACACTGTCCTCAGACACCCTGTCCTGTACATGGGTGGAGATATCAACCCCCGCCGCCCCACCCCCCCACCCCCAGTGTTGAACCAAAAGTTACACCCTTGGATTTGGATGTTAGAACCTTAAAAAAGCTATGAATTTGAGTCAACATTAAAAATTCGACAAGATCCTACGTAGCACTGATCTAAATAAATACACACGTGGACAAAATTGTTGGTACCCTTCAGTCAATGAAAGAAAAACTCACAATGGTCACAGAAATAAATTTAATCTAACAAAAGTAATAATAAATAAGAATTCTATGAATGTTAACCAATGAAAGTCAGACATTGCTTTTCAACCATGCTTCAATGGAATTATAAAAAAAAATGAAAACTCAAAAACTCATGGAACAGGCCTGGACAAAAATGATGGTACCCCTAACTTAATAGTTTGTTGCACAACCTTTTGAGGCAATCACTGCAATCAAACGATTCCTGTAACTGTCAATGAGACTTCTGCACCTCTCTGCAGGTATTTTGGCCCACTCCTCATGAGCAAGCTGCTCCAGTTGTTTCGGGTTTGAAGGGTGCCTTTTCCAGACAGCATGTTTCAGCTCCTTCCAAAGATGCTCAATAGGATTGAGGTCAGGGCTCATAGAAGGCCACTTTAGAATAGTCCAATGTTTTCCTCTTAGCCATTCTTGGGTGTTTTTAGCTGTGTTTTGGGTCATTGTCCTGTTGTAAGACCCATGACCTGCGACTGAGACCCAGCTTTCTGACACTGGCCAGCACATTTCTCTCTAGAATCCCTTGATAGTCTTGAGATTTCATTGTACCCTGCACAGATTCAAGACACCCTGTGCCAGATGCAGCAAAGCAGCCCCAGAACATAACAGAGCCTCCTCCATGTTTCACAGTAGGGACAGTGTTCTTTTCTTGATATGCTTCATTTTTCCATCTGTGAACATAGAGCTGATTTGCCTTGGCAAAAAGTTCCATTTTTGTCTCATCTGTCCATAGGACATTCTCCCAGAAGCTTTGTGGCTTGTCCAGCATGTAGTTTGGCATATTCCAGTCTGGCTTTTTTATGATATGTTTTCAACAATGGTGTCCTCCTTGGTCGTCTCCCATGGCTCAAACAACAACAGATGGTGCGATCCGACACTGATGTTCCTTGAGCATGAAGTTCACCTTGGATCTCTTTAGAAGTCTTTCTGGGCTCTTTTGTTACCATTTGGATTATCCGTCTCTTTGATTTGTCATCAATTTTCCTCCTGCGGCCACATCCAGGGAGGTTGGCTACAGTCCCATGGATCTTAAATTTCTGAATAATATGTGCAACTGTAGTCACAGGAACATCTAGCTGCTTGGAGATGGTCTTATAGCCTTTACCTTTAACATGCTTGTCTATAATTTTCTTTCGAATCTCCTGAGGCAACTCTTTCCTTCGCTTTCTCTGGTCCATGTTGAGTGTGATACACACCATGTCACCAAACAACACAGTGACTACCTGGAGCCCTATATAAAGGCCCACTGACTGATTACAAGATTGTAGACACCTATGATGCTAATTAGTGGACACACCTTGAATTAACATGTCCCTTTGGTCACATTATTTTCAGTATTTTCTAGGGGTACCATCATTTTTGTCCAGGCCTGTTCCATGAGTTTATTTTTTTAAATAATTCTGTTGAAGCATGGTTGAAAAGCAACCATTCAACCGTCTGACTTTCATTGGTTAACATTCATAGAATTTTTTTTAAATTATTACTTTTGTCAGATTAAAGTAATTTCTGTGACCATTGTGAGTTTTTTTTTAATTGACCGAAGGGTACCAACAATTTTGTCCACGTGTGTACATATTTACAGTAGCTCTTAAACCTTCTCGCTTGCATTTTGATTCTTGACCAAATTAAAGATGAGTTATTCGAAGCCTCCGTGCAGGAAAGTCCAAATTCATTCCTTGTCATAAATAATCTCTAAGGACTGTACAGTTATAGGCCTTACCTATGTCCGATCATAAACGGCTAAGTAAACAAAGAGAGACCTTGAACTCTGAGGCCACTGGCATTGGGGCATGTTTGAAAAATGTAAGCTGATAATACTTGTGTTTAGAAAATCAATCATATTTTGTTTATCGATCAATAAGTCTTGTTTATTGACTGGTGAATGAAGTCAATAACAGATTTTCATCATTGTGAACCAAGGATTATTGGACAAAATAAAAGCAGGATCCTTAATTTTTAATTCTCACTCTCTTTCTCTTTCTATCTATGTCACACACACACACGCACACACACACGCACGCACACACACACGCGCACACACGCACACACGCACGCACACACACACACACACACGCGCACACACACACACACACACACACACACACACGCACACACACACACACACGCACACACACACAGACAGAGGGAGAGAGATAAAAAGAACCTTGAACCCTGAGGCCATTGAGGCTGTATTAAGGGTTCAGTCAGGGCATGTTAAAAAAAAAAAGTGAGTGGTTGACAAACCCTAAAATCCATCATTATTTCAACATTGTAACCACGAAACCTCCTGCTTTCTCAGAAAGCGAGTGAAAGATAGATAGAGACGATGAACCCTGGATCACTGAGGCCAGTGAGATTATATTAATAGCTGCTGTGCAGCAGTGCTGAGAGAGTCAGGTTACGGGAGCAGCCTTCACCCCCCACCAGCCCCCCGGTTCTTCCTTCTGCCTTAAAGAGGTAGAAAACATGCAATCACTTTAAGGCTCTTGGGACTGGTTCTGTGTTTCAGAAAATGTCACTGCATGTCCAAATATGAATGACATTTCAAAGATATTTCAGTATAATCGCTGGGACACTGGCAGAGCAGATTGGGTTTCTGTCTGCTGGTTTCCTTGGGGTTTTCAGGTTTTCTCCCACCTCACAAAAACGTGCCAGTAGGTGGACTGGTTACTATAAATCTCTTTGCTGCGAATAATGCCAGTGATTGAATTGTACTACGTTCAAGGCTTTCAGGGCATGTCAAAGGCTTGGGTAATATGAGGTGTGTTTAAGTCAAACCAGGACTTTTGATAAAAAATTCGATTGATAAACATTTCAATGGTGCACAGGTTTTTAAAAAGTCAGTACAGTATGTCGGTGAATGATGATCCCGAGCAAGTGGATCAGATGTAACTTTAATCATTCCCGTGAGTGGAATACCTGCTTCGTGACCTCGCTCCGAGCCATTTCCACATGTTTGCATTATTAAAGGAATTCCTGGGAGGCCAGCGTTTCAGCCCTGAAGCAGGCAGTCTGATCATGACTCTGGTGTTACTTAGAAAACTTCCTACCTTGATGGTATCCAAGCACGAGTGGAACCTAAGGATAAGTGCATTCGTGTAGCGGGGGATTTTTATAAAGAAATAAATGCAATGGTGTTATTCTGCACAATTAGAAAAGTTCTGATCTGACTTTGTATAACAATGTAATTATGTTACATAATTAATTTTTTTAGGGCGGCATGATGGTGTAGTGGTTAGCACTGTTGCCTTGCACTGCCAGGGTTCGGGTTCGACCCCCGGCAAGGCTCGATTCCTGTCTCTGTGTGCATGGAGTTTGCATGTTCTCCCCGTGCTCCTCGTGGGTACTGTGGGAGATTTTTCTCCCACACTAGTTACAGTTGCCTTAATTACAAATGTTACACAAAAACTTTAACTTTAAAAAGAACCAAAGAAAAGACTCCGGCCTCCTTGTAGATCTGGATGAAGTAAGGCAGGATTTATTCAATTCAATTCAATTCAATTTTATTTCTATAGCGCTTTTAACAATGGTCATTGTCCCAAAGCAGCTTCACAGAAATGAAAAGAAAATGAAAAGAAGACTTATGGAAATGTATATGTGTAAGAAAAATGTGTCTAGATAATGAGATTGTCCCTGATGAGCAAGCCAAGGGTGACGGCGACAGTGGCAAGGAAAAACTCCCTGAGATGGCAATAGGAAGAAACCTTGAGAGGAACCAGACTCAACAGGGAACCCATCCTCATCTGGGTGATGACAGATAACAGAAATTATAGAACATCATGTGTGTTATGCAGATGAAAGTTCGATATAACAGAAGTTATTTAAATTAACACAAAGTCCAGTTCAGCTCAGGGATGAGTCAGCAGGTGCAGAGGGCAGATGAGGGTCTGGATCACTGGGAGCTCAGGAGCAGCATGTGTAGATTCAAACCAACATGAAGAAGAATTCAGCTGGAGCAGGTCCTTCTCTGGATGCCTCAGGAACCTCGCAGGGTTGGCCTCTGTCTACTGAAGCTGGCACAATCTCCAGATGCCTCGGGATGGGTGGAAAAATAAAGAGCAGGTGAAAAGAATTAGCGTGGTTGCCATTCAGGATAGATGTACTGAAGTATGAGGTAAAGAAATTAATTATGTGTATGCCAGATTAAAGAGATGCGTCTTGAGTCTACTTTTAAATTGGGAAACTGTGTCTGAGCCCCGAACACTGTCAGGAAGGCTATTCCAAAGCTTTGGAGCTAAATATGAAAATGCCCTACCTCCTTTTGTAGATTTTGATATTCTGGGAACTACCAGTAGTCCGGAGTTTTCTGATCTTAAGGAGCGTGGTGGATTGTAACGTATCAGAAGACTGGTTAGGTATGTGGGAGCTAGACCGTTTAGAGCCTTGTAAGTAAGTAATGCTATTTTGTAATTAATTCTAAACTGAACAGGTAGCCAGTGCAGGAATGATAATATTGGGGTTATATGATCATATTTTCTGGATCTAGTGAGAACCCTGGCGGCTGCATTTTGGACTAACTGTAGCTTGTTAATTGAGGATGCAGGACAGCCACCCAGTAATGCATTACAGTAGTCCAGTCTGGAAGTCATGAATGCATGAACCAGCTTTTCTGCATCAGATACAGATAAAATGTTCCTAAGCTTGGCAATATTTCTAAGGTGGAAAAAGGATGTTTTTGTGATGTTGGAGATATGATTTTCAAAGGATAAGTTACTGTCTAATATTACACCCAGGTCTTTCACTGTCGAGCTGGTGGTAACAGTACATCCTTCTAAACGTAGGCTGAATTGTGAGAGCTGGTGTGAACTGGTTTTTGGGCCAATAAGTAATACCTCTGTCTTATCTGAATTTAGTAAAAGAAAATTATCGGTCATCCAATCTTTTATATCTTGAATACACTCAGTTAGTCTAGACAATTTGGGTATTTCACCTGGTTTTGTGGAAATGTATAACTGAGTATCATCAGCATAACAATGGAAACTAATCCCATGTCTTCTAATGATGTTACCCAAGGGAAGCATGTATATTGAGAACAGCAGAGGTCCTAAAACTGAGGTCCTAAAACTGACCCTTGTGGCACCCCATATTTCACTGGCATTAAAATATGCCAGTGAATTTATGGATTATATGCCAGTGAATTTATGGATGGCATTAAAATATGCCAGTGAATTTATTGGATTTATTGCAGCAATAAAACCAAGTGAGCCAGCTTAGCAATGCCTAGGATGTAGACCCATGCATGTCCAAAATCTGACTGAAGTGCCTGTGACATGGGCACTTCTTTTATACAGTTTTCAAGGGGAGGAGCGCTCACCTAGCCCCCTCCCCTGTACATTTTTTTCTTATTTCTTATCAAATTATTAACCCATTATAATCCAACTTTTTCCAAGTATTGTCACCCATTGTAATTACATTTTCTCTTATCTTGTTTGCTTACGTCATATACCTCGTCATCTGACTCCATATCTTTTCCCCATTATAATCTATTTTTCTTTCAAATAATTTTCCATTATCTTTACACTAAGTTTGTTTATTATTAAAAAATATAGGGGCAGCGCTTATTTTACTATATATTCTTAGTTCTTCCGGGTTACTCTACAGTTCTCAATAGACAGGCCGTGGGTAAGCATCTCTCTCGCACTCATTTTAATTATTTGTCTTATTTTCCTAATTTGTTGTATTTACGTATTTTATTTTATTGTTATAGCTAAGCGCAACTGCCCAAGTCCTGAATACATCCCTTTGGACGACTCGGACAGCCAGGACAGTCCAGAGCACAACTCCTTTGAGGATTACACTCCTACTGAACCTGTTGCGGACCGAGCCTCAGTGAGTTTTTGCCAAAATGAGTCTGATGGATCATTGACACAATTTCTTCATAAGAACGGTCTTACTTATGTCAGGAAGGATGACTCCGGGCCTGGTCCTTCTAAGAGACCGCGTCCAGAGGCACATAGCTCTCCTTTACTTTCTTTCAGGCCTGTGCGACCAGAGTCTAGTACTCCAGCCCAGTCTCTGTTAAGGCCTGTTGGTCTAAGAAGTGTCAGTACTCAGGACTGATTTTAAAGTGTCTGTTGGTACCCAAACTGATTTTCCTGAAGCGCCTACACCACTTTTGAATCGTGGTATTTCTGTTTTTATTCCTCACACTGATCTTCCCATCAATGTGGTTCTGGGTCAGAGAAGGCTTGATATTTAATTTCTTATGCCTTTTGTTATTTGATGCTTACCCAGGCCCCCTATTATACTGTACTTTTATATGTTGGGCCTTACACTTTGTATTTTTATTTTATACACTATGTAGGTGCACATGCTATTTTATTTTGTGCCTACTCTTATTAAACTTATTGTTCATTAAGCTAAGTGTGTGTCCTTTGGTTATTTGTCTGTGTCCCTTTAAATTTGACACGCCTGCACATGTATCCAACCCCTGTTACATCACAGTTAAGATCACCCCATGTCTGAGGAGATTACCTCATGTCTGGGGCTATTGGCATTACATAATATCTAGGGCTACATGTTATCAGCTGACATTACATCATGTCTAGGGACATCAGGTACTTTTGGATGCTCAGGGTACAAAGATTACATCATCTCTAGGGTCTGTTTGGTACACACTGTCCACTAAGCATCTCACATCCAAGATGGCTACCTGTGTTAGGAACCTCCACTAGAGGTCACTGTTTATGTCTGTCGGTCTTGTGTAGTTCATGTTGGTTGACTCAGTTTCCCAGAAGGCACCTCAGTCAGGTGATGAGTGCTCACCTGGACTGAGGTGCCTCATTAAAGCTTCTATAAATAGCAGTCTGTTCTGGGAAACTGGGTCGAGCATTGTTTGTCAGTATGTTTGTCTATTTGCCTGTTTGGTTTGTTATGATTGTTTTTGTAACTACCGTCATGTGGGCACTCCTTTTTGTTTAAGTTTATATTTCAGTTATATTGTTTTACCTTTGTTTGTCTAGGGCTCTACTGTTTGTTCTCCTTATGTTCCTTGTGTTGCTGGATTCATGGAGCTATCCTGTTTCATGTTTAGCTAGGCTGTCTCCTCCTGTGTCCTGTGTAAGTACTGTTCTGTCTTCTGGTTTAGTTTTGTGTAGCCACATGCAGGCCCAGCCGCTAGCAGGGTTAGCCGCTAGTAGGCCTTAATTGCTAGTAGGGTTAGCCCTTAGTAGGGTTAGCCTCCTGTAGGCTAGCCTCTAGGGGAATTGACTGCTAGTGGTTCTGGTCGCTAGTAGGTTAGCCGCTAGTTTGGAGTAGCCTCATGTGTGCTTTGCCTTTGTGTTCAGTTCCCCACCATTAGGTCAGTACTAACCCGGTTAGCCACTAACCCCTTTAGATACTAACCTGGTTAGGTCAGCATCCAGTGTCCCCAGCATTCCATGTAGCTACTAACCCAACTAACCACTAACTCAGCCTGTTCCATCTCTTGTCCTGTCTCCAGTCTCTCCTGTCTCCAGTCTCTCCTGTCTCCAGTCTCTCCTGTCTCCAGTCTCTCCTGTCTCCAGTCTCTCCTGTCTCCAGTCTCTCCTGTCTCCAGTCTCTCCTGTCTCCAGTCTCTCCTGTCTCCAGTCTCTCCTGTCTCCAGTCTCTGTGCTCCCAGTCCTGTCTCTCCAGTCTCCAGTCCTGTCTAGCCCTGTCTCTCCCGTCTCCTGTCTCTCCAGTCTCTAGTTCCCCTATGTGTCTTAGTTAGCTTCAGCTCCATGTTTCCTCATCCCCAGCTCTCTGTCGGTTCCCTGTGTCAGTTCCTAGTTCCCTGTATCAGCTCCTGGTTCCCTGTCGGTTCCTGGCTCCCATGTCAGCTCTTGTCCCTGTGTTGGCGCGCCGTTCCCTGTCGGTTCCTGGCTCCCATGTCAGCTCTTGTCCCCGTGTTGGCGCGCCGTCCCTGTTTTTCCTGAGCCCTAGTTTTAGTTTGAGTTTGTTGTTTTGGTTCCTTTGTTTGTTTGTTTGTCTGTTTTGAGTTTTGTTAAATAAAGACTTTCTGTTTGCAACACCCCTCTGCCTTCATGCCTACCTCCATGCCCACGGCAACCCCATCCGCCGGGTCTAGCCAGCACCCCCAGCTAGACCTATGACAACCTGTCTAGAGTTCATTTGAGTTCATGCTGCACGTTCTTGCTACTGTGACATCACACTGTCCTTGGCTCACCTCTGTCTCCTTACCTTACCTCTATGTTCTTTTACTAAGTCTCATAGTTTCTATCATATTGTTGCATTCACAAGTATATTTAATTAAAATATGCTCACATATTTCCCCCTCTGTGACTTTTAAGTCACATAAAGAAAAATAAAGCAAAGGAAAAAGAAAATAATACTTACTTACTAACTTAATACTTAACTTATAAGCCTTACATGTTACTACAGAGAAAGAAATAAACAGAAAAAAAGGAAATAAACCCTACATATTACTTAACTCAAAGGAAACGTAAGAAAACTTACTAAATCATACTAAATCAATGAACTGAACCTTAAAACTCACATTTTACCCCCTCACCAAACATCAGTCTAAGAGAGATAAGCAAAAGATGAGTAAACTTAGCATAAACGAGTATATGAGAGTATAATAAGCATGCAATTGGTTAAATACGAAGAGTCCAGAGGTGGGCGAAAAAACCTTCCGTATAGCCAATTTAGAAGGAAAAATTCCCACCTTCAATCACGTGCAGGTCCTTACAGCTCATCAGCTGTGATAGCGAAATTCGGTTTAACCTGCCCGTCTCCTCACGTAAGAAGTCTAGCCAGACTTCATCAGCATTCGGAAGAGCTTCCAACACACGTTGCAAAGTGGTTTGTGTATCTGTCCATAAAATGTCATCTCCCAACATCACTTTAGTTATGGTCTTATCTGCTGCCATGTATACATCGTCAAATTCAATTACCCCACAAATTTCATATCCAACCCAATTCTCTTCAATCCCAATACCTCTATAGAGGCCTAGCTTCAGATGTCTTCCAAGTCGATATGAAGTTGTTACCAGATGAAGTCCTCTGCTTATGTCCAGGTCGAACGTTTCCTGTCTCGTTGACTTGATCCATTTGAAGTCTTTTGTCAATACATTGGCCATCGCGATGAACTTCTTAGACCCCATCGGACGGTGTGGGAACCAGTCAACCAGATCATGTCTTAGGTCTGCCCACCTTCTCGTTGGGGTCTGTTCCACAATCTCCCTACATACATCACGGCAGACTGTACAGGAAACTATCCATCGTGGGTCAGGTACCGGTTCCATCCTGCATACATACATGTATAACAGAGACAGGACAAAAATACAACAAAAACACACAAAACATATTTCTCCTGCTAATACTACTTTTTCTCTGGTATAGTTTCTTCAAAACATTAAGTGTGTTTGATTAACATACTATGCTAAATAATCTCAGTATACATGTGATTAATAAATATACAGTCATTTTGTCCATTATGTAGGAGCGCTAATCATTTGTGTTCACTTCATCTCCACGTAAATGGAGTCTGCCTCCCAGTCTTCATCTGGTGGTGTTCGTTCGTGATATTCCACAGTCATTATATATTGTCCCACCATTCTTTGAATGCTTGCTCTTGCCAGGGGGATAACGCAGCATGACAATATGAGCAGAGTTCCTAGTACTATCAAAATAATTGTCCCTATTTTCACAAGTAGTTCATACCAATTTGAAGGATTCAGCCAATCAAACCAGGAAGTCCATGCATTATTCCTCTGTACATTTTGAATGATTTTTACTTTTTCGTCTCTCATGTCCCTCATGGCTCTTAAAAGCTTAGTTATGTTACCATCTGGGCCTGTGTGTCTTGGAATGTATGTACAACATCGTGTCCAGGACGAATCTATTCTGTGTAGTCATTAATGTATTTTTATCCAATTGTTCCTGAACCAGTCCTAAGACCCCTAAAGTATGATTCCAAAATCTTTGTTGATTGTAATAAAGTAGGTTGATCCACCTTGCATTTTTCGAAATTTGAACCCATGGCAAGAAGATTGTTGTGAATGCTCCTCCTACCCTGTTTATAGCCTCATACTCAGTTGGTACGCCAACTGGAATACCATCCCAGGTCACTGATAGTCCTCCATCTCTATCAAACTCTTTCCATGCCGATATTTCCTCTCCAATCATTTTCACAAACTTGTCTTCACATTTATTCTGTCTGTGTTTCTTGCCATGTAGTCCTATTACAATCAAATCTCCCTCTAATAGTACTGGAGCACAACACCCACCCCAGTTATTTGGTAAAGTTTGTCTAACTGTAGTTCCACCACAGTACCAGAATATGTCTGCTAGTGGTGTTGTACCAGCGCTTAAATCTGGTTGTTGTACTTTTACTATCTCACTGCATGTTAGACTGCCTGTTTTATTGTCACATATCTGGTGCATTTCTATGAAAATTCCTGCTGCTGGCTGTGTTTCATTGCAACTTGGTGATAGATCTCCTATTTCAATGCTTCCATTTGAGCAGATGCATAAAGGATAGCGTTGCTGTGTAGGTATTTTTCTTTGTACAGCATCTAATGTTCCTACAGGTTGATATGAACATTTGCTTATGTTTTGCATCCATTCAGGGCCATATTGTATAGCAGCTGAATGCAAAAAAACAGCTAATAGGGCACAATTGTTCACTGTATGTCGGGTTGTCTATACAGTCTCTTGTTCCATGTGTTATCACCACACATGGGGGTCTATTGCTTCTATCATGACACACAATGCAGTCTCGCGTGGTTACAGACTCAGCTGTAAATTTCAACCATTTGAAGAACATGTCATTTTTCCATGTCTGGTCAGATTCTGCTTGATTTTTGGGTCATTTCTTTGTTATCTGCAGAATTATTGTTACATGTGTTGCTGATTCAGCATCTGATATTCTGGGCAGGTCGGGTGCTTTTGCATAGCATCCTTTCAATCCTGCTAATGGAACACATACTTTTTTAATTTCTCAAATGCGCACCAACCGTTGGATCTTGGTACAGCCTCTATTAGTCCATCTAATGCTGTCATCTGTGCCATACTCCAATATGCATTTTTTCTCATTTCTATGTAGATGCGCACTCTTTCTTCTGGGGGTTGTGTATTATCTACCTCTATTTGGTAAGTTGCTTCCCAAAATCCTGTTCTTTCCCCACTGTCCAATCCGGCTACTATTCTAGCCCTAGTTACTGTAGCTAATGCACAACGTATTTGTCTCTCTTCGACAGTCCATTTCGGTTTGTTTCTCTCGTTCTTAGTAGCACCACTGTTAATTAGACCAATCATGAAGAGGATTCCTATAAATATTGATTTCCTTCATTTTAGGGGGCAGTAATAGGATGGTTTCTCCATTTGGATCACAACGGTGACATGTGGGACTATGGCCAAATAACCTACACAATATATTTCTTGGGGGGGTTTTCGTTGGGTATGTTCTTGTAGTTGGTTTAAGTAATTTACTCACTATCTGAGCCAGCGTTAACTTCTAACTCATTTAATCACTATCCAGTATTCTACAACTCTAGGTGCGGGATCTTCTTCTGACTGTCTACGCACTGTTTCAATTCTGGCACGTCTGTGCTCTCGCTGTCTAACTTGGGCTCTTGTTCTGAGAGACGGTTCTCCTTGTTCTGCTTCTGCTTCTTCTTCTTCAAGCTCTGCTTCCCAATCTTGTATATCTTCTTGAGGCCACTCCGGCCAGTACCCTTGTTCTCCTTCTTGTTCTTCCACCCACAGTAACCCTTCAGTGTACCCATAAGGATCTGGTGCTTGTTGCCTGGGCCTTGTGTCACTCTCCTGGGAACCTGATTGCAAACCTGAAGGTCCTGCTCGGGGAGACTCTTCAACGCCTTCCTGAGGTTCCCTGTCCCTTACCTGGTCTGGGTTTGGGGCCTTGCAGCAATGACTTAAATGGTACCATACATCTTTACCTTGGACTTTTACTGCAGTTGGAGTTGCCAACACCACCTTGTATGGTCCTTCCCTTCTAGCTTCGTTCCACCTTCTTTTGAATACTCGAAAAAACACCCAGTCCTCAGGTAGCACAGTTCTCTCCTCTATGTCCTCTTCCTCAGCATCATCAGCTGGATCAGCTACCCTCGGTCTGGTGTTGTCATGTATTGTGGCTCCCTTAACCTGTTGGAAAATAACTTTGTGTATTTCAGATAAGTGTTTCACATAGTGATCAAGCTCACTCTGTAGTTGTTCAAGTGTGGGGCCTTTATAGGGCCCTCGAACAAAGGATGTAAGCATAGGTCTGCCAGTAAGCATTTCATGCGGTGTTAGATGTGTGTTGCGATTAGTTTGTGATCTCATGCCCATCAAGGCTAATGGCAAAGCTTGAAACCAATTCATACCTGTTTCTGCACATATTTTAGCCAATTTCATTTTCAGAGTTCCATTTGCCCTCTCTACCATCCCCTGAGATTGGGGGTGGTACACACATCCAAACCTTTGCTTGATGTTTAACCACTGAGTCAGGGTTGTGTTTACTATCTTGTTTGTGAAGTGTTTCCCATTGTCTGAACTGATTGTGTCTGGGATTCCAAACCTTGGTATCACTTCCCTACACAGGAATTTTGCTACTGCCATTGCATCTTCCTTAGCTGTTGCTACAGCTTCTACCCATCTGCTAAATCTATCCACAATCACTAGGATGTATTGTTTTCCTTGTATTCTGGGTTCCCCCATGTCCACATAGTCGAACATTATATGCCTAAACGGCCCTCTGGCTCTGGAATATGTCCTATTGGTGATGTGAAGTGTTTTCTAAGGTTATATCTAGAGCATATGTCACAAAACTGTGACAGTGTTCGATGAACCATAGGACCTAGATAAGGCGACCACCATGTCTTTTGGATTCTTCTTATCACTTCTCCTCTTGCTACGTGATCGTTACCATGAGCTTGCTTTATCAAGGTTATGAGAAAACTTTGTGGAGCTACAAAACACCCATCTGCACTTAGTATCATTATAACGCCACACGTTAGTATCATTATCTTTTGTTGCTCCTCTTGCTAACCATTTTTGAATCTCTTCACCTGGTGCTGCTGCCTGCATGTCTGCAAGTGAGGATAAGTCTGGTGCTGGGGGTGCGTAATCTTCTGGTACAAACACTAATCTTTCTTCAGATTCTGGACTTGAGCTTGAGCTTTAACTTGAGCTTGAACTTGAGCTTGAGCTTGAACTTGAGCCTGAACTTGTGTTTGAACTTGAGCTTGAGCTCGAGCTTGAACTTGAACCTGGCCCTTCATCAGGGTTAACACTTGATGCTTGTGAACTTGGTTCATTGTCTGTTTGTGCTGCGGATTCTGGCATCATGTTTGCCTGATTTACTGCTGCTTTATTAGCTGCTTCATCTGCTGCTTCATTTCCGTCACTAACAAACGTACTGTCTTTCTTATGTGCTGCGCATTTTACTATAGCTAATCTGGATGGTACTTTGATTGCACCTAGCAAGTCTGAAATTGCTACTCCGTGTACTACTGGTGTTCCGTCTGCTCTTTTGTAACCTCTTTGTGCCCATATGGGGCCATACAAATGGCATATTCCATACGCATACGCTGAGTCAGTGTAAATTGTACATGCTTTTTCTTCTGCTAGCTTGCAAGCGCCTGTCAAAGCGATTAACTCAGCTAGCTGGGCTGAACAGGGTTGTGGCACATGTTCAGCTTGTACTACTTTGAAGGCTTTCCCATCTAAGTCAGGTGTTACTATTGCATAGCCTGCTTTATTGCCATCCCCATCTCTAAGGCATGACCCATCTACAAAGAATATACAATCTTGGTGTGACAGAGGTTGATTCTCTAAATCTTGCCGTGTCTTTAGATGTTCTGCTGACACTAGGTGACAATCGTGTGGATCTCCCTCTGCTGGGGTCATCATGCGATCTGCTGGATTTACTGTCTGACACCTTCTTATAGTCAATTCAGGTGCAGAGAGTATTACATCATATCCTGTTCTTCTAGCATTTGTAATTACAAATGATGGGCTAGTCAGGAGTGCGTGCAATGCGTGGGTGGTGTACAGCACAACAGGATGTCCCATTGTAATTGATGAGGCTTTTTGATAAGCAAAGGCTGCAGCTGCCATGCCTCGATAGCAGGGTGGCATGCCTTTTTCAATATTATCGAGCGCTGTACTATAATAAGCAATTGGTTGCTTACTAGGCCCTTGTTGTTGAGTCAGAACCCCTGTGGCAAAACCTCCATGCTCTGAGACATACAAATGGAATGGCTTATTATACTCTGGACTAGCAAGTGTTGGTGCTGTACAGAGTTCTCTTTTTAGCTGTTCAAACGCTTCTAGTGCTTCAGGTGTCCATTCTAACACTGCACTATTCTTTGTTTGTCCAGCTACTTTGACTATTGCTCTCAAGGGTGCTGTTTTTAATGCAAAGTCACAAATCCAGTCTCTACTAAATCCTACCATGCCAAGAAAAGATAGCATCTCTTTAACAGTTCGTGGTTTAGGAGCTTTCATTATTGCTTCTATGTGTTCAGGAGATATATGCCTAGATGTTCCTTCCAACACTCTGCCTAGATATTCTACCTTCTTTTTACAGAATTGTAACTTGTCTCTGCTAACTTTATGTCCATTTTCATCTAGAACTGTCAAGACTCTCAACGAATCTTTCACATTGCTCTTTCATTGGACTACAAATCAGTAGGTCATCACAGTACTGAATCATAGTACTTTTGATATTTAATGAGGCTAGATCTTGAGTTACCACTTGGTTAAATATTGATGGACTTTCACAGGATCCCTGTGGTAAACGATTGTAAGTTAGCTGTCGTCCCTCGTACGTAAAGGCAAACAAGTATTGTGATGCTGGATGTAGTGGAATACTAAAGAATGCTGAACACAAATCTATGACAGTGTACCACTGTGTATCTTCTGGTATGTTGGACAACAATGTGTGTGGATCAGGCACTATAGGCAATTCTGCTTGTACAATTTGATTTATGGCATGTAAATCATGCACAAGTCAAAGGGCTTCCTGACAGGAAATATAGGAGTGTTACAAGGACTTTTAGTAGGAGTTAATAGTCCAGCTTCCAATAAGCCATCTATAGTAGGTTTAATCCCTGCTACAGCTTGGGGTGTCAATGGATATTGTCTTTGGTAAGGTAATGTTGCATTTGGTCTTATTTTTATTAAGCCTTGTCCTCCAGACTTAACTAATCCTACATCTGTTGAATGTCTTGTCCATAATTTTTCTGGAATTGTTTTCAGCAGTTCCTCCTCTAATGCTGATTCCTTTTCATCTATCTGCTCTACCATCTTAACTGACATTTGTGTGTGCGATGACAACGGAGTGTTACACATCCCCCTCTGAGGGTGTGTTGACAACGTCATGTTCCCATCTACGTCTGTGTGTGTTGCCCTCACTCTTTGTATTCCTAAAAAGTGTATTTTCAAAAACTTTTGATCTTGTGAAATGTGTACAGAAGGATTAGGGGTTTGTTCCCACTTAGTCACTTCAGCCGCTTGTTTAACCATCAATCCTAGCTCTTTGGATTGTGCCTTTCCCCCACCAGTAAGGAGATGTGGGGTGCTATGTTTGGTACTTGATGCCAGTATTCTATTTGTTCAGTCAGATGTACACTGATGGCTGCTCCTGGAGCGCCTACAATTATTTCTCCTAGTACCACATCAGAGACTGTGTTTTCCATTACATCTGACCATAATTGTGCATATTCTTCATCTTGGCTTCCTTGGTCATAGTGCATGGTACAGTGCAATGGCAAGGTCGCTCTTTTACAATCTGGTCGTCATTGTAGGATTCATTCTTCCCATAAGTTCTGTGCATGTTGACCTCCCTTGCCTGTGCACAACAGCCAATATACTGTATCCAAGGTATGGGGTTTTTCTGCAATCTGTAAAAACTGTCCTACTGTTACATACAGTCCTTTAGCATTACATGGAATTTTTGCTTTAAGCTTGCACAACAAATCTCTTCCCAGTAAATTAACTGGGGTAGTCGGTGAGAATAATAAAGGTGCTGCTACAGTGGTGTCTTCTAATGTTATTATTTGTGGCTCCGTAAAATGCAATACCTGTGATTGTCCCGAGAAGCCTGTGGTTTTTATCGTATTGCTTGAGAAAGGGAGCTGGGAGCCTTCACATCCTATACATGAGTAAGTAGCACCTGTGTCAATCATAAATGGAATTGGTTGTGAATTATTTATAGACACCATCACATTTGGTTCTTGTTGTGGATGCAGTGTTGAGACGTACTGTATCTGCTCCCCCTCTGGCTCCTCTGGGCCTCGTCAATTCCAATTTTGGGTGGGTCCCATCCAGGGACCTGCCCACTGATTTTGGGGTTGTCCTTGAGTCCATGTTCCAGCAGGTTGTCTTGGACCAGGAGGTCCCACATTCCCTTGAGGTGCCTGTCCTGCTCCATATGGTCCTTGAGGTTGTGGTCCATTTTGCATTCCCCAAGTCATTTGTGGACAGTTTCTTCTAATATGTCCTACTCCTCCGCATTGCCAGCACTGATTTGGGCCCATTTGCCCTGGGGCATTCATTCTAAATTGCTGTCTTCTTTGTTGCTGTTGGAATGGTCCCCTTTATCCCCTGCCTCCAATAGGCCCGGGGCCCTGTCTTTGCCACCTCATGGGTTGATTTTGTCCTTGCTGGTTTCCAGGTTGTGCATATGTTGGAGAGGCTTGGGTCATTGTTGGTTGTTGCATTTGTGGCACTGGTTGCTGCATTGGCTGTGCTGGTCCAGTAGGGGGCAGTGTTGTCTGATTTTCAGGCACCATTACTGCTGCTTGGACCTTTCCTTTCTCTTTTCCTTTTTCGTTACCGCTGCGAATTCCCCTAGCTGTATTTTGTGTAACTGGGTTGCAATTGACTCAGCAGCTTCCTTGACCTCTTTTTTCTTTTTCCTGTATTGTTCCACATAATGTACAATGTGTTCTTGAAATGTGTCCCATGGTAGTGTATTCAGTCCCACCACGCCTTCTAGGGCTGTCTGGACTTCTTGAGGCATGCATTTTTTCAGCATCATTCAGGCTCTTACTTGTGTCTGTTTGATCCCAGGAGCCTCCAGTTTCTTCTCTCCACTTGGTCTGGAAATCATTGATGAACTTTACAACATTCTCATCTTCTTTCAGTGTTACTGATTCCAGCTTTCCTGGATCCATTTTGGTTGGGTAAGCTTTTCGCAGAGCGTTCCAAACCTTGTTCCTGAATGCTCCAAACGCTAGGCTATTTCCTGCATTTTGTCCAGTTGCTGCTTGCAGACCAGCCTCGTTGAGAATATCCGTGTTTTTCACTTTCACTTTCTCCGTGTTTTTTTGTCTGTGCCAGAATAGCCTTCACATCTCCTATTGCCAGGAGGTGTCCAGTGTTTTTTTCTTCTAGCTGTGTTATCCATTTCTGTGCTCCATTGCATAAATCTGGTAATTGGTTAGCCAGACCTGTCATATCCATAAATGACCATGGCACATAATGATACTGATTTCCTTTTGACACAAGTGGGTAGTGTCCAGCCGCAGTATATTCTTCCGGGTCTGACATATGTGGTTCGTCATTAAAGTGTATAGGTCCAATGTCTTCTTCATTAGGCCAGGATGAGGTGACACGCCAGCTTGAGGGTTTCTTTGAGCGTGTAGATTTTCTTTTCATAGATGGTCTCATTTCAGATACAGCCTTTCTTGTGTCCTTCAGAGAGTCATTCAGACGTCTGTCGAGGTGCTTTTCCAGTCGCCTGAACGAATCATCAAGGGAATCATCACTGTAACCATCTTCTTCTGCAATGTCGGAAATGTCATGTTGATATTCATTTCTGTACACTTGTTTCCTGCTCTTTGGGTGTAGTTGGCTGTTGTGTTTTAAAGTGCTTGCCTGTCTCTCTTCTATTCTTTTCCTTGCTTCTCTCTCATGTTCAATGATCATGTACCCTTTTACTTTTTTCTTTACCTGATTTCCCTCCATCGCTTCATTTTCTTCTGTTCCTGCTGTATCTTCGTCAGCTTCATACAGGGATGATGTAAGTGGTTCTTTATCTATACTGTACGTTCTTTCTGGGTTCTCTCTTCTCCTCCTTTCCATCATCCTTTTTTCAGGTGTGACTTGTTTCTTGTTTGCAAACCCCTGTACTTCAAGACCTTTGAGGGCAAAACTGGCCTGTTAGGGCGGGACGGTGTCCATCCCACTCGGGAAGGTGCTGCTCTCATTTCTTGCAGTATAGCACATAGTCTCAGAAGAGGCCTAGTTAATCGGTGACAATCCAGAGCCCAGGCCAGGGAGCAGACAGACAGGCTAAACCAACCGTCTGCTAGCTGCAGAGAGTCGTCACTCAGGGTTCATCATATTGAGACTGTGTCTGTTCCCCGAGCTAAACATAAATTTAGAAAGACTCAGAAAGTCTGTTTTAGTAATTTAATTAACATAGATACCACAAACTCAGATCACACTGAATGCGCAGCCGGCACCTCTGATCTGAAGCTAGGACTGTTAAATATTAGATCTCTCGCATCTAAAGCAGTTATTGTTAATGAAATTATCACAGATCAGGAGTTTGATATCTTATGTTTAACAGAAACCTGTATTAAACAGGACGAGTATGTAGCTCTAAATGCAGCTAGCCCTCCTGGATACAGCTACATACACCAGCCTCGGCTAACTGGTAGAGGAGGAGGAGTCGCAGTTATTTATAACGATAATCTGTCTCTCGTACAAAAACACAGTTTTAAATCTAATGCATTTGAAGTTCTCTATAGTAACATAAAGTCAGCTCAGTCGATCCCGCTAATCATCATTTACAGACCCCCAGGGCCGTACTCGGAGTTTCTCTGCGAATTTGCAGATTTCCTCTCAAACCTTGTTGTTTCTGTAGACAAAGCGTTAATTGCTGGAGACTTTAATATTCATTTTGAGAATCCAGAAGACCCTCTGAGAACAGCATTTATGTCCTTACTGGACTCAGTAGGAGTAAATCAGTGTGTAGTAGGACCCACTCATAAAGCAGGTCACACTTTAGATTTAATATTATCCTTCGGATTAAGTATAGGAAATATAACCACAATTCCACAGTCTGAAGTTATCTCGGATCACTATTTTGTCTCGATTAAAGCGTGTTATAGTAATAATGTATGCATCACAGCACCGCGCTTCCACCTTAAACGTACATTTACATCAAATACCGCACAGAGCTTTATCAATAATCTTCCAGAATTATCAACTTTGATTGGATCGCCATCTGACTTCACAGAACTCGAACAGGCGAATGAATATCTAGAGTCAGCACTTAGTTATAGCTTAGATAATGTAGCTCCAGTTAAAAGGAAAATGATTAGAGATAAGAAACTCGCTCCTTGGTATAATGACCACACCCGTGCTTTAAAACAAACCGCTCGAAAATTCGAACGTAAATGGCGCCAAACTAAATTGATAGTATTCAAAATAGCTTGGAAGGAGAGCATCCTGAACTATAAAAAAGCTCTCAGTGATGCTAGATCAACGTATCTCTCCACTCTTATAGAAAATAACAAAAATAACCCGAGATTTTTATTTAATACCGTAGCTAACTTAACTAAAAACAAGACCACTGCAGAAATCTCCACAACAACATCATGCAGTAGTGAGGATTTCATGAACTTTTTCAATAATAAAATCATAAATATTAGGCAAAAAATTCAGGCTTTGAAAACAGACAATTTAAATAATTCAGATGATCTAACCACATCACATCAGAACTTAGAACACTTTACTCCCCTTGAAGCGAGGGAACTAATTTCACTCATCTCTTCTTCAAAATCGTCAACCTGTATATTAGATCCTATACCGACACATTTTCTCAAACAGATAGTACCAGCAATAATAGAACCCCTGTTGAAAGTAATTAACTGTTCACTCAGTAGTGGGTATGTCCCCAAATCCTTTAAATTAGCCGTTATTAAACCGCTAATCAAGAAACCTGACCTTGACCCCTGTCTGCTTTCTAATTACAGGCCGATATCAAACCTTCCCTTTATCTCCAAGATTTTGGAAAAGGTAGTATCACAGCAGCTATGTTCACATCTACACAGAAATAGCATAAATGAACTGTATCAGTCAGGATTTAGGCCTCATCACAGCACAGAGACAGCACTTGTTAAAGTAGTAAACGACCTCCTATGGGCCTCTGATCAGGGTTGCGTCACTATACTTGTGTTACTGGACCTCAGTGCAGCTTTTAGGCCCACTGCTTTTTTCGACTTTACATGCTTCCTCTGGGCAACATAATTCGTAAACATGGTATTAGTTTTCATTGTTATGCTGATGGCACACAATTATATGTCTCAGCAAAACCAGATGAGAAAAACCAGTTTGCTAAAATCGAGCAGTGTGTGCAGGACATACGAGATTGGATGTTAATTAATTTTCTTCTGCTTAATCCTGATAAGACAGAAGTTCTGGTCATAGGACCACAAGTAGCTAGAAGTAAGCTTTCTGATCACACTGTAACTTTAGATGGCCTTTCTGTTCCATCAAGTGTAACAGTAAAAGACCTCGGTGTGATTATAGATTCCAGCCTTTCGTTTGAAGCTCATGTAGATAATATCACCAGGATAGCTTTCTTTCACCTTAGAAATATTGCCAAGATAAGAAACATATTGTCACTAAATGATGCAGAAAAACTAGTTCATGCTTTTATCACCTCTAGGTTGGACTATTGTAACGCCTTACTGTCTGGTTGTTCAATTAGGTGTATAAACAAGCTTCAGTTAGTACAGAATGCAGCAGCGAGAGTCCTCACTAAAACCAGAAAATACGAGCACATCACCCCTATCTTATCTACACTGCATTGGCTCCCTGTGAAATTTCGCATCGATTTTAAGATACTACTTTTGACATTTAAAGCACTAAATGGTCTCGCGCCACAGTATTTGAGTGAACTGTTAGTGTCTTACGATCCGCCACGCCTACTTCGATCAAAGAATGCAGGCTGCCTGTCAGTACCACGTATTATTAAAACTACAGCAGGGGGCAGAGCTTTTTCTTACAAAGCCCCGAAGTTATGGAATAGTCTTCCTATTAATGTTCGGGACTCAGACACAGTCTCAGTGTTTAAGTCTAGGCTAAAAACCTATTTATTTAGCCAAGCATTTTTGTAAATAGATTAACCTTAGGTAAAGGAGCAGATCTGGGGGACTCATGGATGTAGAGTATTCTGGTGAACTGGTATGTTTTTATGCTGTCCTCCCCACTCTCATTGTTCACTCAGGTTTGTTGACGGTGAGGTGATTGGTTGCTTTACATCTCAGGGAGCCCTCATGTTTGTGTTTCCTTCTGGCTCTCCCTTTTAGTTATGCCGAAGTCTCTGCTTGCACTTTGCACTAAATATACATTCACCTTATACATGTTGACTGTGACCATACCTAACTGCCATCTCTCCTTATTTTCTGTTTTCTCCTTTTCTGCTCTCTCCTCTCTCTCTCTCCCCCTCTTCTTTCCCTCTCTCTGTCTCTCTGTCGAGCTATACATGTTTCGCTCCTGAGTTGCCAGTGATCCAGACCCCTCTGCCCTCTGGAGCCGTCTAACCCATCCTGGAGTCCTGCTTCTGGTTGGAGATCTCGTCGCATGGATGCCCCGTGTGGTCTGCCTGGATTCGTATGGTGGCTGGGGATGGTTTCCATGAAGACTGTCCTGTCATCGAGTGATGCTCTGGGGACCTGTGACTTCAGTTGTTCGATAACTCAGGAATCCCGGAATCCCCTACAGTCTACCTGAGCCTCCGGGAACAAACTGGACTCATTTTAATTTTAAAACATCTCCTGTTATACTGAACTTCCAGTCTTACACATTATTATGCTGAGCAATTCCTGCTATCCGTTATCACCCAGATGAGGATGGGTTCCCTGTTGAGTCTGGTTCCTCTCAAGGTTTCTTTCTATTACCATCTCAGGGAGTTTTTCCTTGCCACCGTCGCCCTCGGCTTGCTTATCAGGGACAATCTTATCATTTTGATTCATGTACATTGCATTAATTATAATATATTATATATTATATATTAAAACTTACTTCTTTTTATTGTGTAAAGCTGCTTTGCGGCAATGTCAATTATTAAAAGCGCTATATAAATAAAATTGACTTGACTTGACTTGACATCAGACAGAAATTGCGCATTCTGTTCTTTCAGTCTTTCCATGCCTCTTCTCCATGTTTGTGGCTCTTCAGATTCTCTCGATGCATATGGTTCTGTCGCTCTTTCTTCACTCCATTCCCTTCCATCCTCACTGCCACTTCTGGAGGTTGTTGATTCTGGTGTTTCTTCCATTCATCCACTCAGTGTCACATGACGTTACTTTAATTTTTCCCGATACTTGTCCTTCAAATCCAAATGTTCCTTTATCTTGTTCATGCAGCTTCTGTAGTGGGTACATTCCTCCACCCTTCTGTTGCATGTGTTCCTCAGTGTATGGTGGTGGTCTCTCTAATTCTACGCTTATTTTCTCTTTTCTTCCCTTCTGGGTCTTTTCTGTCCTGTCTTCACTTTCGTCTAATTTCTGATCCTTCTTTTTTCCTTCATTTTCAAACCATTCTACAATTTCTAGCTTTTGTTCTAACTTAATTCTTCCCTTACTACCCTTTTCTTTAGTGGTGTGTTTGAGCATCTCCTTTACTTCTTTACAATTTTCTTCTTTAAAGGTTCCCTCTTTAGGCCATTGTAATTTTCCTGATGTCCTGTCATGCCATTTTACCATGCATTTTCTGATATACTTTTCATCCTCCTTATGTTTAGCTATAATTATGTCTACAGGTGTCGCTGGCCTTGGCCATGCGTTTTTTCCACGGCAGAATAACTTCCCCATCACACACTTTTGTCCTGTTTTATAGTGCGATTTTTTGTGCCTCTTTTCTCGCTTATTTCTTGTAATTCTCTTAGTGTGCGTTTTATGACTGCTGCCGGTCTTTAACAGCTGTTTTTTCTTTATATGTTTTTTAAGCATTAATTTTGTGATGATATCAGAATCAGAGGCGTGACTATTTTGTCAAGGGTCTGAAAAATTATTCTACCGTCTGGGCCTATAGGTATCAGCGTAAATTCACTATTATTATTTATCACCCACTCACGATACAGCACTACCGGACCGCTCTCGTGATCAATTAATCTATATCTTTTTACTTTCCGTCCTCCCGTACCTTCCTCTAAACGCAATATATCAAAAACTGGGTATTGTCGCAGCAGTGAAATGAGCGGAGTTAAACCAGGGGGCCCTCCTAGTCCTCCAAATTCTAGCGTACTATTTATTACTCTTAAACGAACCTCTCTTGGAATTAACCCTAGGAAAGAGCTCATTTCTTCATTCTAAAATATGATGTGAGTATTAAAGTGTGTGTGTTACAGTTGAGGTCTAACACGTCAGGTATTAATGAAAGCCTAAGCGTCCACTCTCCCTTGTCACACTCTGTGTTTATAAGTAAGTCTTTTCCTGGATTATTCAACAACCATCTCTTTGTTTCACTCTGATCCGACTCTGAAATTCTAAACTCCCGTTCACACTTGGTTGTGACTCCTTCACTTATTTGCTCATCCCAGTTAATTACTCTAAATCCGGTTAACATTTGCTTTTATCTAATATATATTTAATATTTATAATCTAGGTGCATTTATTATTTTATGCACTATATTTATTATCATTAGTGTTATGTCATCGACTACACTACACGTAAAGGTACCTTTTGTATCTTACTTAAGCTTATCTTTAATAACTTATATGTTGCTGCGCATGTGTACACTAGTCTAAAGAAATTATTATTTTATAATACTACTAGGCTGTAGTATTATAGATTAAGATGCAAAGATTACCGCTCCCGTGTCACAGAAGAAGCTGATGTCACAGAGTTCTATGTCTGGTAGCGCATCACTGATTATGTCACAGACAAAACTATGTCACAGTAAGCTCTATGACTAGTGGCGTGTATCACAGTCACACAATTCCTTTAATATTACAAATATTATATATCAGTTATATGCTATTATCTTGTATTCTTCTATTTAAATTTATTATGAATTTATAACAAATCAGAAAATCAAATTTTTGGTCTTCTATCTTCTTTTTAGGCTATTTCTAATACTATATCCCTCTTAACTAGGCCTTATATATATTTTTTTTTTACACACATTGTCATGCGCACTCAACACGACCGGCACTAGGACCCGGAAGTAGTACGGTCGCGATTCAGGAAGTTTAAAAGGAAACAAGATGGCGCCGCACATCTCTCAGTCATTGAGTTTTCCAATGCCGTCTCCGACGCTATCTCTCCAATTTCGTGAGTACTCACCATTTTGTGCCATTTTCCAGTGTGTGTTGTTAGAACGTGGGTTTAATTGTGTAAACTCTTGCTCTCTGTGTGAGAGAGTTCTAAGAATAAATCGCGTGGTTATCCTGCCTGCTCGCGTTGCTTCCGCGTTTGGGTTTATCCTCCACACTACACGGGCAAACTGCTAGTCTTCTGATTCGACTCCGGTTGTCCTGTGACAGAATGACACATGTATGACACATGTACGACACATGAATGACAATGTAAACCCAGCGGATTACGCTCTCCTTTGCGATGTAGTGAACGGACATGCTAGGCTGATTGAGCAGCTGCGCGGTGAGGTCGCAGCTCTCCGTGCTGGTGTCCAAGACATCGCAGCCTTGCGCCGCGAGGTCGCGGAGCTGCGGCAGGAGAGCGCGCCGCTCCGTGAGGCGGCTTCTCGGCCGGCTAGGCCGTCGCCCGTCGCGGTGGCGGCCGCCACTCCCTCTCCCCTCCGATGTGTATTTAGCTTTACCGGACAAATGGGACGGCACAGATGGGAAATGTAATGTTTTTTTAACCACACTGGATCTTGTGTTTGAGTTTAATTCCCCCAGATACTCCACAGACCGGTTGCGCATTGCCCTTCTCGTCTCGTTGCTGTCAGGGCAGGCAGCTGAGTGGGCCACGGCGGTTCTTCGCTCCGATTCGGACACAGCACATTCATATAATGAGTTCACCCGTCAACTAAAACTCACATCCTGAACATCCTGCTGCCGAGGTGGAGACCGACTCAAAGTTATACCATCTGCGGCAGGGAGAATTGTCTGTGAGCCGTTACATGGCAGATTTCAGGATCCTCGCCATCCAAACCACCTGGGGAGACACCGCCCTCCGGACGGCCTACTACGAGGGACTGGCTTCCCGTATAAAGGACGCACTCGCCGGACGAGAGCTTCCCACTACTTTGGAGGGGCTGATCCAACTCGCCCTCCGAACAGACCAACGACTGCTCTCTCGTCCGAGGCCAGCTCCCCGAACCCTGCCGCCTGTCACTTCATCACCATCTCCGACCATGCCACGACCCTCCACGTTCCTCGCCCACAATCCAGTCCCTGAAGCACGCCCCTTTTCCACTGCCATCACCACCGGACCTGTCGGATCTCCACCTCCCGCCATGGTTGACACCGGAGCCGGGGAACCCATGCAATTAGGACGCGCCTCCTTGCCCGCTGCAGAGAGAGAACGACGTTTCAGAGGAGGGCTCTGTGCATATTGTGGGTCAGCGTTGCATCACAGAGCTATCTGCCCTCTTCGCCCGGGAAGACGCTCAGGCCCGGTGAGTAAGGAGGGCGACTCGCCGGGTTCCCTCCACCTCACATCCACATCAATGCCATCCCCGTCGCCTACCGAGACCTGGCTGAAGTGTTCTGCAAGAGACGGGCCACTCACCTTCCTCCTCATCGCCCCTACAACCTGCCGATTGACCTTCAGCCGGGTTCTGTTCCTCCCCGCGGCCATCTCTACTCGCTCTCTGCCACCGAGACGCAGGCCATGGAAAAGTATGTCACCGACGCCCTCCGCAACGGCACCATCCGGCCCTCCTCCTGACCTGCCGCCGCGGGGTTCTTCTTTGTTAAGAAAAAAGGTAACGACCTACGCCCATGTGTCAACTATTGGGGGCTCAACAATATCACCATCAAAAATGTCACCCATTGCCTCTTACCAACTCTGCCCTGGACGCCCTCTCTGGTGCCACCATTTTCACAAAGTTGGACCTACGGAGCGCCTACAACTTGGTGCGCATCAGAGAGGGCGATGAGTGGAAGACGGCTTTCATCACCCCAACAGGACACTATGATAGCCTGGTAATACCTTTCGGACTCTGTAACGCCCCCGCCGCCTTTCAGCAGTTTATTAACGACGTCCTCCGAGATATGTTAGGCCGGTGGGTTTTTGTCTACTTAGACGACATCCTCATATACTCCCGTACCGTTGAGGAACATGTCCAACATGTCAGGGCAGTCCTCAAGAGATTGCTCGCCCATCAACTGTATTGTAAGTTGGAGAAGTGCGCCTTTCACAAGCACTCCACCACGTTCCTGGGTTTCGTCATCTCGCCCCAGGGTGTGGCCATGGACCCGCAGAAACTGGAAGTTGTGCGTCATTGGCCCCTACCCAAGACCCTCAAGCAACTTCAACGGTTTCTCGGGTTTGCGAACTTCTACCGTCGCTTTATCCAGGGCTACAGTACAGTTGCAGCACATTTAACCGCCCTGACACGACCATCATCTCACCCCTTCATCCTCAACTCTACCGCCATCTCCGCCTTTCAGGAACTGTGTCATTGCTTCACCACCGCACCAATCCTCCTCCATCCAGATGCAAGTAAGCCATTCGTTGTGGAGGTGGACGCTTCGGATGTGGGCGCCGGAGCCGTTCTCTCCCAACGAGGACCAGACCAGAAGCTACATCCCTGTAGTTTCTTCTCCAGGAAATTTAACCCCACTCAGCAGTGATACGGGGTAGGGGACCGTGAGCTGCTGGCCATAAAGTGGGCCCTGGAGGAATGGCGACACTGGCTCCAGGGCACCAGAGAGCCGTTCATCATCTGGACCGACCATCAAAACCTAATCACCATCCAGAATCTAAGACAGCTCAACCCAAGACAGGCGCGGTGGGCTCTTTTCTTCGAGCACTACAATTTCCATCTGTCATACCGCCCGGGGTCCAAGAACACCAAAGCCGATGCCCTCTCCCGACAATACGAAGAGGACATTCCCCAGGCGGACCCCACGCCTGTCCTCCCACCATCCAAGATAATTGCACCTCTCCGCTGGGATTTGGAGACAAGGGTTCGCCAGGCACAGGCTGCGGAGATGGAACCGGCAGGAGTGCCGCCTGGACGACTCTATGTGCCTCGTGACATCAGAATGGAGGTCCTTCAATGGGGCCACTCATCCCCCCTCTCCGGACACCCCGGCACCAAACGCACCCTCCAATTCATCGGGCGTGCCTTCTGGTGGCCATCCATGGCAAAGGACACCGAGGAATTCGTCCAGGCATGCCCAGTGTGTGCCACGGCTAAAGACACCAACCAGCCAACACCACTCCCGGTTCCCCGTCGGCCCTGGACCCACATTGCCGTTGACTTCATCACGGGCCTGCCGGTCTCCAAAGAGAAGGATACCATCATGACCATCGTCGACCGATTCTCCAAAGCCGTGCACTTGGTGGCCCTCGCCGGACTCCCGTCAGCTAAAACCACAGCCGAGCTGATATTAGAGCATGTAGTCCGCTTGCATGGGTTCCCAAAGGACATCGTCTCAGACAGAGGGCCCCAGTTCACTGCTCGATTCTGGAAGGCCTTCTGCCGTCTGATCAACTCCACCTGTAGTCTCTTATCAGGATACCACCCTCAGACTAATGGTCAGACGGAACGGGCCAACCAACAACTAGAGCGCTATCTGAGATGCTTCGCCGCCGATCGTCAGCGCTCCTGGGCCCACTACCTCATCTGGGCTGAACTCTCCCACAATCTCCATGTTTCGTCCGCCACCGAGTTGAGTCCATTTGAGGTATGCCACGGTTTCCAACCTTCGATGTTCAACCACCAAGAACCGGAGGTTGATCTGCCGTCGGCCCAACGGTTGGTCCGTAGGTGTCGGCGGCTGTGGGACCAAGCAAGAGCAGCCATCCATCGTGCCAACACTCGCTACACCATTCAACATCGCCGTCGAAACCCTCCGGGACGGTTGTACAATGTAGATGACAAGGTCTGGCTATCAACAAAGAATCTGCATCTTCACACAGAATCCCGAAAACTTTCACCCAGGTTCATCGGCCCTTACCGTGTCACCCTCCGGATCAACCCTGTCACCTACCGGCTCCAGCTGCCTGCGGCGCTCCTAACCCACCCGGTATTCCACACCTCTCAGCTCAAACCCTTTATCACTTCACCTATGGTTCCACCCACCCACCCGACTCCTCCTCCCTGGATCATCGAGGGCGGTCCCGCCTATACTGTACGGCGGATTCTCGACTCGCGGCCTCGGGGCAGAGGTATGCAGTACCTGGTCGACTGGGAGGGCTATGGCCCCGAGGAACGGTCTTGGATCCCGGCCCGGTTCATTCTCAACCCCGAGCTTATACGGGAGTACCGTCGTCGGGTATCCTCCACCCCAGGACCATCAGGAGCCGGTCCTGGATGGGGTGGTACTGTCATGCGCACTCAACGCGACCGGCACTAGGACCCAGAAGTAGTACGGTCGCGATTCAGGAAGTATAAAAGGAAACAAGATGGCGCCACACATCACTCAGTCATTGAGTTTTCCAATGCCGTCTCCGACGCTATCGCTCCAATTTCGTGAGTACTCACCATTTTGTGCCATTTTCCTGATTGAGTGTGTGTTGTTAGAACGTGGGTTTAATTGTGTAAACTCTTGCTCTCTGTGTGAGAGAGTTCTAAGAATAAATCGCGTGGTTATCCTGCCTGCTCGCGCTGCTTCCGCGTTTGGGTTTATCCTCCACGCTACACGGGCAAACTGCTAGTCTTCTGATTCGCCTCCGGTTGTCCTGTGACACACATACATAAATTCAATACAGACTTTTCACATAAATATAACACATGCTCACATTTAAAAGACACACATGCAAGACATACAAACAATACACGACACAAGCGCTTTCTACTACAATTTCAAAAATTTGAGTACTCGAAACGATAAAAAAAAAAAAAATTTTATCACCCAACCTGGGCCCAGAAAACATCAATACCACCTGTAGGAATTTTCAAATAGCGCTCACCTACAGGAATTTTCACACTACACCTGGCTGCACACGCGTCTCAGAACGGTGAATCACCTATATGTTCTGTGCCTATCGGCGGACTCAGGAGTTTTCCACCTACCACGTCTGGAGCCGTAGCTCCTACTTAGTGTATTGCAGGAATTTTTCGTGGGTCCAGCCCCACTGGTTGGCAAGTTTCCTTGTCAGGCCTTGACCCAACACAGTGGCGTTACCTCACTTATCACACAACGTATAAAATAGTAATAAAGAGAATATAAAACAAAAATCACAAAACAAATAAAACTTATGGAGATCTCTTAATACTTCGTTACTTCATCGAGTCTTTTACTTGTTAACATAAATTTTACAGTCAATTTAAATATAGTAATTAATTTATCAATTATGGCAACTTAAATTTTACTTTGCTCAATATATCTTAGGAGTACCTCTCTCCAGCTGGAAACACGCACACTAACAGACCATGAACTTCTAATGCAGAAATTTGATCAAACAGGTTTTCTGCTTACCTTTTCTTATGCCGGCACAAGTTGATGGTCTGTCAGCCCGTGCTGGTCCCAGGTCCCCGGAGGAGCCCTCCGTGAAGGCAATCACGTCGGCAGGGACACCAATAAATGTGGGAGATTTTTCTCCTACACTAGTTACAGTTGTTACAACTCTTAAGGCCTGTTGGTTTAAGAAGTGTCAGTACTCAGACTGATTTTAAAGTGTCTGTTGGTACCCAAACTGATTTTCCTGAAGCGCCTACACCACTTTTGAATCCTGGTATTTCTGTTTTTATTCCTCACACTGATCTTCCCATCAATGTGGTTCTGGGTCAGAGAAGGCTTGATATTTAATTTCTTATGCCTTTTGTTATTTGATGCTTACCCAGGCCCCCTATTTTACTGTACTTTTATATGTTGGGCCTTATACTTTGTATTTTTATTTTATTCACTATGTAGGTGCACATGCTATTTTATTTTGTGCCTACTCTTATTAAACTTATTATTCATTAAGCTAAGTGTGTGTCCTTTGGTTATTTGTCTGTGTCCCTTTAAATTTGACATGCCTGCACATGTATCCAACCCCTGTTACATCACAGTTAAGATCACCCCATGTCTGAGGAGATTACCTCATGTCTGGGGCTATTGGCATTACATAATATCTAGGGCTATATGATATCAGCTGACATTACATCATGTCTAGGGACATCAGGTACTTTTGGATGCTCAGGGTACAAAGATTACATCATCTCTAGGGTCTGTTTGGTACACACTGTCCACTAAGCATCTCACATCCAAGATGGCTACCTGTCTAGAGTTCATTTGAGTTCATGCTGCACGTTCTTGCTACTGTGACATCACACTGTCCTTGGCTCACCTCTGTCTCCTTACCTTACCTCTATGTTCTTTTACTAAGTCTCATAGTTTCTATCATATTGTTGCATTCACAAGTATATTTAATTAAAATATGCTCACAGTACTCCGGTTTCCTCCCACAGTCCAAAGACACACAGTCCAGGTTAGGTTAATTGGCGTTCTCAAATTGCCCGGAGTGTGTGAATGAGTGAGTGTATGTGTGTGTGCGTCTGTGCCCTGCGATGGATTGGCACCCTGTCCAGGGTGTATCCTGCCATGTGCCCTAAGTCTCCTGGGATAGGCTCCAGACTCCCCGTCCCTGAATACAGGATTAAGCGGTACAGATGATGAGTGAGTGAGTTAATTAATTTTATTAATAAATAATGTTGTGAATAAAATTATAAATCGTGCTACAAATGCATTTGCCGCAAACAGTGGTAATTATACAGTAGTTCACAGCTGAACTTTCAAGCTGTAATAACATAATCAGTAAAATAAACAAAGAATAATTAATTGCTTGCATTTGGACATGGCAGATTATTTAAGCAGCTACAATAGTAACAGTAAGGCAGTCTTTATAGATCTGCATAATTAAGCCTGCTTGCAATTAATCCTATTAGATTAGTTTTTACAAACAGTCCCTTATCAGCATTTTTTTTTTTAATGGATGATTTAGTCAAAATTTGCAAATGTTATATGGTCTATAAAGGAGAACCTTGTAAACTGTGTGCATTACTAAACACATTAAATGTGTTTAAAGTTGTCTCTAGACACCAAGAAGTACAGTAGATTAAAAAATAAGTATTTTTATAAACTACCTTTGTTTAGAATGTGGTTTCGATCACTTAACAGTGCTGTTTCAAGCAGGTATATGAATATCTGGTTCTTTATGCAAAAGAGTTAGACCACATGTGTGCATCAGGACTGCGTTGCTGCTTACCCAAACAAAAAGAAATGTCGGTTTGAACGGCGGTTTTTACTTTCATATATAAAACCTGTGGCACAAAGAAAGGCCACATGCATTTACATCGGAACATGTTGGAAGTGGTCGCTTGCTTATTGACTCATTCAACAAGTCTCATTCTCATCTCTTATTTGGAACGCCATTAACTTCTAGCCTCATAAATTCTTGTTGGTGGTTACCAAACATATTTGGCTGGGCGACTACACTTGGGGTGAGAGGAAACATTAAACTGTATCGTGAATGTAACTCATGTCACATACAGAGTGTATTCCAAACTGCTCCAAGAATCCATTGCACCATGAACAAAGGCTCATCATTTTCCTTCTAAACCAACTTTGTGTCTTTTGTGCTTTTTGTCTTCTGTAAATTCATCCCCCTTTGTGGTTTTGACATTCTTCTTATTGAAGAGGTGGTGGTAGACAACCACAGCTGTACAACAGATTTTAATTAAAAAATAATAATGAATAAAAGTATGTTGGAGAACATCTGGAAATCCGGTACACACTACATAGCAATTAGTATAAACACAAGCAGGTCATGTGAGAGTGTTGGTGAGAAACAAAGTAAAAGTTTTGACAGACTCAACACCATATCAAATATAAGCATTCAGTTTATTATCTTCAGCTTAGAGCTGCTGAATTACTAACCAGATGCCAGATGCTTTGTAATGATTCATATGTTTTCTTTTCCTTTAACCTAGCACCTGAGAGTGGGAGGGAAGCAGAGAGCGAAGAAGGGAGGGAAGAAGGGAGGAGAGGAGGGAGGAGAGGAGGGAGGGGAGAACGTCGCCATGTGACTGCGAGTTCACATGCAGCAGGAGGTAAACGTGTCAGTGTAACACAGTGTCTGAGGCCAGCGCTGTTACGTAAAGCCTAGAAACTGTGCCAAGGGCAGTGCTATAGAGGAAAGAGACACAACAGGAATGTCCAAGGCTTGTGCTGCTGGATGGGGCAGTTTCTGTTTTGAACTTGCTGTAGCATTGCGTTTCAGTTACACTTGCACTTCTTTCAATGTTTTTAAAACCCTGATTAGCAAGAATAGTGTAAGTAACGTACCACTGTAGCGCTTTGCGCTGTTAGGATTTAAGATTAGTGATTAGTGATCTGCTTTCAGCTGATATAAAGTCAGGTGCATTTATATTCGTTTCATTTATTTACAAGACAAAAATCCCCGCCCAAGATGAGGTAAACAATGTTTTTAGGTAAACAAGGTAAAGATCATCCATGTACTTCTGGGTTTAGGTGGAGAATGAGGTTAATCTAAGGTTTAGGATTTAACCGGAGGGAACCTCCTTAACAGACTCTGAGCTTCCACACCACAGCAAGAAAAGAAAAGAAAAGAGAAGAGAAGAGAAGCCATGACCTCAGCATGTTACCCAGCCAGAACATCTTTCCATGAAGCATTGAGTTCCTGGTAATCAGAGATGGCACAATCAAAAAACATCAAAAAGGTCTTTTATGTTTCTGTTTCTTATAAGCTTTGTACGCAGATGTTAATGTTCTGTACAGAAATAGCTGCTTTAGATGAGTGATTTCTATTAAAAGTCAGAAAAACACATTGGATCATTTAAACGGTTCCCCGAATGCACCACACTTTGTCTCATTCGTCTTTGTCTCTCTGTGTTAAGGATGTAGAAAAGGTCGGGAACCAAATCACAAGTTTAAGCACCGGCCTGGAAGAACAACACCTGTCGGAAGAGGAAAGTATGTCAAGCTATAAAAAAAAATCATGGGGTGGAAGAGGGAGAGATCAGCACGCGAAGGCGGGTTCCGTGTTTTCCATGCGCCATGTGCTAGCAGCAAGCGTGTGAGAGTAGAGCAGGCAGCAGCACCACTTTGTGAGTCATGCATGCACAAAGACACGTAAGAGCTGGAGAAGCGTCTGGCTGCAGGTATGCGCTCTCTGTCTCACATGCATGGCCTGCACTAATCACATCACAAGCACAAGCTGCCACTGGAAAAACCTTTTCTGTTTGTAGCAGCAGCGTAGGAGGCATTAGTCGTCAGTGTACAGTAACATTAGGCCAAAATGTGAGGTTGTTTTTTTTTGTAGGTTAATTCTTCGAGGTTAATGTTTCATTACTTAACCTGCTAAGGATTCATGACCAAAGGATGCTTTTATTTATTTATTCGCATAGATGATTGCTATATAAATATCTAAAAAAAAAAAAATGTTATTACCGTAATGTTAATGCAGTTGTCACATTTCTCAAAAATTAAAACCATCAAATATTCAGAAACGATTCTAGAGTCTGTTAAGGCTCTAGGCAAAACATTTGCAGGGGGCCTCTTCAACCGGCATTCATCATCAAACAACCTTATTAATAATAAATAAGCAGCCCTCAGGGGCCCCCTACTGGTCTGGGGCCCCAAGCAGTTGCCTGTCTTGAACACATATTCAGACAAATGTCTTTTATAATTTCCCTTAGTGAGCTAACTAACAGTGTGGTGGTGGTGGTGGTGGTGGGAAGTCCATCAATATCAATAAAGACGTCACTGTCTTTTAAGATGAACAGGTAGATGTACACAAATGTCCACTCAGCAGGCATGCATCTGAATTAGCTCAGTCTAGGTTGGTTCTCTTTGTGGAGCTGACGCTTATAGTCAATACTCTCTAGGATTTTTTCCTCAAATGTGGAGATTCCCTTTGCAACAGCTCAGACCCAGGTGCAAAGATTAGTGGCTAGTCCAAGTTTGCTAGACAGAGTTGTCCATTCTCACACCATGACCTACAGTATCTATCTCATTTGAGCTTTCATAATGAGGGTCTCAATGCCTGGGATATCAGGTTTGCACAGTAATGCTGTGTTTGGGACGCGATCTTGCCAAGTTAACTAACAATAATCTATTTATAAATATCAAGGTTATATCCGTGTTTTCTCCAGTGACACACGACTCCAGTGCATTAAAATTCACTTATACTATACGCTTAACTTTAAACAAAGGCTTAACTTAACTTTATACATACCATTTCAGCGCTGTTATTTCAGAGGTGAAAATAGTAAATAATGCCAGTAAAATATTCAGTTTAGTTTTTCTAATTAACATCTATTGGTGCAGGTGTTTTTTATTAAATCCGATGTAGATTATTAAATCCGACACATAACTGTTCATAACATCGCTTTTACTCAACGTTTTGAATTCACTTAAACTTACAGTACCGGTTAAACATCAGGCAGATATCTAAATACTGTACTGGGAAAGTTTAAATCAATTCTGTCCAGCGGTTGATTTAAGACACACCCACAGTTTTACGCGGTTTGTCCCTTCTACTGAACATTTTTAATGAAATTTCAGGCAAATACTGTACCTAAGGACTGGCAAAGTTGCATTGAATACTGCCAGTTTTGAATGATGTGACAAATCTGGTTGGACAGACATATATACATACAGACAGAAGATGAAACAAAAAGATGAAACGTAAAGATATCATTAAAAGAGCGAGTTCTGACCTACAGTATTTATAAACAAACCTTTCTTTTATTTAAATAGATGAAATGAACAACAAAAAATGGTCAGAAAACATTCTGCTAATGAATAAGGTCATTCCGCCTCAAACTGACTTGAAGGCTATAGTAACTCAAATAACCATTCATTAGAACTACGGTCAGCAGAAAAGCCTTTTACTCACCAAAACTGGCCAGCTGAAGAATGAAAAACATGGCCTAGTCTTTTTGTGACACGGAATTAATACCATTTATGGTATGCTAGATACAAAGTTATGGTGCTTTTGACTTTAGCAGATGCAGGAAATAGGACTTTACTTCTGCTCAGCTAGAAGACATTTAATAATGATGCATCTTTCACCAACAAGTGGGATGGTTGAGCCAGCTCTTGAATGTTTAAAGGCTGACTATGTGAGCCATGTGGTGTTTATTTTTCTATATTTCCTTTCTTTTTGTAGACGTTGCCAGTGCTGTTACCTCTGCATTAAATTAAAATGAGGGAAGTAGAACAATCACTAGTCAAAATATCTTAGACACAAACCCGGTCAGGTTTAAAAGGGCAGTGAGGTATTTATAGGAGACAGGTCTGATTGGTGACCTGAACCAGATGATCTGACTCACCATAGAACAGAGTTCCCATCACTAAACGCCTCCGTAAACGCTGGTCCTGATTGCACGAATGTTGGTGGTCCATATAAAATGTTTGTTCTTTGTTTATAGAGCCTGGGACACAACAATGTCCAAAATTTCCACGGATCCGGATTTACTTACAGTGGGTACTGTATGCATACACTTACATTACAGGTAACATTTTAAGTCCTAGGCATTTTTATCAATATTTTAACAATATTTTATTTTGTGTAACCAAGGGCAACCCGTGTTGCGCAGAAGTGCTAAATTGGTGCAAATAAGGCTCCAAACACACATCGAGCCCCATGTTACATTGTCCATAGCTGAATTTCCCATTCATGACAACTATACTGAGGTGAATTTTATGCAACTCATCAAAATTACATTAAGCCATAAAATGATGCATAATTAGGGGCATGACCAATTTGAGTGACAGCTTCTGCATTGGAGGTGTCAAACCGCTAGCTTTAACTTTAGCTATGTATCACTTTAGCTAATTGGAATCATTGTAGTTTAACTTACCACAAGTGATGTCGGTGTTGACAAGCGACATCTTCAGGTATGTATGAAGGAGTTCAATTAAATGCAAAGCAGCATTAACATTTTAGCTAAGCTAGTGCTAACTAGCTAGCTAGCTTGTGGTCCCTGAGGTAAGTATGCATGTTCCAGCCATTAATTTGGATTAATCAGGGTTTAGGTGGTGTCAGCTCCAACCATGATGGCGAAAACCAGAGTTCCCACAGTTGGTGTCATTTACATTACAATTACCATTAATTGCCTCAACCATCTTTGGCAAAGGCATTGCTCCATATTTTCAGAGACTGTCCATAGTCTGTGTTTTTCCAGAGCTTTTTCTGCCCAGTATAATCTTCATGATCACAACTCATGTCATCATCACTGGCCATCTTGTTAAGCTTGTTGAATTACACCACCCTTTGCCTGATCAATCGTTTCTTCAGCCAGCAGCAATTTGAAATCACAATACTGGAATCTTTTATTTATACTTTTCCCAATAGCATTATGATCTCACTTGAATCCAGCTGTTAGCGGTGGCCAGGTCCAAAGAATTTTGCCCTGTGCAGACTGTTCATTTTCTTTGTGCTGGTAAAAATAAAGTGGTTCAACCCTGTTGGACATGGCTTCCCAGCAACAAACCACATTTAAAAGGGATCATGTGTTCATCTAATGTCTCCCTGTCTGGTTATAGTTGATTGGGGGAGTCTTGTGGGAGTCTGGTCAGTTGTGGCTCAACTTTCCATTGAATATCGTGTACACTGTTTCCTCAGAAATAAAAAGATCACTTTTATATTGATTTATTTTCACATCTTTAAGAGTCAATATATATTTATAGATGTGGCAATGAGGGGGACGCTCAGCTTTGTTTGTGTTTTTTAAGTTCAAATACATTATGCTCTCCTCCATTGTAGGTGTTCAAACCTAATTAGAAAAAAAATACAATTACATTGAAATTGAAATACAATTTCTATACTGGAATGAATGAATTAGCATCAGAATCCTAGAATACTCTGATCAGCCATAACATTAAATCCATTAACATTAAAACCAGGTTTTGGGTTCCTCTGGCCTCTTGGGGCATGGCTCATGTGGTGGTCCATGTGGTGCCTAGCACATGCCTTTGGTCCTCCCAGGCATGGCGAGCTTTGGGTGCCTTTAATCATCAGTTTCCTGGTGTACACTTAGTGATCATTGTTATTCATGTCACCTCTCAGTGGTCATAATGCTATTGGTGTATAAGTAATGCTATTGGTGTCTGACACAATATGGACCATGATGGGTATTAACCTTTTGCTTAAACTCTAGTCCCTTATCAGCTGTAGCATTCTCATCTGACATTTTAACTTTCTGTTCTGATAGCTGTTGTGATGACTGAGATGGCAGCTATTTTAAAAATGCCATCCTGGTGTGACAACAAATGTGACATTGCTACAAAGCCCAGAGTATTCTCTAACCAATCGAACAGGATTCAGGATGATTATGTATGGTTCTTGAGACTGCGAATTTAAATGCCAGTCCGCCACAGAGTTCACAAAATAAATTGCTGGGTCTCGGGAGTACAATTCCGATTAGTGTCAGTGCAAGTCCAGAAATTATTGTCATTAGGTAATATTTTAGATCCAGATCTAACAGTTTTAGAAGTGTTTTAGTTCCTAGAATATTGAGCAGAATTGTTTCCATGACATTACGCTTTGTCTCACTAGAAATGTTTCGTGAAGAATGTTGTAAGAACATTGTTAAGCAAGCGCTATTGTATCATATTTTAAGGATATTGCATTATTTTGTAACCTTACAGCCTGAAAGTCGTCTGTTTAATACTGTTTAAGTGCTGTTAGTGAAGGTTCTGATTCTCTGGTAGCCGAGATGGTGTTGGCTGTGCTTTGCAGTGCAGTAACACATACAGTAAGAGATATAATTCATGTTCAGACCAAACCACTTTCAACGCTGCATGTTTATGTCTATGTCTGAATTTCTGCTTCCTGTCAAGTTTGAATAACCGGCATAGAATACCAGCAGGGCTTTGAAATTTAAAGATATCTGGACGTAGTCTCATTTACTGTACCTTATTGATCTGGACACTTATTGCACGCCCCATAACAATACCCTCTATTATACAAAAGTTGGACTTGTAACACCACGAGCCGAGAGTAATGCTCTACGACACTCTGAATGACCCTCACCTACCTTTACTGTACTGTATATCACTAGACTTCAGGCGCAGACACATGAGTTAAATTAGCTATGGATCACATTATGGATCATAATTCCTCATTTGTATGTCTCTGTTTAACATCTGGATATGTGTTGCCTGCCCACAGCACACAGAGCTTTGTGAAAGTTTCTCTTTGTGTAAAATTTTGGGAGCAGTCTAATCTTTTTCAGCTCCTATAGGCGAAGAAAGTACAAGGTCATGTTGCACAAATACACGTTGCATGGGTTTTTAATTTTTTTTTTTTCTTTCGAAGAATACATTGTGCAGGCATGTACATTCACGAAAGAGGAAGCTGACATTATTTAGAGGGAGTGTCATATTTAGAATGTAAGTGAGATTGTGTGCAATACTATGCAATTTAGTGTGAAAAATGTGTGTGTGTGTGTGTGTGTGTGTGTGTGTGTGTGTGTGTGAGATAAATATTAGTAAGTGCTATTGTTCAGTTTATAGAAATGTAATAGAGCAGCATTACAGACATTCATGCCAATGAAGATATGTATAGCAGGTATTTGCATGGTTTTGTGACAGGCAGTTTTATGTAAGTGTTCGTAAACATACACACCCTGTAAAGCAGCTCACGTCTGAATGAAATATGCATCAAGCACGTAACAAAACATCCCACTGATTACAGGGAGGATCACATGTATCTGGAACCAGTGCACGGATAATGACTTCCTACAATAGCAATAAAGCAATAAAGTGGAACTTATGATAAAACGCAACCATCCCTTGTTAACGCCACGTGAGCGCTCTGCTGCGCCGTTTAATGATCAGATGACCTACAGTACGTTTAATGTTGCCTAGTGAAGACATAGTCGAGAGTAAAGGAGGGCTTCCTGATCGGTGGATGATAGTTTGTCTGTGAAGGAACAAAGACAGTACTGTTGAACAGCTTTCACTTCCAAACCCTCATCGCCTGAACTCGATCCTAATGAAAGGGCTGCAGGTAGAACTATATTTAACTAAGGGCCAAATCCAGTTTTGGAATATGCAAACTTAGGAAAGATTTATGGTCTCTCTGGACTAGAGGGTATGTGAATAAACTTGTTAGCCTGACTTCGGGCGTTGGCTGCTAAGTGGTTGCCCATTCAGGGCCTCTCAGTGCTGGAAGGTCATGGCTGGCTTCGAGCCGAGGCTGAAAATCCCACTGCCAAAAAATGAGTCAGACCTTTCCACCCAGACACACCGATCAGAGTGGAATGTCAGTGTCTCTGTATCTCCTTTTTTTTTTTTCTTTTCCAGCACTGTTAAGCTGTTTCATTGTGCTAAAGTGCATTGGTCAATGTTTTTATTATTCCTCTGACTATTATAATTAACAAGGAAATGCGTACATATGTTGAAGTGCGTGTGGTGATAGAATATCCATAGCCATAGAATTATTTGTCAGAAAAGCCTTATATTGTACATATAAAACTTATAAAAACATACTTATATGCATAAAACCCTGTATAAAAAAGTGTTTGAAAAAGCACGAACAATTTTTATAGACATGATCACAGAGCAGTAAACAGGAGGCAGACTCCTGTTCTAGATAAGTGATTAAGTTAATGTTATAACCTGGCAGGCTCTGTAGATCAATAGCAACAAATCAATTAGTTATATGACATGTTGTTATTTTATATATATATATATATATATATATATATATATATATATATATATATATATATATATATATATATATATATATATAAAATTACCTAGTAGTATGAAACAAATAGCACTAGTAAACTAGTTAACCAGATTTACTTACCACTTATGTAACTTTATAATATATTAACAGTTAGAATGAAATTATGGGGAGGTGGAGCTACAAAACAAAACCCCTTACTGAATGGTGACAAGTTACTCTAACGACAGTTGTGATATATTTATGTATACAGATAAGATACTTTGCAATGGTCATTTGTTTTCTATCTATCTATATCTATATAAGTCAAACATTTGGACACACCTTCTTATTCAATGTTTTTTTCTTTCCTTTCATTGTCTTCAACACTGTATATTAATACTGATGACACTGGAATTATGACAGAACAAATATGTAATTATGTAATCAACAAAATGTGTTAAATAGCCCAGGATATATTTAATACTTTGGAATCTGCAAAGTAGCTTTAATGACCGCTTTGCACACTCGCTCAGTCAGTCTCATGAGGTAGTCACCTGGAATGGTTTTCCAAAAATCTTGAAGGAGTTCCCAGAGGTGTTGAGTACTTGTTGGCTGCTTTTCCTTCACTCTCCGGTCCAACTCATATGTAGTCAGGTGTAAGAGTTAATGTCCATGCTGCCCCCTTGTGATCATTTGGAGCAAACTCAGCCTGCACATCAGCTACATATTTTCCCTCAATTCATTCATCTGTTATTAATTCACCTCAAAAACATGCCACAGGAATAACGGAAAGCACCTATTTAATAATGTTAGTGCTGATTTCCTATTTTCCACAGTTTAACAGTGGGTTTAAAAGACCGCATGCATCGTTCAGCATAATCTAAAAGTCAAAAGGTCATGTTTGCATATAATGATTGAGACATTAGTCCTCACAAAGACCAAAGAGTTGACACCCCCCTCACACAAACACACAGACTACACAGATGTACATAAATAATAGATGTCAGATGTCAGGGGATCCTGTTGCTCCCCCAGGACTGCCGACATGGACCATTAAACACACCAGTGTCTATATCCACAACATCAAATGTGACTTGCATTTGACAAAAACAGAGGATCTGGTGATGTGTTTGTAAGGTTTTCCATTCACATGTCTATAAAACGTGAAGTTTCCTTGAAAATCTGTGGAACAGCAAGGACATTTTTAATTTTAACTGTATTTTATTTTATTTTAGATTATACACTGAAGCAAATTTGTGTTTAGGATCAATCAATAATCAATATCAGATGACTTCAAAATTTCACCTGATATTTCCATCTAGAGGTGTTAGAGCATCGCACATTTTGTCTTTTGGTTGAATGCACCCATTTCTCATGAGATCAGGGAGTGAATTGTGGGCAAGACATACTGAACACTGATGTAGTGCAGTAGTTAGAAGCAGATTCTGCAACAAATCTGTATATAAAAGGTGTTTAGGTAAATAGGTAATTTATAGGTAATTTATTACCTATTTTATTTGGTTAGGAATTCAATAGATTTCTTAAAATCAATGACCTCACAAAGGGATATACTGCAACATGTGTAACTTCTCACAGACCAAGATGCTTCAGAGGTGGATGAACTGCACGAATCCGGTAAATGAGTTAATGAGATACCCTAGAGGTAAAGTATTACTCCAGTCACATTTACACTTGAGTAAAAGTACAAATGCTCTTGCCTTCAAATGTGCCTATTGCTTAAGCTACTCATTGAGGATGCTCTTACAGTATGTCACACGGCACAAATCTGTTAATATAAGGTCTGACATTTATTATTATTATTATTATTATTATTATTATTATAAGCAGTCAACATGCATGCCTATTATGGAGAAATATATGAAATAACAGGATTTGAAAACAGGTACATTTTTATTTTAAGATTTATGTTAAATGTAACATCTCTTTAGGGGAAAAAAACCCCAACCATTGGTGACGTGATGAAGGGTTTGAGCTGAGAGGTGTGGAATACTGGGTGAATCCAGAGCGCCGCAGGCAGCTGGAGCCGATAGGTGACAGGGTTGACACGGAGTGTGATGCGATATGGACCGATGAATCTAGGCGAGAGTTTTTTGGACTCTGTATGGAGGTTTAGATTTTTGGTGGAGAGCCATACCTTGTCACCTGTGTGGTACAATCGTCCCGGAGGGTGTCGACGGCGATGTTGTGAGGTGTAGGTAGACAAATACCCACTTTCCTAACATGTCCCGGAGAACATCACTGATGAACTGCTGGAAAGCTGCGGGAGCGTTACAGAGTCCCAATGGGATGACCAAACTCTCATAGTGTCCAGTAGGGTTGATGAAGGCCGTCTTCCACTCATCGCCCTCTCTGATACGCACCAAGTTGTAGGCGCTCCGGAGGTCCAACTTTGAGAAAATGGTGGCACCAGAGAGGGCGTCCAGGGCTGAGTTGGTAAGCGGCAGAGGGTGTCGGTTTTTTAGGGTGATGTTGTTTAACCCCCGGTAGTCAACACATGGTCGTAATTCGCCCAAACTCTTCTTTACAAAGAAAAACCTCGCAGCAGCGGGCGAGGAAGAGGGTTGGATGGTACCCTGACGGAGAGCGGAGGACACATACTCCTCCATCGCCCGCAAGAGAGAAAGAGAGAGAGTATAGACGGCCGCGGGGTGGAGTGGAGCCTGGCTGGATCTCAATCGCCAGGTCGTAGGGGCGATGCGGAGGAAGGTGGTTAGCACGTCTTTTACAAAAGACCTCAGCCAGGTCACGATATGCTGAAGGGATGGCGTTGGTGTCGACATCGGGGGCCTCGGACTCCCTAGAGCACGTCCCAGCCGGCGCCTGTAGGCAGAGTTCGAGGCAGGTCGGGCCCCATTGTAGGATCCGGTTTTGAGACCAGGAGATGAGAGGGTCATGCTGGAGTAACTAGGGGTATCCTAGGATGATGGGTGATGAGGAAATGGAGGTGAGGTGGAAACGGATCTCCTCATGGTGTTGGTCAATGGTGAGGATGATGGGCCGAGTCTGGGTGGTGATAGGGCTGGAGGAAAGGGGCTGACCGTCAACGGACGTCACTCGAACCGGCTGGGATAACGCCTCAGTCTCCACCCCCAATCTCTTGGCATAGGAGGAGTCAATAAAGTTCCCGGTGGCCCCGGAGTCGATGAATGCGGAACTTTTGACTCATCTGTGGCCAAATTGGAGGTGTACCTGAACCATGAGACGCGAGATGCTGGGTGTGGTGGCGGCGAGATGGAGGTGACCTGGTGAGCTGCCCTCCTGACTTACCGGGCCTGATCGTTTCCTGGGCGTGAAGGGCATATAGCTCAATGGTGTGCTGCTGACCCACAATAGGCGCAGAGTCCCTCCCTGAAACTTCGTTCTCGCTCTGCAGGATTCAAGGAGGCGCGTCCTAGTTGCATGGGCTCCCCGGCTCCCGTGTCAACCATGGCGGGAAGTGGAGACCCGGCAGATGCCCTAGTGGTGGTGGTGAAAGCTGGTGATCAGGGCGTGGAATGTGAAAAAAGGGGCGTGATGGGCGGCAGGGTTCGGGGGGCTGGCTTCGGACGAGCAAGCAGGCGCTGGTCAATACGGAGGGCGAGCTGGACCAAACCCATCAGTGTAGCCGGAAGCTCTCGTCCGGCGAGCTCGTCCTTGATGCAAGAAGCCAGTCCTTCGTAGTAAGCCGTCCAGAGGGCGGCGTCCCCCCAGGTGGTCTGCACGGTGAGGGTACGGAAATCCGCGGTGGAATGGCTCACGGACGACCCACCCTGCCGCAGATAGTACAGTTTGCTGTCGGTCTCCACCTCAGCAGCAGGATGTTCGAAGGTCAATTTGAGTTGGCGGGTGAATTCTCCGTATGAATAGGCTGTGTCCGAATCTGACCTGAGAACCGCCGTGGCCCACTCAGCTGCCTGCCCGGATAGCAACGAGATGTCTTGGAGCTCCTTTCGGAGAGACATGACTTTACCACGGAGCTCATTGATCAGCTCGGCATGCTGGTCAACCACAGCGCAGAGGCGAGCAAACTCCGCTGGGTTTACTGCTTTAGGCTCAGTCATCCTGTCACGAGCAACCGAGGGATGAACACAGCAGCCTTAGCAGTTAGCCCGTGTTGCGTGGACGGTAAACCCAAACGCGGAAGCAGCGCGAGCAGGCAGGATAACCACGCGTTTACTCTTAGAACTCTCTTACAAAAAGAGCAAGGATCTACACAAATAACCCGCATTCTAAGCAACACACACTCAATCAAGGAAGCAACCTGAATAGGTGAGAACTCACGAAATAGTTGGTGAAGAGATAACGAAGGCATGAATGAACTCAATGACTGAGCGATGTGAAGCGCCATCTTGTTTCCTTTTATGCTTTCTGAAAGCGCGACCGTCTTACTTCCGGGTCCTCGTGCCGGTCGCGGAGCGAGTGTGCATGGCAGGATGTCTGATAGTTTATAGATTACATGTACACAAGATCAAGTGTTAATGATGTTAACTATGTAAATGATAAATTATTAATTAATTATTACTTGTTAGTTAATTATGTTAATTATCTGAGGTTGAACATTTAACATTTGAAAATTACAAATTAAGGTGAGGCAGTTAATGTCACGGGAAGTCCGTGTTGGGCAGGCATTGAGGACCCAAAAGCAGACAACAACCAAACTTAAAGTCTTTATTAGTTAAAACGTATGTTTAAGTATACATAAAGAACTGGTTAGAGATAAAGAGAAGCTTGAGTATTCAATGAAGGTGGTGGCAAGTGAGAGGCAGTGGAGATCTGTGTGACAAGATGACTGCGGCATCCAACGTGCAGCGTGAAGGCAGGCGCGGACAAAAGCGCCGAAGAGAAGCGCTCTAATTCCTGAAGCGCATACCTGAAGTCCGTGTTGTAAATCCAGCGGGCTAGACAAAGTCGTGGTCGTGAAGCGGAAGCAGGAGATCAAAGCCGGGAGTTCGGTCAGCGTAGTGAACAGGTTTAATCCGCGAGGCGAGAAGCGTGAAAAAAGGGGAAGAAGTCCGTAATGCGAGGGCGAGAATATAACTTGACGTGAGGCACGAGAAAACTGGGCTATGAGCACGCAATAATTCGGCAGCTAATGGTTGCTTGATGAAGAGTTTAAATAGGCAGAGGTGATAAACTGAGATAAAGAACAGGTGTGCAGAAAGCAGAGATTGAGGCGGCAAAATGGAAAGGGTGGAGTGGAGTGTGGATTGGACGAGCAGGTGAGCATGGCCTGTCTGGAGACATGGGGCATGACCTGGCGTGGCGTGACAGTTAACTAACTAAGTGAAATGAAAAACTATACTTTTTTTAAACTTTAGTTTATCCATTGCATTATTGTTGTATTGCACATGACATATTCATACTAATAACCAGTGTTGGGGGAGGTTACTTTTTAAAGAAACTAATTACATTATAAAATTACTTTCATTAAAAAGTTATCAGTTACATTACAGCATTACTTTCTGATAAAAGTAACTAGTTAGAGTACTTTTCCATTGCAGAAAATGAAAACTCCTTTGTGCTTCCTCATGCATGTTTTTTAGTCAAGACCTTCATAATTATTCTACCATCATCACTGAGCGAAATTTGGCCCATAATCTGTTAACTACTAACAGCAGGAATAACAGAGGGGGACGGGGCTTGTAGGATGACTTTCACACACACACTAATAGAATCACTGCTGTCTGGCTCACGGATTACATAAATTGTCTGAATAACGGATTACATTTTTGAAAATATAACTAAGTAACTGAGTACTTAAATGGCGGACATAAGGTAACGCGTTAGATTACTCGTTACATCAAAAAAGTAATCCAAGTACTCTCTAACGCGTTACTTTGAAACATGTTACACCCAACACTGCTAATAACAGAATAAAAAACATAAGAAAAGGTTTCATTCCTGAAGATTACACACTAAAAGAAATGGAAACTAGCACAAAAATGTGATTGCCTCTACATGTTTGCTCAGATTTAATAGGGAATTAAGGTAACAGGAAAATAGGTCATGGGTGTTGAAGTCGTGAGTTAGAGTCAAGATGTTTTGGGAAATTTATTCCAGGTGCTCGGTATTTTAGGCTGTGGCACTGATCATGTTATAGAAACTTTGTGTTTTCACTAGGTAGATACATCTAATAGGTGCAACCAACATGTCAAAATAAATCAGGCAAAATAATATACAGTATGCACTGTATTTTGATTGGGCGCCATGGTGGGGGAGTGGTTAGCACTGTTGCCTCACACTTCCTGGGTCGAGGGTTCAATTCCTGCCTCGGGTCTGTGTGTGTGGAGTGTTCTCCCCATGCGTCTCCCCATGCTTTCTCCGGGTAATCTGGTATCCTCCCACAGTCCATGCTGAATAGGTTAATTGGCATTTCCAAATTGCCTGTAGCGTGTGTGTGTATGCTTGTGCCCTGCAATGGATTGGCACCCCATCCAGGGTGTAACCTGCCTAGTGCCCTGAGGCTCCAGGCCTCTTCAACCCTGTACAGAATATGCAGTACTGAGCAAAGTAAGTGAGTGTTTTATGATCGGTGTGCTTTTTCCACCCATAAGTGAGACAGAATGAAGGGCATTTGTGGTTCACTGCTAGGCTTCTCACTCGCCATGAGTAAGTTCCAGGTTTGATTCCCAGCCAGTGACCAAACCCAGCCACACGATAAAAGATATCCTTAGTGCTGGTCCCAAGCCTCCAATAGGAGGGTGGCATCTGGTGTAAAACTTGTGCCAAGTGGATGAGATGGTCTGTTGTGACGACCCCCTGAGAGTAGCAGATTTATCACAGAGAAGAAAGCAGATTTATCTCAGCCTTAGCCTCCCATTATGCTCTTGACTTTCTGGCACTAACTAAGACGTGACAGACCTAGCATACTAAGCGCATACCTTACATTATAGATCCTTGTAGTATTTGAATACCTGAGTAGTCTCTGTAATATACAAAGATGTTCTTATATGTTCTTATCTTTTTTCCCCTAGCAAACTGCATCCCCCAAAACATCAAGTTCAGGTATTTAAAAAGCTCTGATTTAAAAAATCAGCAATGACAGATATTGGCTCTGTTTTGGTTCATTTTAGATATTTTGGAATAATTTTTTTTATCTGATTTAGTAGGTAAAATGATTGTGGTCTGGCTTAGTGTGGTTTTATTGAAATCCACGTTTTTTTCATTTTTTATATCTAGCTCCAACAGTTAGGTCCTAATTGACTGCTCGGTAGCTACAAATTCAGACCCACACCCAAAAAACATTGCCTGAATTTATATCAGATTATGTGGCCTTACATTCATTTGGCTAATGTTATAATGTATGCATCATGTTGTGCATGACAACGTTATTACATAATCACCATTCGAAGACCCCCTTGTACTTTAATTCCCCTATACATATTACTCAAAGATCATCTGTGACTTGTGTGGAAGTGAATACTAAAGTATATGCAGATCATAGTAGTAGTAGCAGTAGTAGTAATGATAGTAAAAATAATAATAATAATAATAATAATAATAATAAGCATACCCAAACATTTCATGTTCATTTTATTCTTTAGAGAAGTGCTACATGTACTGTATAAGCAGAAGTAGTATGTACAATAAGCCTATGAAATGCAATGGATTGCAAAGTGGGATAAGTAAAAAATACAGTACGCTATAATACAGTAATAATCAGTGTGATAATTCTTTATAAAAAATCTGTTACTAAACTCAAGGTCTGCTCCTGATGCTAATAAGAGTAATTAAGTGTTTACTACACAATATTTCTCTTATGTGAGATAAACAAATCTACTTTAAACAGCAGAATCAAATAATGTGTGGTTAGGAACAAGAACATAATATCTCTCCTATAATAATTGCACAGAAATCAAATATGTGATATTAAACTCTTGAGACCCAAATATGTCTCGCTTGATGTGCTTGGTCGGATTAGTATCTAGAAAATTTGGAGACTGTGGCATTCATTCATTCATTCATTCATTCATCTTCTATACCATTTATTCTGTACAGGATTATAGACAGACTGAAGCATATCCCAGGAGACCTAAGGCTTAAGGTGGAGTATACCATGTTAATGTTCTGGCTGATCGTTGTATATTTTTGTATGATCCTCATATAAGGTGAGTTATAAATAAGGTATAATTCTTCCTCTTTGATGACTTAACTTTGTTAAGTTCTTAACTAAGAGTGGGAAGAAGTTACAATGTACACAACAGTAAAGCCCAGGTCTTAAGAGGTTAAAGCAGACATCAGTAACAGTAGCAGATTTTCTCTAAAGCCTCGGTCAGGAACAAGAGGAGGAAAGTGCAAGACATTTCAGTGGAGTTGGTAAAATGTACAAAAACTGCTGATTAGACCTCTATCACTTTTACAATGGTGGAATGCCACTGTGCCTGTCAGTGCTGTAACTTTATCTTACACACACACACACACACACACACACACGCAAAAGTAGCCACCCAATCGATATCACCATGGCGCTGTGCTGTGGGAAAGGAACATTGTGATCTTAATGAGCGTCTTTGTTTTTTTTTTACTATATCTGCTTTAAAGGCAGACAGGACATCTTACTTTGATAATGATTTCTCAAGATATGAAGTATAAACTTGTTGAAACGACTGTGCTTATAGAATATGATCATGGAAATGGCATGTTGTTCTACAAAGATGCTAAGATCAGCGATATAACAAATTAGTAAACTTTTTGGGATAAACACTGACATTAAATTTTAACGTATTGTGTACATATGATACATACACAGCCTCATTTGCAGTAAAGGACATGTGCTAGCTTATTTGTCAAACTGTTTTTTTAAGGTATCATATGAACACGTTATGAACTTACAGTAACAGCAAAATTAAGTATGAATGAGCTTCAACTGAATAGAAATAGAAATTCCAGTTCCATACTAAAAGAAATAACTTGAAGTCCATAAATTCTACAGCATGATGAAGCACTTGATTACGTAATTTGGTATGCAAAGAATGCAACGATGACAGTAACGCTCAGAAAGACAGAAACTGACAGCAAAACTCAGGCCATGCGATCTGTATGTGTGTGTGTGCGTGTGTGCGTGTGAGCTGCATTTTACACGGTCAGGTTCTCTAGTCTGTGATTTTATCTAAAATTCAGAAAGACAGAGACAGCAAGTGGGATTAGAAACCCTACTGCTACAACCTGGTGCATACAATAAACCACTATTAGACATTTATTAATATAAATATTAAGCCTCTACACTTTCATTGTATAACTGGCAGATTAGAAACATGTTCTGCCTCAACTCCCAGGCAGAACATGTTAAGTTCAATGTGAGCAGTTATTACCTTATTAGCATTATTAGAAAAAAATGTGTCATGTAGCAAATAGCTACCATTAAATAAGTATAAATGTTTGACTATATACATATATTCTATGTACATTTTGCATATAAAAAAATTAAACCATAACAATTTCAGGGACGTTACTATTGTGCTGATTTCCCAGCAACTCTTCTCCTGAGTTCTCCTGCGTTCTGTTATTTCGTAGACCGCCCTGCTGACATTGATGCGGATCGTGCGAGTTGTTTCCGCTGGCCTTTTGGACAATGGCGTAAAACAAAGTCATAGTTGGCTGAAGTAGACATCGCATAGAAGACGTTGGCTTTATCTGGAATGATAAGCTCTGAAAATACAAACCATCAGAAATAATGGTTATAAAAAATGAACTTCAATAATAGGTTTTTAGAGACTTTGAACACTAAATTTCACTCACCTTTGCCTTGAGGCAACATCTGGATGAGACTGAAGTCATGGTCACTGGCGTTCTCCATGTTGTGTTTCTGCAGGGCCCTCTCAATCACCTGGGCTGTTTTTTCCTGACTAGTCAGCTATGAAATAAAAAAGCCATCACAATTAGTTATAATTAGGTGGTATTTTTCTAATGTAATTTTTAATTATTATCAATATAGAGTTTTTATTGTGCTTACTGGCTGTGGTAATCACAGAAACAGCAACAGATGCTACTCGCTATTTAGATATTACTGGTACTTTCAGGAACTATCAAAGATACAATATGAAGTTACATTATCTAAAACACTTACACCAAAAAAGGGGTTGCTTATTATTATTACGCTTATTAATATGTACACTAATTAGAGAGAAAAATAGGATTATAACAGAACAAACTAACATGGTGCCAAACTACAGTGCTTCCAGAATGTATTCACCCCTCACCCACCCACCCCATTTTTTGTATTTTGACTACATAAATACAAGTAGGAAGAAAAAGAGATGGAGAATGCTGCAAGTTGTCTGGAAATCCATTATAACATGAACAAAATCCAACCGAGACACTACCACGATCAGGCCAAACTGAATGCGGGAAAGCGAAAAGGGCAGTTGTCAGAAATGTGTTCAAGTCTCCAGCTACAACACAGCTTACAGAAAGATCTGTGAAAACCCATGAGGACCTCAACAATATCGTAACTAGATGGAAGAGATGGAATAGTCTGAGAAGCCATGAAAAAATTTCAGCCTAAAGCCTAAGCGTAATGTCTGGCAAAAACTACGACAGACGTTAAAGCCAAACTGGGAAATTTATCAGGATTGTAGGCTTAAAACCCATTTACATTTCAACTATAGAAGGCCATACGTCCACAAAGTGTGATTCCAGCTGTAGTGGATCGGAGCCCACTGCAATTGCTTCTGTGAACCATCATTGAGTGGAACACCTGATCCTTGAAAGTTGATGCATACCTGCAATCATGCAGAAGAGATGTATCTATCTGTGGGAACCGGACACACAATCATTCACAAACACTGCATGCGTACAATATTGCAGGAAACATTCCTGGGAGTTATTGCCATATCCCCTGTAGAGTCCTGACCTCGCTCAGAGCCATTTTCACACGTTTGAGCCATTAAAGGAGTTCCTGGGAGGCAAAGCCTGGCATGAAGCAGGCTGACTCCAGCATACTGAGAAAACGTTCTACCTTGATGGTATCCAAGGATTAGTGAAATGCTGGGATACGTGCATTGGTGTCGCAGGGGATTATTTAAAGAACTAAAAGTTTCTAGTTTGTATTCTCGTTACTGTGTTCTGTTATTCTGCACAATTAAAGTCCCAGTGTGACTTACAGTAAACGCCACTCGTAAATACAACCCAACACCCATGTAGCAACTACAGTATGTTCAGATTTGTTTTTTTTAGTAGAAGGAACTAGAAGGTACGTGTAATCAAATTGCTAAGAAGAACCTGTTCCAAGCAGCCAATTAGTTGCATTTAAAGCAGAAACATGTTCCAACAGGTCAATAAACCAAACACCCAGACAAAAACTACAAAGGAGTGGTTTGAAAAATGTTTGTCTTTTGGAATGAGTCAAAGTGTAGGTAGAAAGCACACTTTGTCTAAACAAGTTAAATGTGCCAGTTGTCTTGGTGGGAGTTTCCTGGAGCTTTTAAAATCTGTGTTTTAAAATCTACAATCTACAACGCTACAAAAATTCAGTCAATCGTCTTACAGTTTCATCCATATCCTGCCTATGCTCCAGTTCCTAAATGCTAGTGTGTTGTCCTGGTTGGGTGGATGTTGGTAGTCCATCTGATTGATTTCTTTCTTTGATTTACAGAGCCAGTGGCACATTGGATTTAATCCTCTGAGTAGCTATTTTACTGACAGCTGCCAGAATAAAAGGCAAACGACACCAAATATTACAAAGAGCTTGCACAGGGGTAGCTGGGAAGACTAGTGACATTTTTACATGTTCTCAGAATTTAACTCCTCAACACTTTTAAAAGTGAAGTGTGTTGACGTTTGTATTCATGCAAAACATTTTATATAAAGTCAAATGCTTTCTAAAATATCAGTTTATCACTGTTGGTTAGTCTGTTGGTCTCCTGTATGATGAAACTCTTGAATTTTTGGACACACAAATCATTATGATCATGCTGTTATATGGACAAGCTTATGGAGGTCTGTATGAAAATAAATGTATGAGATTGTGATATATGCACATATAAAGTGAGACATTAATCCAGCTGCAAATCAGCTACAACGGCAAAAATATATATATTTTTTTTCTAAAAGCTTTCTTTTGCTAATAGAATTCTAATTCCACAACATGATTCTGCTAATGTGAATTTATTTATAAAAGACTTTAAAAGACTCCATCGTCCTCCATCATCGTCTTTAAATTGTTTCATTTTTACCATCATTGCATTTATCCTCTTTTTTTTTTTTTTAATCAAAGATCCATTATATGCGGTTTGGATTTTAGTTTGCCATTACAGTCCCTTCTTCTCTCTATTTCCTTAACTAGAGAATAGAGTGACTGCAAACTTGAATGATGTCATGTTGAATCAGCAGTGGCAAGATGTTTATAAAAACAACACCCATTTCCTGACAAAAGATCAGGTGCAGGTAAGAATAGAGGACTTAATTGCTGTACTTCATACATTTTACCCCAAATGAAACTGATACATTATGAAACAGTATATGCTTAACATACCTAGATGGCACATGTCAGTTAAGCAAAGGATACACTTATACTACACATTCCACTTTTCAATGGGTTAAGCCTTTATTTGTTGCACATACATTACTGCATAGTGAAATTCCTTCTTCGCATATCACAGCATAACTCGGGTCAAAGTGCAGGTTAAGCACCCGGAGCAGATAGGGTTAAGGGCCTTGCTCAAAAGACCAACAACGGCAACCTGGGGCTCTACCTGTTGACCTTCCGATCAGTAACTCAGTGCCTTAGCCCCCTGAGCTACCACCGCACAATACTATCACTGGCTGAACAGAAGAACAGTGATCACCAACTATACACTACGAAACTTGTGACAGTATCACAGGCTCCCAAGGCTCACCCATGCCCACTGAAACCACAAGCCAGCCCGTCCAGTCCCATCCCCCAGAAAAGCCAATGCAGCCCAAATCATCAAAAATCAAAAATAAAAATATAAAAAATGCTGGCCATGATAGAAAGGCACCAGAACACCCAGTGCACCACGCATGGGGCCAAGCAGGCAAAGAGCCCAAGACTGTGCCTGTCTCCAGACTCCCTAGATACCAATCCGATCAAGCACTGATGGCCCCACCCCACCAACCACCAACCCCACCCCTCAAGCCACATCACCATAGCCTGATGGCACGAGAGGAACTCAAAACCCAGCTGGTTTTAATCAAAATGGTTCTAATGTTGCAGCTTATCATGTGCTTAGTATCAAGCCGGTGCATTTTAGGCTTCGCAGGACTCACCAGAATGCTCTTGTACATGTTGCCATTGTTACTGCTCTCTACACTGATCCTGATGATGCAGGAGTCAGCCACCTGCCTGTTGTACAGGGGCAGTGCAGAGGTGGAGACTGAGCGCTTGTGGCCAGGCTTGTGCGGAGCTGATGAAGTGGATGGTAGAGAGAATATGAGGTCGCTGTGAGAGCTGGTGGAGGAGCTAGAAGAGCCCGTAGGTGAAGGAGAAGAAATGCTTTCAGCCATGTTTTGGCAGGAACTAGAGGGTGACTAAAGGGAGAAAGAAGGAATGTGATATGACATGTTAGCTAAATTATACAGGTTTGCTTTAGAATGATCTAAAAGTTTTATCATGTCCTACTCTGTTCATTTAGCTTTCAATGTCAAAGGCTGCAAGTGGCACTTGAGGCACTTGAGTTTTATGTTAATATTCTATTTTTGCAAACAAAAAAACAAATGTGCTGCAATTTTCAAGAATTCTAGACTTTGGAGTTAAAAGGCACTTCCTGGCAATTAACTTATATTATATATTTATTAATGACAAGTCTTTCATTCACAAGTCTCTTTCATAGCTTTAGTCTCTAGTTTGATATACCGACTCTCACATACTGTACCTTCACCTGCATATAATTAACATGTTTATGACAACTAATTTTGCACAAAAAAATGGTGGAAGCTTTTTTTTTTATTATAATTGTCCCTTGCCGACTATGCCACTGTGGTAAAATTGCGGCCATAATTTAAAGAATTGAGAACTAGCAACCTTAGGTGTGTTTCTCTGAGTGGGTCTCAAGTGCAGTATCTGTGTGTGCTTTCGAAAGAAAAATGAAAGGGAGTGTGACGGCTGACGTACTTAGACAACCGTGCTTTACTCAGGCGCTATCGACTATGAAAAAAGTCCTTTAGTCAAGTGCAAACATCCAAGTTAATATAAAATGAAGAACATTCCATAGTCAAGCCCCGTTAAGTTGTCAAGCAGAAATTATAATGAATGTTTAAATATGAGGAGTATAACACAGGTGATCTAAGATGATCATTTATTTAGTCTTTATGAATAATTCATCAAAGAAAAGATTTCACTACTCCAGTCCTTTTGACCAAGTTTTCTAGTGTTACAGCAAGAAAATAGACAAACTATGCTGGACTTTGTCTCCCAAGACTGAAACTATGATCACTGAATCACGGTTAAATACAATAATAAATGTACAGTGATGCACAGGGAAGAAGGATGGATGTTTTTTGAGTACCTGTGATTCAGTAGGAGATGACTGATTTGTTGAGAGATCCTCCATTTCAGAACTGCTGGATCCAGAAGATGAGACACTTATCTGGTCGGCATTCTTTTTGGTGTTCTCGGACACATTCAGGAGGCTACATACACGTAGGAAGAAGGTGTGAGGTGGCATATCATGGCAAACCTTTTTTTATTTTTTTATTGTTCATACTCACGAAGTAATCATTTTGGTGAGTGAACGCTGATTCGAGGCAGTATTGCTGGATGGTGAACAGTTGTCAAGTGGAGGCTCCAGCTGTCTTGACAATTCATCACTGAGGACATATATATGTAAATAATAACTTTTATGAAATTTCCATTATGAAACATACTTACTGACTACTTTATTGGAAATACTTCAAATCAGAAAAATGTTGACAGCTAATATCAGTTAACCTCAAACACTCTGACCCTGGCATTGTTGTTGGTCAGACGAGCTGGTTTGAGCATTTTAGAATTTATTTATTTTGTATTATTCACAACCATGGCTGGTTCCAAGCACGAGTGGGAGCAATACCAAATATCCTCCCTAGACCTAGCACAGGCATGTCCACACAGGAGAACTAGGCAACTGCCTAAGGCAGGACATCGACAATGTCAGTAAAAGAAAAAAAAAAATTGGAGTAACCAATAACAGTAAACTCTCCCTCCCTGCGCTGCTGCCCCAGCTCCCATGAGTCAGTGGTTGTCTGGGTAGGTGATACCAATGTGAGGTTAAGTAAACAGTGCATTATCATCATGTCTAAGAGACCTAAATTATCTGGCTATGTTTATAAAAACAGAAGACAACTAAAGGAGAATATATGATGTGTTAAACGTTTTTATGCCAGTTACTCTGTGTGTGTGTTCTGAGGCTCCAACTATTAAACCAGGGAGCCAATAATATTTTTTGAAAACCCCTCATGCAGAGACATGAAGTCTAACCTTTCCTGATCCGTGAGCATCCTGTGAGATTGTAACCAGTTCGCAATCTGGGGATGGTCTGGTAAAGTGTACTGAGAGCAGGATGCTTGGAGCTGACGGATTTGAGACAGAATCTCATACTCCTGCAAAAACATACAAAGCATCAGTGAGGGACGTGTAGGGGCCACGGTAACATCTTGCTTCCACAAACAACAGCCAACCTAGAAACCTCCCTAGAGTATTAATGTAAGTGGAGTTTACCAGCGTAAACAAGACAGCGGTTGAATTCATCAAACAGCAAAGATTTCAAAATGTTATTTCTATTAAAGTCCAGCAAAATCATCTAAGAAAACTCATACACAAAACTTTAGCATAAAATTATTGATATGGATATGTGTCCACTCCTTTTGTAAAACATTAAAGACTTTTATTAGTATTATTGCCACATCCCCTGTTCACACCTGACCTTGCTCCAAGCCATTTCCACATGTTTGTGCCATTAAAGGAGTTCCTGGAAGGCCAGCATGAAGCAGGTAGTCTGATAATGGCTTTAATATACTAAGAAAAAATTCTACCTTGATGGTATCCAAGCACCAATGGGCTGCTGGGATAAGTGTAATAATGTAGCAGGGATTATACTGAGAAATAAAAGTAGTTTGTCCTCTCATTACTGGGTTCTGCACAACCAAAAGTCCCATTGTGACATGACATGACGTCCCTCGTAAAACTTCTGTCTGTATCCCCCACCCCTGCTAGAGGGTTTTCCATGACATCAGAACAGTCTTATCTCTAAAAGCACACCAAGTGTGTAATCTTAACATATGCAATGTAACACCCAAGTCAATTATGAGAGAAAGCCAGAAACTCACCCTTCTGCGCTTCTCAAAATTTATGAAGTCATGCTGTGGTTAAAAAAAAGACAATTAGATAAATAGATGAGTATTTTCAAAAAGGAAACTTCACAATTTAGTTTCAATTTAGTTTTTTTTTTTAAATAGAATGTTAAAAAAAAGAAATGCTATGTGATTTTAACATTCTACAGTCGTGGCCAAAAGTTTTCAGAATTACATAAATATTGGAAACTGGAAAAGTTGCTGCTTAAGTTTTTATAATAGCAATTTGCATATACTCCAGAATGTGATGAAGAGTGATCAGATGAATTGCAAAGTCCGTCTTTGCCATGAAAATTAACTTAATCCCGAAAAAAAACTTTCCACTGGACCTGCTGAGATCATTTCAGTAATCGTCTTGTTAACTCAGGTGAGAACGTTGACGAGCACAAGGCTGGAGATCATTATGTCAGGCTGGGTGAGAATGGCAGACATGTTAAAAGGAGGGTGATGCTTGAAATCATTGTTCTTCCATTGTTAACCATGGTGACCTGCAAAGAAACACGTACAGCCATCATTGTGTTGCATAAAAATGGCTTCACAGGCAAGGATATTATGGCTACTATGATTGCACCTAAATCAACAATTTATAGGATCATCAAGAACTTCAAGGAAAGAGGTTCAATTCTTGTTAAGAAGGCTTCAGGGCGTCCAAGAAAGTCCAGCAAGCACCAGGATTATCTCCTAAAGAGGATTCAGCTGCAGGATCGGAGTGCCGCCAGTGCAGAGCTTGCTCAGGAATGGCAGCAGGCAGGTGTGAGCGCATCTGCACGCACAGTGAGGCGAAGACTTTTGGAAGATGGTCTGGTGTCAAGAAGGGCGACAAAGAAGCCACTTCTCTCCAAAAAAAACATCAGGGACAGATTGATCTTCTGCAAAAAGTATGGCGAATGGACTGCTGAGGACTGGGGCAAAGTCATATTCTCGGATGAAGCCTCTTTCCAATTGTTTGGGGCATCTGGAAAAAAGCTTGTCCGGAGAAGAAAAGGTGAGCGCTACCATCAGTCCTGTGTCATGCCAATAGTAAAGCATCCTGAGACCATTCATGTGTGGGGTTGCTTCTCATCCAAGGGAGTGGGCTCACTCACAATTTTGCCCAAAAACACAGCCATGAATAAAGAATGGTACCAAAACACCCTCCAACAGCAACTTCTTCCAACAATCCAACATTTTCCAGCACGATGGAGCACCATGCCATAAGGCAAAAGTCATAACCAAGTGGCTCGGGGACCAAAACGTTGACATTCTGGGTCCATGGCCTGGAAACTCCCCAGATCTTAATCCCATTGAGAACTTGTGGTCAATCCTCAAGAGGCGGGTGGACAAACAAAAACCCACTAATTCTGACAAACTCCAAGAAGTGATTATGAAAGAATGGGTTGCTATCAGTCAGGATTTGGGCCAGAAGTTGATTGAGAGCAGCCCAGTCGAATTGCAGAGGTCCTGAAAAAGAACGGCCAACACTGCAAATACTGACTCTTTGCATAAATGTCATGTAATTGTCGATAAAAGCCTTTGAAATGTATGAAGTGCTTGTAATTATATTTCAGTACATCACAGAAACACCTGAAACAAAGATCTAAAAGCAGTTTAGCAGCAAACTTTGTGAAAACTAATATATGTGTCATTCTCAAAACTTTTCGCCACGACTGAGTAGCCTATCCATCAGGCAAAATGTTCACCCACTAGAAGTAGAAAAGCTTCCAAATTCTCAGTCTCAGAAACACTGATGTAGCGTCAGCGACATTACCTCCACAGTATCAGGCAGTGCTGTATCCAGCATGGTGAGTACTGTCAGGTATGTTCCCAGGTAGGGCACGACACCACTGTTAGTGCACTATAGAAGAAAAATGGCATTAGCAACAAAATCCCTTAATACACAGTCATGCACATGTTTACAACAAAATAGTTTCCATTACTAAAAATTATTTGATTCCCTATATTCCATTTCAGACATACTGTATGAATAAACATATCTTTAAGCAATCCTAAAAGCAAAAGTTCCAAAGGAATCTCAAAGAGATTTTCAAAGAGGCCAAATAGTTGGTCTGTCTTAGGAAGGACTGTCCCAGAGACAAATAGGAATTTGAAATCCCCTTTTCTGTTTGTAATAGATTTATGGGTCAGTTTAAAGAAAACATCAGCATAGTCACAACGTGGTGGCCCTGGACTTTCTTTGTGCTGTTAGATCTGTTAGGGAAAACTCTCTGATTCTTTGCCTAGGGAAGTCATTGCTATAAAGAAAAGCCAACAGATTAATCATAATGTAATGGTGCATATGTTTTGTCATAAAACTTTGGGCGGTCAAATTACTTCTTGCATTTCTGTGTAAATAAATGGCAAAACATGTATCAGTTCTCAGGCAGTTAACATGCACTATAGAGCCAAGAGTTTGTGGAAATCTGATTAATCACACCCATGTGCTTTTTGAACAACCCATTCCAGTTTTAGCCCCCTTTGCTGTTATAATAGCCTCCAGTCTTCTGGAAAAAGTCTTTGAAGTAGATTTTGGAGCATGGCTGTGGGGATTTGCTCATCAGCACCCGTTGTCCAGCGAGTGAAGGGAAAGTGACGGAGATTGTAATGGATACAAATACATTCTATACAATACATTCTCCTTCCAACTTTGTCACAAAAGTTTGGGGACAGTTGTGATAGTCCACAAACCTTCAGCCATATAGTGTGTAACTAAAACAAAAAACATACGACAACAATGCAATGAATAGTAGCTAAGAGAGAGAGAGGGAGAGACAGGGGGGTGTGGTTAAACCACACATGATTTCTTTCAGAAAACATAGTCCCTAAAATGCGTAAGTAGACAGATTTTTCCCCAGTTAAACATCTGCTTTAATGTCATCCAGGAGTCCAAAAGTTGACAGTATTGCTCTTACGTGGCTTGAGGTTACCTTTTCCCTTATTTTTATGTTAGGAAAGTTTTGCATGCATGATTATTAGAGGACTTTACCATCTGTTTGGACAGGGGACACTGCTTGGATGTCTTGGGTAAAATATTGTCCATGGTTGCCTGGCTCCCATCCTAAAACCATCATAGACGGTTATCAGATAACACACACGCACTCAGATATACACACAGACACCCACATACTGTACACGCACATCTACTTGACGAGGGAAGAAAAACTGTAGTATGAGGCAGCCTGATGGCAGAATGTAGCTAAAAGACTGTAAACTATTTCTGTATTGATAAGTGACATTTATTTACAGAATGAGGGAGAGGGATAAACAAAAATTGCAAACTGTCAGTAGACAGAATTTAAGTTTTATTTCCCCACACTGTGTTTTAATCAAATCTTTAAAAAGCACTATTTGAATACCACTCACTTCTCAGTGAATCCCAGCACGGCTCAATTACAGTGAGGACACATTTCTGTTTAATGAATTTCTGCCTTTTAACAGACGTTACATTAATGAAACACAACCTGAACCTGCAGATACAGTGAATGCCTGAAACAATACAGTGGCGATTGGGTCTACAATAACAATCCTGTGTAAATGAGAACCAAAAGAGCTTCTGAGTATGTTGCTCTACAGGAAAAAAAAACTACTTCGCTATTTAAAGCTAGTTATAATACTCTGATAAAAGATTAATTGTCGTGACTCACAATTCTAATAGGTTTAAGGTGTGTGGTTTACAGGATATCTGTTAATATGCAATTACAGCTTGTGTGTGTGTGTTTTCCAACCTCCACAAGGATTTCTCTGCTTCTCAACACACAGTTCTCATCTGGAAAAGTTTCACACAGGTTCTCAAAAGTGCTCTCACTTTCTCTGGGAAAAAAAAAAAAAAACAGATTTCAACATAGTTTAAATGAATTAACATTGCCTAAGAATGGCTCTAAGTCTTTTTCCACCAAGGACCCAAACTGGCTTTACAAAATATTGCTGAGAAAGAAATCAAGACCCGATTCCAGGAAAGTGGTTATTTCATAGTTACACAAATTATATGATCCATTTACCAGTCAGCTAAACAAACCCTGTGAGCGCGTGCTGGTTTAATGTGTACCTGCTCACTGCAGCCCAGGTCTTCCTCAGCCTGTAAATCGGGTTGGACTGGAGCGCAGACAAAATGGCCCTCAGGGAGGAGAAGTTCTTCAGTTGCTTGCACTCCTGTGGGAACGAATAAAAGAAGACTGTTACACAACTAAACAGAAATTTAAAAAGTAGCATCTGCTTCCTGGACTGTGATGGATTGTAGTAACCGTTAAACAGAAAGCTCTTCATAGCTGAAAAATCTACTGTAAGTGAATATTTAAGTAAAAAATCAAACATGTTTGTTCTAACCTGTGCAACCCGTATCCACTTCTCAATGTCTCGTGCTCTCTGGTTTGGAGTGGATGACAGTGAGGAAGAAGGAGAACTAGAGGGGCAAAGCAGTGATGTGATGACACGGTTAGTAATAGCGTTGAACTGGGAGATGGTGGCACGGATAGTGGGCGAGAGGTTTTCGTTCTTGTCTCTCTGAGACCACACGCAGCCCAGACACTGGAAGGGGACCACCTTCACAAACAGCTCCTACAAGATCGTACAGAAAAATTTAACGGTTTGAGGGTTATATATAAATAATATACAAGCAGAAATGTTTTTTTTTGTATGTCACTGTACATAATACAAAGCAATTGTAAAAAGGTGGCAACCACAGAACACCCAGTGCACCACAGCCTGCTGTGTATGGGGCTTGGCAAGCAGATCAATGCTGTTGATGCAGGAGAACTTGTGGAGCCATGCCTGAGGGGGTTTAGAGCTGCTCTGGTGGGACAGAGTGAACCCACACAATATTGGGCTTATTGTTTCGCGTTTTAATAGCAAATTTCTATGGCTGTTCGGTGTATGTACACTTAATAAACTTGTCTCAAAACTATCCTGCTGTCAAGAAGCTTTTAAATCTGGTTGCAGAAGTTGTCCAGCTTTATTCATTAGACGGAAATTTGACTGATATGAATTCATAACCTTTTTTTTTTTATTATTTGAGGCAGGAACACACCAATTTAGAGAATGCCAATCCATCACAGAGCTGTTATTCATATTCAAATGTATACATGAAGGAATAGTTTTATTGAGCATTAAAAAAAAAACATTAATTAATAGGCTATTATTGGGTTCATATTCAACTATTTACACTCACAGAATCCTGTTTGGTGAGCTGTTCTGCGAGTTCTGTAACAGAAAACTCCAGAAAGTCTGCCTGACTGTTTTCCTCATCCAAGTCCTTCTCTCCCTGACCTAAGCCTGGCTGGTGTTCTCCATCGGCTTCATCTTTATTCACAACATCTGTGAGGAAGAAGAAGAGACATCCTTGTTACTGTACACTGATATAATTTGTCAGGATATAGCACTTATAGCTCTTTGTAAAATAATTGCCGAACAGTATATGACTCTACTGAAACAATGTTGCAGAAAATGACTGACCTTCTGCTTGAAATTTCTTGAGGAGAGCCTCATAGCATTTGGCCAGGGTTGAAAGAGATGTGTGTTGCCTCAGCTGCAGGCACATTGCGCGCAACGAAGAATGCATTGGAGGATCCCTGAAATCCTCAGCAAACTCATCCAACCATGTCTGGAGTAGTGTCCATAGAGAGCTAAAAACAACACCAGCAGAACAATGCTCACTACTGGCTTGAAGAAAATCTGACTGCAATTCACTGAGACATTTCTTTTAGATAAAATGAGAATTTCCTTCATACTGAAATGGATAATTTTTTAATTACAGAATGTTCCAATATGTTTAATTTCAATGATCTTTTTTATATATTAAAGAATGACTTTTTTATCCATTTGTAGCTACATTCGATCCTGTGAAACACTAAGAAAACAACCCAGTTCCCATTATCACTTTCGTTATAAACCGCAATAAAAAAAAAAAGTTCCCTCATCAGCTTCTGTTTTTCCCCCTCTCGACATTAGAAAGACAAAAAAAAAAAAAAAACACAGCTTGTCACACAATTGAGAAACCACAAAGAGTGAACTCCTCATGAAGCCATGAAGACACTGTGGAAAACTTCAAGGGACAGCTTTACCTCAACGCTCTGATTCATTTATTAATTCATACAAATGTCTCTGATAACTTCCCAATGCTTTGGCTTGATACCAACCTCTAAACTCTTTCCTTAAAATCCTCAGAGCTATATTTTATACTGTGGAATAAAGTGATAATTTTCAGAAAGAGGATGAGTTTTCCTTTCAGAGATGCAAACCTGCACTTTTATACTGTGTGTCTTACCTCTTATCGCACTTGCTGTTGTTGAGTTCGGAGTCAAGACTGGCTCTGGTTGAAAGAGAATAGAAGTTATACATGGACAGTTTTCACCTAAATAAACAATTGATTAAACTCATTCTTAAACTCTCTCTAGAAATACTTTCCTATTTATTTACATACTGTAAAACCAGGCTCTTTCTAGGTCTACTGATCCAAAAGATAACATATGTACTATACTATGAAGCCATTAGCCAATTGCCTATATATATATAAAAAAAAAATTTAAAAAATCATATTCATAGAGTTAAAATTGGCTTCTGTATTGCCCCTGCAAAGATCCTTTTCAATGCAAAATTGAGTGAAGCCCTGACTGTGTTAGCAACATCGCAAAAACTACTTTTGGCTCCAGGAAAATCCTCCAGGAAATGTCCTTGCTGTAACAGAATGAAAGCTGTAAACAGTCCCATGGAGATCGGTCATGGGGTCTGGTTTTAAGGCAACAATTTACTAGTGAAATACCATAATGAATAATGAGATAAGCATAATGTTTACAAAAGCAGGTAGACCAGGTGGAACAGAATGATCTAAAACAACCCACACACATATACACACACACAAAAGATACATACTGTATGCACACAATAATACAGTCTTACAAACAGACACATATTATGCCGCAGTTTCCATTAAACCTTCACATAATAACAATCATTCGCTACGCATGCACTCTCTGTCACATACACACACCTTTGGAAAAGGAGCTCGATGAGTTTGGTGGTGCTGATAAACGTGCGGTATGTAGAAAGAAGTATCCTCCCATAGTCCTGCTCTTGGCAGCAAGGATCAAGCAGGTGATCCACCACACGGTTCAGGGTGGCTGCTTTCAGCCTCCGGACTTTAGATGTACGGTACTGAACATACGCGGAGCAGGCAGAGGCCTCGGCCGCCTCTTCTGACTGCTGCACCGGCTCCCTGCGCAGTGTGATGCCGAACACCGCTCCATCCTCAACCTCCTCACCCCACTCCTGAACTGGGTCCTTACAAAAAAAAAAAAAAAAAAAAAAACACAGAACAAACCATAAATTCAGTTAATGTTGACACTATGTACATATGCACCGAGTGATGAAGCTGTGACTATTCCTTTTAAGATGAAAATTCAAATCATGGTCATACGTTTTCATAAAGATCTGTGCATAATTTCACTCCTAATGGATTGCAAAATAAAGAAAATAGTTTATACTATTTATTACAGAGATAACTGCTTAAGTAGCAGATATTCAAAAACTGACATAATAAACTGTCTAATACACAGGTGCGTAAATTAATTTTATAACAGAAATGCCTTCAGCGTTAATTTAAGCATAATATTTAAGTAGGAATTACATTCAATTCAATGCATTTATAAGTGTGCCTCAACTTTTTTCAAGGAATAAAATTATTTAGTATTTAAGTTTTTAAAGATATTATAATTTTTCCAGCAAATATGATATTTTCAGTATTTTCCCACAGAAAAGCCAATGTACCACAAATTGCTGAAATAATTCAATGCTTTCCACGATAGAAAGTTACAAAAACACCTAGTCCATTACGGCGTGACACATATGGGGCTTTAACAGTTAAAGATTTCAAGATTTTAGATCAGGCTTCCGAATACCCCAGATTTCAATCCAACCAAGTATTCTTGGAATGCACCAGACAAACAAGTCCAATCCACAGAGGTCTCACACCACAACACACAGCACCAAAAGGTCCGCCACAAATGTCCTGTTCCAGACACCATAGCACACCTATAGTTGTGTGGAGTCGTGCCCCAATATGTGTGTAAAACTAATAACATTTCTGAACTGACTCTGCCATTTTAACTGGAAAAAAATACTTTTTAGTCATTTTTAGACATTCAGATGGGTTTCCAGTGTGCATGTACAAACAAAAAAGAAAAACATCAGAAAAACATTTCCTTCTTTTTGTTTTTTCGGTTCGTAAACAAGGCAATTAGCTTTTTCCACTATTGTGACCTTATATAAGAACATCCCCTCCCCAGCTTGGTGCTCAGCGCTGTTGACACTGAGATGGTGTATTTGGAGAAGGAGTGAAACCATACAGTACAGGGAGTTTGTACATGGAGTATACGGATTACAGTACAGGGGGTTTGACGTACAGTGCAGTAGATGAAATGTATATTTTTTTTAATAAATGCTGAGAACAGAGCCGAGAGTTTTAATCTTCCTTAATGTTTTATATTTTATGTTTTATAGTGTTTTATTGTTTTATAGCACTTTAATAAACACTATCCAAGCTGCAGTTTTGATAGAAAACAGCTATAAATCCGCGCTGCTAGTGTAGTTATTTTTAGAGGTGAAAGGGAAATCCTGGGGTCAGAAAACGAGGCTGAGGTTTTCCTCTCTCTCACTACATCATGGAATCCTCATATATTCTAAACATAGGATTTTTTTTTTTTCCTGAGGCCCTCCTTGTAAACAAACTCGCACTGTCCATATCTCTAAGAAACTTGGTTTAAAAAAATTAAAGCTTAGTGAAAAACTCACTCACTCTCTCATCATTCATACCGCTTAATCCTGCTTAGTGAACCAGGAATCTGAAAATACATACACAATAATCACATATACATAATAATCACCGAAAATGCGACTGAATGCCTGATTAGATGTGATATATAATCTTTGTTGTCACTGGTATGAAATAAATGATATAAAATTAATAAAACCCAGGTAGGATAATAAACAAATAATAGAACAATAATGGCCTTCCTATATATAGACAAAAATGCTGTGACCAGAGGAACCATTAAAGGCACATACACACGTGGACAAAATTGTTGGTACCCTGAAAGAAAAACTATGAACGAAAAACTCACAATGGTCACAAAAAACCTTAGTCTGATAAAAGTAATAATAATAAAGAATTCTATGAATGTTAACCAATGAAAGTCAGACACTGCTTTTCAACCATGCTTCAACGGAATTATAAAAAAAATGAACTCATGGAACAGGCCTGGACAAAAATGATGGTACCCCTAACTTAATAGTTTGTTGCACAACCTTCTGAGGCAATCACTGCAATCAAACGATTCCTGTAACTGTCAATGAGACTTCTGCACCTCTCTGCAGGTATTTTGGCCCACTCCTCATGAGCAAGCTGCTCCAGTTGTTTCCGGTTTGAAGGGTGCCTTTTCCAGACAGCATGTTTCAGCTCCTTCCAAAGATGCTCAATAGGATTGAGGTCAGGGCTCATAGAACGCCACTTCAAAATAGTCCAATGTTTTCCTCTTAGCCATTCTTGGGTTTTTTTAGCTGTATGTTTTGAGTCATTGTCTTGTTGCAAGACCCATGACCTGCAACTGAGACCCAGCTTTCTTACACTGGCCTTTCTTACACTCTCTAGAATCCCTTGATAGTCTTGAGATTTCATTGTACCCTGCACAGATTCAAGACACCCTGTGCCAGATGCAGCAAAGCAGCCACAGAACATAACAGAGCCTCCTCCATGTTTCACAGTAGGGACAGTGTTCTTTTCTTGATATGCTTCATTTTTCCATCTGTGAACATAGAGCTGATGTGCCTTGGCAAAAAGTTCAATTTTTGTCTCATCTGTCCATAGGACATTCTCCCAGAACCTTTGTGGCTTGTCAACATGTAGTTTGGCATATTCCAGTCTGGCTTTTTTATGATTTGTTTTCAACAATGGTGTCCTCATTGGTCGTCTCCCATGTAGTCCACTTTGGCTCAAACAACGACGGATGGATCTGACACTGATGTTCCTTGAGCATGAAGTTCACCTTGGATCTCTTTAGAAGAAGTCTTTCTGGGCCCTTTTGTTACCATTCGGATTATCCGTCTCTTTGATTTGACATCAATTTTCCTCCTCCGGCCACGTCCAGGGAGGTTGGTTACAGTCCCATGGATCTTAAATTTCTGAATAATATGTGCAAATGTAGTCACAGGAACATCTAGCTGCTTGGAAATGGTCTTATCGCCTTTACCTTTAACATGCTTGTCTATAATTTTCTTTCGAATCTCCTGAGACGACTCTTTCCTTCGCTTCCTCTGGTCCATGTTGAGTGTGGTACATACCATGTCACCAAACAACACAGTGACTACCTGGAGCCCTATATACTGTATAGGCCCACTGACTGATTACAAGATTGTAGATACCTGTGATGATAATTAGTGGACACACCTTGAATTAATATAATATAATATTTTCTAGGGGTACCATGATTTTTGTCCAGGCCTGTTCCATGAGTTTATTTTTTTAAATAATTCTGTTGAAGCATGGTTGAAAAGCAATGTCTGACTTTCATTGGTTAACATTCATAGAATTTTTTTTAATTATTACTTTTGTCAGATTAAAGTTATTTATGTGATCATTGTGAGTTTTTCTTTCATTGACCGAAGGGTACCAACAATTTTGTCCACGTGTGTAATTCTGGGTAGCAACCAACTTCAGAACCGTTTTCTCATAATAACTAACTGTTTCCAACCATTTTGTTTAGTCGAACCAGCAGCTACCTGCAGCTACCGGGTTCCATTGTTTGCAGGAACAACAATAAGGGCTGGGCAGTCAGCTAAAAGAAGGGCAGTGTAACCCACAGCAAACACATAAAGAGATGCTCATCACACGCTAACCCGCACAAAGATCTGGTCCAACGAGTGATGTCAGCAAAAGAGATGGTACAATACAGGTCAACACATGAATCATGAATCTCTGCTGAGTAACCAAACTGCACACCAGCAGAAAAGCTGATAATTAGTACTTGAGCTCTTTTAGACTACTGTTTATGGTCTTTTAGTGTCACACTTTGCAGACAGAAACAACAATAAGACAAACACAGAGGTAAAACTAGAGGGTGGATTCAGGGTTCAACCCTTTAAATTATTTTACCAGGTCCAAGTGCTGATTCATAGGGGGTTAAAATACTGTAAGCACAGGTAATTATGTCAAATAATAGTCTGTTAATGTCATTGTGATGCACTGATTTACAGAAAATGTTTAAACACATGCTGCTTGCTTCGATCAATCATGTGGTATTTGATGTAATTTAATAAATCTGACATATGTATGTATTTATATTGTAAGATGACAATCATAACTACAAAGAGTTAACACAGTAGGAAACAACATTGGTCATGTTTTACCTAACTAGTATGACCATGAGGTTGTGACATATATTTTTTATTATATATAATATTAATATTATATTTTTTTATTCTGTTATTTTGATTCTCAAATCTCAGGTGCCAACCCATTGATCCCCAGCTCCAGAGACGACAGGAGTGTATGATGGTTTCTTATGAATATGCATGAGGTGTGTCCTTTGTTTAATGTAAATGAATTAACCCAGCAAGTCCAAAAGAGCAGCGTTAGGAAACACGCTGGCACAGTTCAAAGAAACACCTGAAGAACTGAAGCACAACACCTCTCAAGGACACGGTGGGTGGCATCAGAAGCAAAAGAATAAGCATGTAATAACGCTAAACATCAAACCTGTCCTTGCTCCCTGAATTTAGAACATTGCCAAGCTTGATTTTTTTTTTATTAAGCTGTTTTTTGTTTTTTTTGTTGCTCTGTGTAGGGTCAAAGAGGGCCTGGAGCCTATTCCAGGGAACTTCCAGGGCACTGAGCAGGATCCACCCCCGGATGAGGAGCCAACACATCACATGGCACATGTCTTTGGACTTCGTGAGGAAACCAGAGTACAAGATTCAAGCCCCAACCCTGGAGATATGAGGTGACACTGTGTCACAGGGTCTAAATCTACACCCACACTTCTGTAAAGCTGGTTTCTGACAATATTCTTAAAAGTGCTACGGAAATAAATAAGATTGAAATTGATATTTAAAGATATTAAATACAACAGGCTCTGTGCAATATGTATATATTTTACAAACTTCCAAAACCTGGTCCAGACCAAACCATTTCAATCACAAAATGCAACCTTTACTTAGAACATTCAAGCATACTTTGCAAGGTCAAGTCAGGTGTATTGCTTGATACAATCAGGGTCTGGAGTGTCACGTTCCATCTCAAGCATGCAGGTATGGAAAGAGCAGCATGGAGTACTACATAACTCTCTGAATTCTATCACTTTAGGAATCTCAATTCTTTCACATGACACATGGATCATATGGTCATCTGACACATTCTACTAACAGTTTTTCGGCTGGTATGCACACGTCTTCAATTTTACGTCATTGTCTAAGACAAGATTAGACCATCTTGGCTGAAGAAATGGTCATGAGAGAGAGTAAGAGAAATGGGTAGTATGATTTAGGGTCAGGGGTAGCTCAGTGGTTAAGGCATTGGACTACGGTTCGGAAGGTCCCAGGTTCAAGTCCCACTACCACCAAGTTGTCCCTGTTGGGCCCTTGAGCAAGGCCCTTAACCCCAATTGCTCAAATGTATAATGAGATTTAAAAAAATGTAAGTCGCTCTGGATAAGGGCGTCTGCCAAATGCCTAGATGTAGATATAGATTTAGATCCTTATTTCGGTGCACTGTATACGATACTGCTAAGCTGGATAGTAAGACTGGATAATGTTGTTTTAGTGGCTCAAAAGACATTTGTGTGCATTTCTGTTCAAATCAAATAATTAGGTCCTTAAGTCAAAGCACAGAGTCACAATGATAGCTTTGCAAGCTGCAAAACAAACTGCTTTTATACACACTGATGGCTCATATTTATCCCTGAAGCACAAAGACACAGAGTGGTCAATCAAAGGCACATAATGCCTATAATGCCTATGTCCTAAAGACACATCAACCATGGGACAGTTTTGCATTGCCTTTGCGTCACCATTTGACAATGACACACAGAGAAAGAAAGCAGTGCTGCGTCATTTACACAGAAACATTATCACTATTAAAAGAGGAGGGTTTTTTTTTTAATGGATTAACCTATTGATAGCACAGGGGATCTTTGTGGTAGGTCAAATATCAAACTACATTTAATGCACATAGAGTATGCTTATACACAATGCAAAGTGCACAGGCTACATTATTTAACACAATATTTACAAGAATTATTGAAATGAAATAACACGGATCAGAGATCAGGTGCATATGTGAATAAATAATATCAAGTAATAAACATGAAACACAAGTACGCTGTGGTAAACAAAGGCCAACCAGGAGCCTAGGGAACATATGCAGAGAAAAATTCAAATGAATGCAAATTTTGTGCTTAGCTCAAATGCATTCAGTCTGGGCAAAAACCTAATGTATGCACATGGCCGTCTAGTGTTTTCCTGTGCTATGGTCTAACACTAACTCTATGGTCATCACACAAGTACTAACTCCCACTAAATGCCCCAGTCCTATTTTTACCTTCACTTCCCAATACAACTCCCCTTCATCTCCTAATCCAAGCTACCTCTGAATCCCTCAAATCTAACTTCACCTTCTTAAACTAAGTTTTAATTCCCAACCCAAACTACATCATCCATATTAAACCAGAACTAAATACATTATGCCAAATTGAATCTTCATCCTAATCCAGACTCTCTCAGTCCCCCAACCCAAACTACCCATCAATCCCCAAACCCAAAATGTTCTTTCATCCCAATGTTAACTAAATTTCAATCCCCAAACCCAAACCAATCCTTCATCCCTGAATCTAAACTCGGGTTTAATCCACAAACACAAATTTCTGTTTCATCTCCAAACCAAACTTGTGTTGCGTGCTCTCTCTCTCTCTCTCTCTCACACACACACACACACACACACAGCGGTGATATATGAAGGGCAGGTGTGCGAAGAGAGAGAACTATTTCAAGAGCATTCATTTGATTGCTGTAGATTGTGTGTCTTAATCAGCCAGAAAAGCAGTAATGTTTATATATTTATATTGAATAGCAGTTGATTGTTTAGAGCATTAGTACATTAAAAATATGAAACAAACCCAACAATAAATGCAAACTTACCATGGTTAACTCCCATTTTCCCATCTCTGACAGCAATGTCCGAGCAGAGGTCTACGGTGCAACAGTGTCCAAGTTCATATTCCGACTATAGAAAACCTAGTAGCTCTGCATTTCCCAAACTACACAACGCTCAGTATTAACTACCATATGACATATTAAACCAGAACTAAAGCTATTTTCCCGGGGAGTTTGGTGTTCAACAAGTCTGGTATATCTCTAAAAGTTTCCCGAGTTTAATATACCGCAGATAAAGGTGACATTATAAACCGGTATGTAACGCGTCGTGTTGTTGTTTGTAATGTCACAGCCGCTTCGAATGCGCCTCGGTCTGTCCCGGCGCGCGCGCCGCTTGCCAACGCCAATTCCCACTGCACTCATCAGCCCTGCGAACACGCTGTACCTGCCATCAGGGGGGCGGGGCCTGCGGAAATTTCCTTCTCCCTCATTGGCCACAGCGAGCCTCTGCGCTAATATTTTATGAGTCAATGTTCCGGCTATGTCCCATGCAGCATACTACCGTACGACACAGAGTGGCAAAGTACACACTGGATCTAACATTCTTTCCATACTATTTAGTACTGTAGTACGCGACTGCGGATATCCTTCCAGTATCGGTTAACAGCAGTGGGAGGGGCCTTTTAAGCCTGCTTTTTTTTAAAGTATTGGAGTATATGGTTTATGTTTTTTAAAAGTGGTTATAGTATTTTAAACATTATTATTATTATTATTATTATTTCCTTTCATGTGGTAGTTTACACATGGTTGCTCAAATGCCATTTAATCTTGTAGCAAATACTAAATATAGCTAATTTACTAAAAAAAATCTATAATAAAATGCTATAAAATTATATAATAAACAGTTTTAATTTATATAACAACGTTGTCAATTTATACATTTTATTGAAATATAAAATAAATAAAAAATAAATAAATAAAAAGAATACAAATCATTAAAAGATCATGTAATGATTTTATTTATTTATTTATTTATTTTAAAATTACTATTACAGATTTTTGCATTGATACAAATAAGAGCTGTAGCTTTTCCTAAGAGTTGAGACCCGAATGGCAAAGCTTAAGGCTGCAAAATGTCTGTATGTTAGTTTCTTTTGTTTAATAAATTAATTTAATTAAATTTAATTCTTAATGAAGTTTAATGATAATTACAGCAACCAAACAAAATACGCAGTTTGAATAATAAGCACTAAATGCAACAACTAGTGGTACAAAATTGTAAACAAACAAAAACTTGACTACATGTCAAACAAAAGGGATCAAAATATTTTAAAACCACTGTATATACCTAGACACTGTTTAAAATAATGAGGTAATGTGTGACAAGTGTGGAGTTTGCTCATTAATCACAAGCCATTTTCATGCCACTAATGCATTATTGCTTGTAATCTAATTTATTAAAGTTACCCTAGCTTCTGATGCCCCCTTTTCCACTCCAGTCACTAGTGGAGAGGAAAAGAAGACAGGATATTTTTAATGACAGAGCAAGAGGAAGTAACTCGCGCAGTAGAGGATGCATAAACTAGTTAATAGTTAACAGGTTTAGAACAACATATGGCCAAGTTAATGGCTCTTTTACTGTACTTTACCTATTAAATTGGGGTGCCAGTATTATTACACACACTGTTTTGCAGAAAGCAGAAGGTGGTTTTCTTTAAACTTTTATTTAAATATGTATTAAACTGAAACTATACTAATAATGCTAATATGCTAATTATGCTAATAATTTCTTGTGGGTGATATTACTTTTATACATTCATATATATTAAGTACATTGATACAAATAAATGCATTACCAATGCAAATAGATGAAGTGCCTAAACCAGTCAGTTCAGCTAATTATTCAGGAAATCATTACATTATCATGTATTAAGCTGGCATGTTACAACAAAGCTGTTTTTATAATGTAACGCAAAAGTAACGTAGTAGTAATTTTTTATTGTGTACTATTCTGTGCTGTGGGAGCATAATATAATCTGTTAAATCTAGTAAATAAAGTATATAAACCTGTTTTAAACATGTTTATTGGATTTATAAATAATTTATGGAAGAGCTAAAAATATTTTTTATTTGTATAACACCAGCTGTCCGTGCTGAGGCATAAAAATGCCTAATGTTTTAATAAAATAAAATTTAATTAATAATGTCTCTAGAGCTCTAGATTAGCTGTTTATGAAATACTCAAATCAGCTCATCTGGCACCAATAACCATGCCAAGAATAAAAATCACAGACTCGAGCTTTTCCCCACAGGGATGTTTGATGCAAACATTTACTTATGCATTGTGTCATTTCATTGGTTAACTGCATAAATAAGCAAGTGTACAGGTGTTTCTATTATAGTGGACGCTGAATGTAGAAATCAACATACTTGTGCTTCATGTTCTCCTGTGCCCTGGTTTCATTTAGTAACAGTTTAAAGGATGGAAATACAAATAGCTAAAATTACTTTTAAATTTAAACCTCAAAGTCAGAGACCAGGAAAGAGCCAACTTAAAAACAAAATCAATAGGAATCATGTCATACTTGAGTAATCATATTTGAAATAATGGAAACAAAAATATTTACTGATAAAACAGCAACTGAAGGCTCATCTTCAACACTGTACATTCAGAAGTGTAATTTCTATTTATGTCAATCTATTATGTATTTTCACATGTACATTTGTAGGCACATGGCCACACCATTATATAACTCAAATACAGCTGCATGTCTGTTGCACAGGAAAAGCCTTGAGAACTGCCCCAGCCTTGACAAACAATAGATGGAGTCCGCATCACTCATTCACACAGTGACTGAAGGACCTTATCCTGCACAAAATAAGTGAGGCAAAGAAAGAACTAACTTCATTTTTATTACACATATGAAATGGTACAAAGGCAGTTAACGATCAAGAGCATATACAAAGTTACCTAAAGCAAACTAACCCATAACCAAAAGAAATCGTGTAAGCTTTATTTGTTAAAAGCTGTATCACTCAATCTCTTTAAATAAACATTAAACATAGTAAATGGAGGTTAAATATGATTGAAGTACAATTATAAAGCAACATATTAAAAGAGCTCTTATTACACATTTTCTTTCTAATAAGACATTGTAACAAAACTCCAAAAACACCAATACAATGAAATGAAATATTAACCGGGTTTATCCACACTTGCATAGAATGAAGCGATGTCATGGCTGGGTTCCAGGGCAGGTGAACAGCATGTCCATGATCATGCACCCATTTAAGGCACTTAATTACAGTACGTACAAATATTTTGGCCTTGGTGTACACTATCTTCTTGTATCTTGTAAGCATACGTCAGCGCTCTCTCAGTTTTCCTGGCCTTTATTCTTCTTTTTCAGGACTTGAAGAAGGGACTCGGGCATCAGGTAGGGCCTTTCTGCACTGCCGTCGTTCCTCTCCAGGTCTTCCACTGGTCGAGATACAGAATACAAGCATGAGATCGCGGGAGCACACAGTACAGTTTCATTCTTCACAAATTGAGGTTTCACCTGAAATTCACCAGAGGCAGTAGGTAACAATACATTTACTTTAGTCTAGTTCAGTAACAAATTCACATACTGTACATGCCTTATACTTGAGAAGTTTTACTAAATGATACTTTGTAAATATCTGTACTTTTACTTAACTAAGTTTCTGCGTGGCGGTGCGTTATCCAAGTACAGTGGTGTGTAGTATTTAAAGCAGGAATTTTGCCACTTGAGGACTATAATGCGCAACTTCATGACTCGTATTTCCTTCGAGATATACTTAACATAAGGTGTGTTTGAAATCAAAAGCAGAGCTGGTTGCAGGCACCAACGGAAACCACACGTTTACAAATTCAGGGGTGTCTAATATGAACTAACTAATACAAGTCCTGTACATTTCAAAGTAAATTTAAGGCAATTTCAAGGTGAGTACTGTTACTCAATTACACATGTAAATCACGTGATCTAACGTTTAAATAAATGTAAGCCCTTAATCCTAAAAAAAAAATTTTTTTTAAAGGGAGGGGGGGGGGGGGGCATTAGCATTTAAAAGGACAATAAGAAAGCAATTAGCATATATACATTTTAATAGACATATTAAAAGGCACAGCTCTTACTGAACAGTTAAAGAGGAACAAAGAAAGAATACTCATTGTTACAGGTCAAGGCAAAGTGGTGCTTTCTTTGGGGAGATAAGGCTTAGTGTCTAAAAAGTGCAGCTTTTGAAACTGAAATCAGCCCAACAGTACTTGTTTGTCAAAATCAATAAAAATAAATAAATCCATTGAAACATGCATATCTAATCAATCAAGAACAGCAGCACTTACTGTAAAATTTTTAAATGACTAAATGAAAATCCAGCTTCAGTATCAGCATCTCATTAATAAGAAACACTTGCATCTACAGAGTAAATGCATAACAGCATAGTAGCAGTGCATTATTCCGATCCCAGAACAAGTGCAAGGTTGAAGGATCATCCATATTTAAATACTGAAACAAACCACATCATCAAGTGTCATGTAATTGTCAAAGTTAAACGGACAACACGACATGACAGACAGACCATAACCCCGGATACACTACAGGAGTACAGAGCTTGTCATTAAAGTGATTCCCCCTACCCACCATTTCATATCAAGGAAGCATTTAAATATTTAGTTTTTTGATAAAAAGTTGTGGTATGATTTTAGCTGAAGAAAGTGAAGCAAGAGAGACAGTAAAAGTTCAGAAAAGAGCCGTGGCAATGTCTGCATGATGCCCGAAAAAACATACAGACCTATTTCCTTAGAAAACATGTATGGCAGTGTATCTATGACATGTCGAGTACTTTTACACTGTTCTGTATACAGTACACTCAAGCGCTTTAAGAAACCTTATACACCTGGCCATTCATGAAATCACCCATCTGCCAATCATGTGGCAGAAGTGCAGTGTCTAGAATCATGCACATATAGGTCAAGAGCTTCGGTTAATGTTCACTTCAAACAGAATGGGAGAAAAATGTGTAGTTGTTGGCGCCAGAGATTACATACACTGCACTGACATGATTGGCTGATTGAGTAACTCCATGAATAAGCAGAGGTACAAATGGTCCTATTAAATTGGCCGGTGAGTGTATATGAAGTGTGAAGTAGGAGTGTAATAACAACCTGTATGATCCAGACAATGTAAAATTGCTTCTGAGAAATTTAGGACATGCCTACTGTGGAATGTTGGTATATTACACTGCAACTTTGTATATTTGTTTGATGATTACACTACAGTTATTTCCAGGATTCATTAATCTTACGAGCCAGTGGAACAGCTTTACTGTACTATGGGCTGCACTCCGTAACAAGGAAGATTTAGTGAATGATGTGCTGTATAAGCCAATGGCGCCTAACAAACTGCAATGTCTTTCACAAATCTCATCACAGACTATAATAAATTAATCACACTTGGAACTGCCTATAGTTAAAGTTACAGAGCATCACGTATCCTCCCTAAGCATACAATAAGATTGTTTTTTTCCCCTTTGAGGAGAATTACAGTACTTTGGTTATGTCTAGTGATACAATATATACAATTCCCACTTAAGACACCATAACTGTGAGGTCCATATAATGCCTTTAACCCTCACCTGAGGCGTATTCGGTATCACTTGCAAGCAGCTTTGTTGAAATACAATTCAATCTTTAAAATGACCATGAAAACATGCCACTGAATCCACCGCAAAATTCTACAGAAACGATAGACTGACGTACCTACAGTCAACGTGTTTTGCAAATGTAAGGATGCCACCTGAATTTCGGCTCGTACAAAAAAGAAAAATACTTGGAGTGACTAAAAGTTGAGGTTCAATGATTGTGCATGTTAGTCTTGGTCCACGAAGGCCCTTTGTGTTCTCAGCGGGACCACTTCCTCCTGAGGTGAAGATGGAGAATTAACAGCAGGTTCCTCAGTGTCCTTGAACAGGATCTCATGTAGCGTAGACGACATGTAATACGGGCGCGCCGCAGAGCCGTCGTTACGCTCCAGGTCCTCGCCTTTTACATATGTGTGCAAGCGTGTGTGTGCGAGACAGAATGTGAAGGGAGGATAGTGCATGTGTGCATGGGAAAAATGTTCATGCATGTTGGTGTGTGCATTAAGGAATAATTTTTTTTTTTTTTTATTAAAAGGAAAAGGAAAGTGAGGTCATGTTAGATGGAATGTGGCCAAAGAAAACAGGAAAAGGAAAGGGTGTGAAGGGAAGAGAGGGCAGACAAACAAGGAAGAGAAAAAAGTCAGAATCATGCTTAAAGGCAGAAGAGTAACATGTTAGTTAGCCAGCACAGCTCAATTGTGAAAACACATAGTTAAAAGAGTTGAATCACTTTTCAGGTGTAAAATTATATTTGGAGTAATTTAGGCCACATTCACATTAAAAGTCACTGCTGTCATCTGAAACGGCACACATCGATACGTCTTTACTCGCGCTAAAACACGTCATGAGTTTCTGCCACCAATGTAAACGTGGCTTTCAATCTGTTAGGAATTAATCCATGCATTCAAAAGGTATGACAGGATCATTTGGGCCAGAGATAAGGCTTAGCGTAATGCAACTATATATTGTACAAACAGTTCGTCAGTGTGTGCTCAGTAACCCTGCATTTTTTTTTTTATCCGGTACTTACAGAAGCAAAGGAAGAGTGTGTCGACACACATGGCATACACGCTGAAGAAGCCATGGGCAATAAGGTAGGAGCCAACTGCGATCGTCTATACAAAAACAGAGACACACAGTCTTTAACCTTCTTTTTGTTTAACATTTTTTTCCTTCTAAAAATATCTCCTCGACCGGGGGGGAATCATGAGAAATGCTCAATAAAGCCCCAACACTATTTAGTTTCAACATTGGCTCTAACATCAATGAGTTAATTAGTTTACTTGCTCTTATTTTTGCTGTCTAAATGCAACAGATCCGATGAAAAGGAATGCAATGACATTTATACACTTATTACAGTGTTAACATGTAATGATGAATATTTTTCCCTGAAAAGGTCTCATACAGTAAAGGATGAAGACACATTTGAAGCTTAATCTGTAGATTTTTTTTGACTAAAGATTTCATAAACTGTCTAAACATTTAAGCCAAGTTTCATGACTTTGGTCACTGCTGATTGCAATGAGATGTGGGTAATAAGTGTGTCACAGGCTCTGAAAAGTTGTAAACATGCTCAAAACATTTTGCCAGCACTGTACATTACCAGTCAAATGTTTGGACACACCACCAAATTCCATGGTCTGTCCTGATTTTTATTTCTTTCTACGTTGTAAAACAATGCTGAAGGCATCCAAAATATGCAACAATCTCTTTGAACACTTGATATTGAGATGTATCTGCTATTTATGCTCTATAAAGCCTTCATTACGATTCTAAGCATGGGTAAGTTTTGGTCTTGCTTTCACCATGGGTTTTGCAAATGCACTTGACAATGCTGTCCTTGCAAGAACTATTCCAGAACAGCTGACCTTCGTGTTTTAAAATAACAGCTGATTGTTGTTGTTACTTAATTACCTAATGCCATGTGTCATTTCATAGTTTTGAGAAGAAAAACAAATGCAGTATTGTTCTAGAATGTAGAAAATGTATCCAAACGTTTGACTGTTGTTGTATGTCCACTGTATATATTGAACCAGAGTCAATCATTTGAATCATTGGAATCAAGTCATTTTCTGCAATTTTCTTGATAATTGTGATAAGTTGTACATGTTAAACTGCCCTTAGACTTCAAAAACAGATTTTTTTTTTTCCACTACTACGATTTCTTTTATTGTATTACAATGGCTAAACAGAAATGACTCAGCAATTTAGATGTGCTAGTCTCTCACCAGAATGGGCACCCAGTAGTAGTGCAAATTGGGTGCAAAATCCACTTTTTGTGCTCTCCCAGAGAAGAAGAAGAAGGAAATGATACCTGAATGAAAGACAAACAAAAATAGAAAAGGTCACTGAAGTAAATCAAAAGAACATTTTTGTAACTTGCTGGTAGCATGGGGTCAAAATGAGAGAGGACCAAACAGAACATGACAATAATATCACGGTTATCGACTTGCCTACAATGCCAACAATAAGAAGCTTCCCCAAAAACAACAAGAAGTCTGTGACCTTGTCCAAGACAGCCACCCTAAAAGAGCAACAAAAAAAAAGTAACAATTGGGCTCAAAAACTTAGAAATTAGACATAGGGATATCTTATTTATTATGCTTGATTTACTCACCTGATCACATTTCTCATCAAAAGGAAAAAGGCATCTCGGGCTGAAGTGCAGAAGTTTTTACCATAAATGGCCACCTGAGGGAGTACAAAACTCTGTTTACATGTTGTTCTGAGATTTACACAGAATAATATTAATCAAGTGTTTAAAACAAATAATATATATGGGGAATAATATATTTTCTATGAAACCGATAAAAAATAAATAATCTTTACACCTCACCTCAAAACTGATTATTTGGAAATTTCCAGATGTTTAACACCAGCAAATAAATCTACATCAGGCTAGTTACTCTAACTGGGATTTCATTTTCTGAATTTCAGTTTGGTCAAAGTCACACTGATCTATTTTTTATCTGTAGCCAAAGATGTACTTTTTTTTTTTTTTTTTTTAACACCATAACCACCATTAAGTTTGTTCATCATTTATGTTACACAAGTTAGTTAGCTAGCAGGCTTAGTATTAAAATGAGGTGCCCAAAGACTCAGAATGCACTAGTCTGCAACATGTTTGAAAAATAAAAGTTTGAATAATAAATAAGTTCTTTGAGACAGGTTGGAGGTCATCACTACTTTAGGTTAAAGCTCATAGCATGTGCATTTCAATTCGTTTGCATCTGTACATGTACAAAACCATAAAAAGTCAGATGACACTAATAATAGCTAAGGGGAGGTACATTACTTAGTCCAGCTGAGATGCAATAAAAACACCAGCTTGAAAAATAAAAAAAAGGAGAGAACCACAGACCATGATGTAAGCGTTCCTGTTGATGAACTTGATAAATTTTTCCAGGCACCAGAAGCAACACTTGAGGCAGCAGAGAAGGAACTTGGCAAATCTATTCTGTGCCACTGTCAAGACAAACCAGAAAATCTGACTAACACACACAACTCATTAAAGTTCTTAAGAAACTCTACTTTGTTTGCTTTTATAAAATGACGAATAAAACTGTTAAACAGGTTCTGTATCAACAAGATAAAATAAATAAATAAAAACACAACAGAATGAAATTCTGACAAGGCTGATGGGTACATCATGAAGTGCTTTTGTTTTAACCTTTCAGTTTGTGGTCCAGATACTCCAACAGAACCCTGATGACCTGGACGATTGCCAAAATGAGAGAACCGAATGCGAGAGAGCCTGTGTGATACCTATAGACACAGATACACGCACGCACGCACGCACGCACGCACGCACGCACGCACGCACGCACGCCATCAGAAATACATACGAAAACAGCAATATAGCTGTACTCATTAAACAACTTTGCTTCCTGGTTAGCTCTACCCACTCCCAAGGAATGTAATTATTCCCAGTGTATCTCGGGCATTTGAGTCAATAAATCAAGTCAAAATGCCAAAAAGTCATTTCTGAATTCAAATATTGAAAAAGATTCTATTACATTCTGTGGAAAAAGAGCTTCCCTAAATTTTCCAACATAGAAACGCACTTCCTATCACATAAAATTCTATGAAGAAAACATCAGTTTTATAGATACATTAATGAGTTCCTAGTACAAAGATAAAGCCTACATACTGTACATCCAATTATACATGAACATGTTAATGGGCCTGAAAAAAAAAAAAGCTTTATGTAGTGTTGTGTGATGACCATAAGCACATTGTAAATACCATGGTTGCAAATTTGACACATTTTTCTTAACTGCTATTTGAACATGTTAAATCAATAACTCGATTAAACGTCACATATGATCTTATGAATTAATATCTCCTCAGTTTAAGTAGGTCTAGCAGCACTATCCAACCAATTTATTATAAGAGACCAATTAAAGTGCCAAATACTTTAAACACATTTTAAATGAAAAAATAAGTTAATAAAAATCAAGGCTGTTAAATACTGCTCTCATCTGTCGTCATTCAAAAACAGTGCCACTAAAAATACCCGTCATATATTGCACATCACCTGAACTGTCAGCGTCCCCTTATGATTCAATTTAATAAATATGAGTAAATTATGCAAAACAAAATAATTATAATTTTAGACTAGTTCAATTAAATAAATAAGATTAATTATGAGCATCTTAGTGATTTATCTAGCAATTATTGCTAATAATGTACTACATGACCATTAAAAAAAAAAAAATTATAGGTCAAGCGCATCATACAATCAGCTCTAAGCATGAAACCGAGTCTTGGCACAGACTCTACACACCTTAAAATCTGGGTAAAAGGTATTTTCAAATGCTGTTTTAATGGTTGTGGTAAAGCTTTTTAATATTACAAGTCCAAAATCTCCTATAGGTGTTTAACCGGGTTGCCTACAAAGGCCATAACCTACAATTTAACCTTCCATTATCAAACTAGAGTATGAATCCTCATGTCCTGATTAAGATTTTAATTTCCTCATATGGTGAAACTGATTAATTTTGATTTGTAATAAAACTGAGCTATAACAGGACAAGCAGAACCAGACCCTGGATAATGCTTCACACGGCATATTAGAGCCAATGATTTTCCTTTAATTAGTCTGCCATCTGTTTAAATCAGTTCACAAGTACCCACAGAACTGGACAGAAGACCAGCTGGACTACAATGCAAACCAAACAGAATCCTGTAAATGTTTTATTTTATTACTATTTATAGACTTGGGGGAGGACATTCTCACACATACCTGAGAGCTCTGCCAAGTGAGGCAAACACTGGGCAGGCAGGCATATCGCGAGATTTGTTGAGCGCCCAGTAATAGGAAGCAAAGGCACCTGCCAGAGTCATCTGACCCAAGGCTATCACAAAGTTGGCGCACCAGAAAAAGAGGAAGACGTTGTAGAACTGTAGGAGGATGAGGTACTTGTGGTAGGCAGATTCGCCGCCGTAGAAAGCAAAAAGGCACTGAGAGTCTGGACACGCTTTCTTCATGTCAGAGGTTGTGTAGTTCTGAAAGCAAAAAGAAGCATTAAGACTTAATAAAGAGGACCCACTATATAAAAATCTTTAGTCATTTTAGACATTCAGATGAATCTCCAATCTCTAGGCAAAATATCTGAAGGGGGGAAAAAAAAATCCATGCTTTCTGACCTTTTCCCATTTTTTGTATAATGACCAGGGCATACGCTGGTAAGGTATTCCCCCCAATGTGAGCTTGTATAAGAAGATGACCTCGCCAGGCTATTTTTTAAATAATAATTACGTTTATAATATAGATGAACAGGTCGATCGGCTGGTGACCAGAACTGGCTGGTTTTCAGTTTGATTGGCAATGATCAGTGATCGGCTGATCGGCCTCAGATACAAATGATTCTTCCGAGTGCCACAACAGAAAAGTATTTTTATGACATTATAAAAACATTAAATAAAAATCACATGTTAAAAGTTTCCGATCTCTTCAATCTCTAAATTCTAAGCGAATTAATCTCACACCTACTCGTTACACACCCTCACACAAGGTTTAAAATTAGTCATTTAGCCACATGCTTTCTGTCTAGTTGCGTTTTAGAGCTTACCTACAGATAGTACACACTATTTACGCATTTCCTCTTGTGTGGTAGAAGTGAATTACTTGCCAAGTTTTTTTGAAATTACTGTGGCAGATGACATATGTGCTGGTCAGTTAAATGTTAAACTCTTGTATTTCGGTCAAATTTGCACCTAGGTATTGAGATATCGTATCAGGAGGTGACTGGTGATCTCTTATCTGCTGTCTTCTGTAAACTGCAATTGTTTTTATGAATTCATTCACGACAAATTTCAACACAAATCCCGGTTTGACACAAACATCCCTCGCATTACAAAGGACCAATTTAAAATCGATTGCAGCAAGTTTAACATAAGAACCATCCAACACCATTATTGTACTGAAACACTCACCGCAGGGTCACAGGTGTTTCTTGCATAGGAGCAATCAGACTGATTAAACACTTTGTACACTGCCTCATTGGATGTTGATAGGAAGCTGAACAAAAGGGTCAAGGTCTATTTGTACAATGGTACAATGAACGTTAAAACAAAAAAGTTAAAATTGTGCATACCCAACATTATAACCACTATGCACCAGTTGTATTTTACAAAAACCGTACATGATGTTTCCTCACAAATGACCGGTTCGTCTGAAGTTTTTTTTCTTACATTATTAAAAGTTATTTAAAAAATAATAATTATAATAATTATTATTGTAATAATTTATATTGATGACATTCTTTGTACATTTTAATGCATATTAATGGATAGAACAGCATGTGTGCACAGGAACTAGGCCTGTGTCATCGCTGTAATTTATGCTAGTTAGCTAGCGGTCACTGATAAAAGCCAACAAAACGGCTAGCTTGAGATGCACATGGGTATGGTGTTATTTAACTAACATCACTGGAAAGTCATTCGCTTTTTACCCATTCTGAAAAAATATTCTGATGCATTTTTATTACTTACCATTATGTAGCATTAGCTTAGCTAAGAGCTACCATTTCTCTGCTGCTGAGGGTACTGGCATGTTTTAAGGTAGAATGCTTTTTTGCATGTTCCACATCTTCTTACTTTTTTTTTTTTTTGAATACTTTATTTCGAGCATTTGAATACGAGAACACAGACCATTCCATTTGTTTTATTAGTTCTCTTTTATTAATAGTTCGATGTTCAAGTGCTTTTTTCCCCTGAATTTCAACCGGACTATGCAGTAATTTCTCCTTACCTGGAAGGAAAAAAAGTGGCTAAGCTTTTTTCTGGTTGTACTTTCTTGCACTGGTTACAGATTTATACCTCTTAAAACATTTGAGATGTTTATGGTCCTGACAAAGACATTTTTGATAGTGGTCAGAGCTTTTAGGTTTATTTATATGTTCTTAATCAGTTACAAGACAAGCTAGCTTGTATTGTTTTGGTAAGGCAGATAAAGCATGTTTGCACAGTCGTACAGTACGTTCATTCTATTTTTGTTAGAGAAACATTACTTTGTAGTTTTACAGGCTTTAGTCATTGTCAAGATAGTCTTCAATCTGGTGGCAGTATCAAATTATATATTGTGTTAAATGCTGATATTGATTCATATGGAAAGAAAAATACTGTGATTATATCTTTTCCCCACATCGCCCAGTCTAAAGTGGGAAAATGCATTAATCAACATCTGAAGCATGTTTATGCCTATTGCGCGTCATAATCTTAACTATTCTAAGCTAAGAGTAGTTCATGCCTTCCTTCAGTTGAGCTTTTAGTATTTTTATTTTTGGTTTAGACCCAACCCTCATCATCTGCCCTAATAATGCTAAGACGGAACTGACAAAATCCGAACTGTTCTCACATATTTGTCAACCAGCTTTGGTTAGGGATAGGGACTGGGATAAGACACAGAATTCATAGAATCATGTGTGCAGTTAAGGCAGAGCTAAAGGATACATAGCTGTGATGGCCCAGTATGCAATGACAATGGCGAGGAGAAGGAAGGTCAACAGAGGGTAAAACAGCGATGACATCACATGACCGATGGCCCTGTAAAACACAAGCTCTATGATCTTAGTTGTACAGCCTCGATTTTATTGTGCACACCATTAACCATTACTATCTCAAATGTTGGTTCATTATCTAAACAATGTCACTCACAGCGTTGTGATTCATAAGAGATTAGATAAGGGCTAAAAACAACTCCACCCAATAACACCAAGATATATCCTTATAAAAAGAAGTGCTGGGAAGGGAACGGTCATCTTTTCTAAAGCAATAATGCATTTACACACATGGACAAAATTGTTGGTACCCTTCAGTCAATGAAAGAAAAACTCACAATGGTCACATAAATAACTTTAATCTGACAAAAGTAATAATTTTAAAAAAATTCTATGAATGTTAACCAATGAAAGTCAGACATTGCTTTTCAACCATGCTTCAACAGAATTATTTAAAAAAAATAAACTCATGGAACAGGCCTGGACAAAAATTATGGTACCCCTAGAAAATACTGAAAATAATGTGACCAAAGGGACATGTTAATTCAAGGTGTGTCCACTAATTAGCATCATAGGTGTCTACAATCTTGTAATCAGTCAGTGGGCCTATATATAGGGCTCCAGGTAGTCACTGTGTTGTTTGGTGACATGGTATGTACCACACTCAACATGGACCAGAGGAAGCAAAGGAAAGAGTTGTCTCAGGAGATTTGAAAGAAAATTATAGACAAGCATGTTAAAGGTAAAGGCGATAAGACCATTTCCAAGCAGCTAGATGTTCCTGTGACTACAGTTGCATATATTACTCAGACATTTAAGATCCATGGGACTGTAGCCAACCTCCCTGGACGTGGCCGCAGGAGGAAAATTGATGACAAATCAAAGAGACGGATAATCCGAATGGTAACAAAAGAGCCCAGAAAGACTTCTAAAGAGATCCCAGGTGAACTTCATGCTCAAGGAACATCAGTGTCAGATCGCACCATCCGTCGTTGTTTGAGCCAAAGTGGACTACATGGGAGACGACCAAGGAGGACACCATTGTTGAAAACAAATCATAAAAAAGCCAGACTGGAATATGCCAAACTACATGTTGACAAGCCACAAAGGTTCTGGGAGAATGTCCTATGGACAGATGAGACAAAAATGGAACTTTTTGCCAAGGCACATCAGCTCTATGTTCACAGACGGAAAAATGAAGCATAAGAAAAGAACACTGTCCCTACTGTGAAACATGGAGGAGGCTCTGTTATGTTCTGTGGCTGCTTTGCTGCATCTGGCACAGGGTGTCTTGAATCTGTGCAGGGTACAATGAAATCTCAAGATTATCAAGGGATTCTAGAGAGAAATGTGCTGGCCAGTGTCAGAAAGCTGGGTCTCAGTCACAGGTCATGGGTCTTGCAACAGGACAATGACCCAAAACACACAGCTAAAAACACCCAAGAATAGCTAAGAGGAAAACATTGGACTATTCTAAAGTGGCCTTCTATGAGCCCTGACCTCAATCCTATTGAGCATCTTTGGAAGGAGCTGAAACATGCTGTCTGGAAAAGGCACCCATCAAACCGGAAACTGGAGCAGCTTGCTCATGAGGAGTGGGCCAAAATACCTGCAGAGAGGTGCAGAAGTCTCATTGACAGTTACAGGAATCGTTTGATTGCAGTGATTGCCTCAAAAGGTTGTGCAACAAACTATTAAGTTAGGGGTACCATCATTTTTGTCCAGGCCTGTTCCATGAGTTTATTTTTTTTTATAATTCCGTTGAAGCATGGTTGAAAAGCAGTGTCTGACTTTCACTGGCTAACATTCATATAATTCTTATTTATTATTACTTTTGTCAGATTAAGGTTTTCTGTGACCATTGTGAGTTTTTCTTTCATTGACCGAAGGGTACCAACAATTTTGTCCACGTGTGCATCATCAGAATACCAATAATTCAACATTAAACTGTTGCTTTGACCAAATACAGAATTATACCAAGGGGGTAGAAGGAAAGGAAAAAAAAACAACAAAAAAAAGCAGTGATGTTAACAGTAGTCATGAAACTGTATATTAATAGCACAAAATGATATAAGTAGTGTTTATAGGATCTTTGCCTCATCATGCTAATCATTTTCATTAGACACTCAACGCTACGACTGAACATTATGCATGTTACATACCTGCTGGCCTCTTTAATGAGAGCAATGGCGATTAATATTCTCTTTCTGAGGAAGATGAGCAGCAGGATGATGATGAGCTCCACTATTGCCAGGATAATTACTGCAGAGACAAACAGATCAGAACAATCAGCGTATGCCACACAGCTTGTAGTACTTCAGCACATCACATCTGAACCAACTAACCCTTTTTCAAAAAACCCTGGTCTCCCAATTCCGATCTTACTACCACAGAGATACTCGATTATTCTTAAAAAACTTAAATTAAACTGAAATGTGATCTGGAATGAGCAGCTGTATGGACTTCAGGTGACTCACTGAAGGCTAACCAGGTCTGCCTGATATGCAGGTACACGTTCAAGTCCATCTGGAAGCCCAGCTCCTGGAGGGTGATGTTGGCCCCAGGGGCATTCTTTAGATGAATGTACTCCATTGTGCAGTGGAAGATGCCTGCTCAGGACGAAAGAGTAAAAGTGTGAGCAAAGAGTAATAATAAAGCCTGCAGCCATTTATGCAGCCTTTTACACAGCAGAGCATGTGAACAAATAGGACAATGGCAGTGACATGCAGAAAATCATGCATATAAAGGTGAGTGTTAATGTACAGCCTCACTGGTTCTGGACCAGGTGACATCATTCCACCCTACAACTTCAGGTTCAAAATGACTTTCTTAGATGCTTTTCTGCTTAAAATGGCTTCAAGAGTGGCTGGTTGTGTTACAACAACCTTTCTGTCAGGTTAGACCTGTTCAGCTATACGTTCAGAACTGCAGCATTCTGTTTAAAACCTAGAAACTGTTTTGTGTGAACATCACGCCAGACAGACTGATCACAGAAACGAACCTCTGTTGAACAACCATGCCACCATCAAAGCCACTTGAATCATATTAACTCTATTCTAATGTCTAATATGAATATTAAAAGAAATGTGAAACTGCATGACTGACTACATGATTTTACGTATTGTTTTGCTGCCACATGACTGGCTGATTGGATAACTGCATGTATGTGCACATGTACGTTAAAATGACGAGTGAGTGGATATACTGGTACACTTGTAAATGGTGATGCACATATTCCTCATCCCCCAAAACGTGTCTTAAGTTGTTCTGATAGACATTACCGTATCCAATGACGAGGATGACCATGACAATCATAACCCAGACCATGATGCCAGCCAAGAACCTCAGCAGTACAATAAAGATCAGACTCAGAATTGTTGCTATGACCAGACCACTGATGAGACACAACCGAGACACAGAATGGAGATGCATCAGAGATCAAATTTATATACACAACTGTGTAATATTAAACATCAACTTTCATGACATGCATGATCAGATTCCACAGATATTTCAATACTGGGTTTCGGTTTATTCATTTAAATCTAGATTAGTATTTACTTACAGGATTATCCAATACCATGACACTGTGAAATCCTCAAAGATCTTCATTACCACCATTCGAGTTTCAGCAACTATTGTGGCATTCCTGCAAGCAGAAAAAAACAAATTTAAAAGCAGTAATTGTATTTTCCCTGAAATGGCAATTAACGGAAATCACACGGCCTAAGGAACAAACTCTTGGACAGTTGTTTGGAGAATATGTTTACTCACTACAATTTAACTGGTCACTGAAATTAATGGTTTCATTCCACACCCTAAAGGAGCAGTGGTGACCAAGGTTGGTGAGGCTCTGGGTTGCTGATCAGAAGTTCTGGGTTCAGCCCTATGTTTGGCCCTTGGTCAAAGCCCATAACCTCTAATGTCCATATAGGATACCGATACCCAGCCCCTGAGCTGCAGGGCATCCTTAGTGCCAGTCCCACACTTTTTGCAAATGCTTGGGCTGAAGGAGAAAGCATAAAACCTGTGCTAATAATTTACGGATCAGAGAACGAGATGTGTTTACATGGACACTAATATTCCACTAATAATCCAAAATGTATAATTCATCCACCTTAATTGGAAAAGTCTGACCCGATCCAGCCAGATTGGATTTAATATTTAATCACAAGGAGACACTTGTTTCATCCTTTCATGACTGTGCTGTTATGAACAAACATTAAGGTTACATGATGTAGCTCTGGGCTTTTTATCTATACTTTTAAGAAATAAATGATAAAATCTTGGACTGAGGAGGACCTGGCAACGGTGTTGAAGTCTTCTTTTTTTCAATGGTTTACAATCTTCTGCATTGTAGGACGATGAATTTCTAATTGTTTGGAGGCCTTGTAATCCTTCCTGTCTGATTAGCAACAGTTGCTTTTCTGAGGTCATGGCTGGAGTCCTTTCCTCTTGGCATGATTTACAAACACAAAGTGCTCTAAATACTAAGCTGCCATTGAGTTAGTTGCACTTCTTGGCTTCTAACTGGAAGGGTGTATTTATTCCACTTCCACCCCCCCGCCCGATTTCTGAACGTTGGTTTACATGTTTGGGACAATATTTTTTGTAATGTCACCATATAAAAGGTTAAAAAACCACTGCTCATTACTATCAAAAAAATATTATAATAATTTTGTAACATGTCGCTTAAATGTACATTTTAGATGCGAGTGAATGCATTTAAACAAGCATGTGTGTTCATACTCACTTTACAGCAGGCAGTAGATCACTGGCCTGAATAGTTCCACCCTGTCCATCTGAATAACTGGTATCGTTTCCTACCGTGATCTGATTCCCCTTTATACCAAGAGCAGGGAAACATCTCCGTGTAACTAAGCAAAGAAAAATGGAATTTAATTAAAAGGCAAGGCAAAATCATTTTCTATTTAAACCCGACTTTCTCTGGGTAACATACTCACAGCTTTCAAATGTATGGTGTATTTTCTAAAGACTGGGAATCGACTGATATCCAATACCCAGTACTGTGCTAATGTTCATGTACCAAATGCTCACTATCCAAGTTGCGTACACCTCCACAAATTACACAAGGCCCCTGTGCGTGTCAATGTCGACAACTTCAAGAGAATGAAGTCAAACTATACCTCAGGTCACAGGGGAAAAGGAAAAGTAAAAACTTGAGTGAACTGTTGGACCAGCAATCAGGTCAACTTGTCTTCTCTCTTCTCCATGGATGAAATGAGCAAATGCCAGTAATATTAAGTTGATTAAGCTACCTTGAAGTGCATCTCTCTAGTCGGTCTGTCTTGCTAATCTCTGCCGGTGTCTGGATTGCTTGCCACAGCCATTTACAGGGCAGTATTCTGTGCCTTGGTGTCCGAAAAATGAGGGTAAATATATATATATACTTTTTTTCCCACTTAAATAAGGCCGTACCTCCGTGAATGTTGGTTCTGGGCAAGTTCAATCAGCACACACTGACTCATCAGTTAAACAGCACAGTGTTTGGTTGAGGATTTTTACTCCACTAATAGTCATTCTACATTTAAAGCAGTTTGAAGTTCCCTAGCAAAGCTATATCATGAGTTTGATAGGCTTTAGGACCTGAGGCATCCTGAAAAGTTTTCTTCAACTTTGTGACATCAAGTACATGCATCCGTACCCAGTATCAGCAAGTACCCAAATGAAGGTACTTGTACTGTGTCTGACAAAAAGTGGTATTTGTGCACCCTACTAAAACAATAATGGTCTATTAAAGATAAAATCTTACATGGTTTGCTAGGGATGACCACTGCCGGACAAATGCCTTGTTTCAGAATCTCCGCAGGTGTCTGTGAAGCAAAAGACATTTAAAATACTTAAATCTACCATGCCAGAACAGACAGCAACAAATAGAGACGCGTCCCGACAGACAGACAGGCAAAAATATGTGTTTTGATTTTTCTGTTGTTTTTTTCCTTTTTCACCCTTCATGTTCCACCTACCATGCTGCCTGGGTCTTCTACACAGAAGGTTTTATAGTAATTCCAGTCATTGGAATTAACTTGAGCTTTTAACATCGTCATGGATCGATCAGGGCAACTTGCCACACAAATCTAGAAATGAAGACAGAGAAATGCACAGTTAGGCCTGGTTTTCTGTTTAATGATCGCGCTTACTCCAAACTAAGGCTGTCACACGCCCCTGACATAACACCAAGTATGCTTTCACGGCACAAAATGATACTATAGCCACAATTAAAATCATCTGAACAACATTTATAAATTAAAGCACTTGCATAATTCAATTTTAATTGTTTTAAGCATAACCTCACTGTCTGCCAAGATCATTTACCAGCTCGTTTGCTGAATAGTCTTTACAAAACTTTACAAAAATTTCCTGGATTGCTTTTTCCATCCAATTCATAATCTGCACAAATTGGCATTATTACAAGATTGTTTGCTTTAAATTTACCCTGGAACGTGCAGCTTCAGCAGCAACTGTTTACTTGGTTTTAACCATCACTTTCTATGCATAAATCATTTGTGAGTAATATAATTTAAACAAACTGTTAGGTCAAAAAGAGTAAAGGCAGACAGAACGGACAAAGACAAGTACCTGAGTGGTGGGACACTGGAATTCTAGAAGGACTACAGGACTGGCACACTTCATGATGTTAAAGTAGAACAGGTAGGGCTTATTCCTGTTTTACAAAACACCACAACATGTATTCCATAAATTATTCATATATACATACAATGGGACACCAGAAACAAAAGCCAAGGTGAATGAATAAATATATTCTGTATTCATAATAATATATAATAATAAATAAGTATACAAATCATATAATCATAATATTTATAATTTGTTTGTTATTTGTTCTGTTTGTGTTTTTAAGAATTCAAGGTTAGCATTGAACATGAACACGTTTATGTCTTGCATTTCAGCTTACTCCCAAGGAGTTCCAGCTTGACCACAGAATTCCCCTCTGCTGTTTGTGGGGTAGATCACCTTCCTAGGGTCACCCTGAGACCATGCTGGAGAGGAGAAGGAAAGGCTATTAGAATTGACTGCATCAGGTAATGTTTGTTTTTGCTGCTTAAAAAGTGTTGTTAACGAGTGTTGTAAGGACCTTAAGCACAATGAAGATAAATATGAGCCACAGAGTCAGGCATAGAGTAAGACCTGACATGGCATGAAACGGTATGCCTTTTACATGTTTGAATATACAAGATTAAGGTCAGAAGCCTTGTTGTGGGTGTGGCAGGAATCTGTAGGCTGGAAAACTAAAGTGAAACCACCTTTAACTTGCACTATAGTGACTCATTTAGCGCACACCAAGGCCTGTTAGCCTCAGTCAGCGCAAATCAATAAATATGACTGTTTCCACAACAAGCAGACTGAGCCTTTACATGAAATCAACCATGAAGGCCATGAATTATTCTTTATTAACTTTAACAAACCTGAAAAGTCAGTGACTACTGTCAAGTTTAAACTTTTTATACAAAGCATGACTCATTATGAAATAAGCATTTTAATTTTCCTGAGCCAACTGTGATCATATGATAATGACCACAATGAGGGCACAGATTGCTCATCAATGTGGTTTTCCTTGTGCAAGAAGGTGACATTTTCATTTGCACACTGTTTTTCTCTGCCAAGTAGTTCTATTATACAGGTCTATACTCCCTTATTTTTTGTACTGTATGAACATGGGCCTATTATCTGTTTAAACCCATAATTACGTTAACCTATACTTTGTCTACAGACGGGTGAAGACAAGAATGCAGAGATCATGAATAGAGTTGTTGCTTTTTTTTTGCCTTTTATACAAGGCAAGGTCTCACCTAGTATCCCCACAGCGACATATCCGACTATGGCCAAGATGAAAAGAATACAGCAAATAATGTCTGTGCAGCCTCTGAAAAGGAAAACACACAATTTAATACAACCCTTTTCCGAATGGACAAAGAACACAACGACGTGCAGCTCAAATGAGCTTTATATCGGACACAGAACAACACTTGGGTATATGCATTATGAACACATTAATCAAAGTGTATTTTTGAAAGTTTGCCAGAAGGGATCAGCTTGATGAACATGTACAGGAGTTTGTTCCCTTCATGTGGACATGAGCAGTCATTCAGATATGAAGCTTAAGTAACGACCATGTTCATTAACATAAAAGAATGGCACTTCGTTGCTTCCTGAGCCGGGTCAAAGTGCGTCTTTGAAGACATTTTTTTAAATTAAATTTGTTACCAAGATTAAAACAGTGCTGGCATTTCTACCTTTATTGTTAGAGCACACCCACTTTGGTTTTAAATACACAATCGGACACATTATATGAATACAGATGCAGGCATTGTGTTACACACATTCAGATGCAATACAAGCAGCATTGTTCACAAAATTGAAAGCAAGGCCAGGATACCATGCCTGTCCTGTAAAAATGTCAGCCATCTCCCTTGTTCAACGATGCATATTGTGCTGCTGTAAATGTCACCCTGGAAACGGCAAAGAAATACAGACTGACTAGGTTTTAAAACAATGGTCATGCTCGGTGCTACAAGCTGTGTCTCAAAAAGTCATACCGAAAAGTATTTCTTAGACGATCAACAACAAATTTAAGTGGGTGTACACAGGAGACACTTATTATTTTTAGAAAGTGCACATGGCAAGCAATAAACTGAAAGCTGTCTACACAAGAACACTTTGAGACACAGATGTAGTTTGGTGTGACGTCTCAAGGTGTACAGTATGGCTTCCACAGTTTATGTGCAACTGATGTTCCGCATGAAGCATCATGTTTGTGTGTAGCTAAAGGCAAATATAAACATTAACAAGCAGTGCTAAGTGTGTAACACAGCTCCCATATTTTACTATTACTTCAACAAGTTAACACAGGTCTCAGAATTCTTCCAAAGTGTGCGTTAACGCTCCAGCTGAAATAACGCTCAGATAATGCAGTTTTTGTTCCTCAATCTCCCTTTATTCTATCCTCCTCCAAACACACAGTATCAGTGTCTGCTGCTGAACCACACCCCACTAGAGAACTTCAAAGGCGAGTAAACAAGTGGTGGTGGGGGGTTGTTCGGTGTGCCTTACATAAGTTCATCTGATTTGCACAGCCAGTACAAAAATGGGGGGGGGGGACCCCTCAGCCCCATTTCTCTCACTCACTCACACACACACACACCATCATAACTGATTCCCTTTGAATATAATGAGATTCTTACCTATTTTGGAGTGGTCCTTTAAAGCTGGGGTCATATTTTCTGGGTTCACCTGTAAAGACAAGTAAAAGGGTACCTTAAAAGATATGAATCAAGCAATCAAAATAAAAGGTTATCCAATCGATTACAATATTAAAACAGACCTATAAATGAAAACACTTTGTTTATAATGGAATTTGGATTTGATTGATTTTCAGGGCTGCATGATTTGATGATGGGAGAAAAATCTTACATTTTAGGATGATGGGAGAATAATCGCACATTGTGGTTGTAATAATAATAAAAATAACAATATATATATTATGTGCGTGTGTGTTTTTTTTATATTAAAACACAGTACAGTAGAACCTTGGATTACAAGCATAATTCGATCCGGAAGTGGGCTCGTGTTCCAAAACACTCATAAACCAAATCATCATTTCCCATAAGAAATAATGAAAACTATTTGTTCCACAGCCCCAAAAAAATAAATACATAAAAATAATTAATACAATCTATAAAATGAAAATAAAACAAATTAATCTGCACTTTAAAAAAAAAGTACAAATAAATCCCGACAGTTTCCGTTGGTGCACGCAGGCGCTGTGTGTGTGTGTGTGTGTGTGTGTGTGTGTGTGTGTGTGTGTGGAATTAGCCCCTTCCCTCGCCTCGTTTTACACAGTAACACTCCTCCTCCTCCCCTCTGAAAAGGTGAGAGAGTCACATGCGTGATACATGATACTCAGCCCTCGTGCTTGGTTTCCGATTAAAAATGTATTAAAAATCTTTGCTCGGTTTGCGGAACACTCGTAAACCACGTTACTCGCAATCCGAGGTTCCACTGTATATATAAATAATAATATTTTTTATTATATTGCAACCACAATGGGCAATTATTTTGACACATTGTGGTTGCAATTTAAATTGCGATATTTAACTATTGAAGGTACCAAAGGTTTACCAAATATTGGCACAAATCATCTAAAAGAGAGAGAGCGTGCGAGAGAGAGAGAGAGAAAGACTTTACATACATTCCTGACATTGGTGGCTCAGTGGAAGGTTTCTATATTTTAAACATAGTCAGCCAAATATATACACATACATATACACACACACAGTATATGTGCATGTGTGAGCATGTAATAAATTGCTCATGTCAATTGAGCGATTTTATGAAATGGACTAACTAACACCCATTAATGCAATAACAACCAACAAATATAATACATTTCCCATAACCATAATCGCTATTACATTAGCAGGAATTTGTTACGTTTTAAGTTTGTGGCCTGTTATTACATAGACCTTAAAGTTTTGTCAATTCTTATTACACAGATCACAACAATCTCCATTTGCTTTTATAACCATCATTGATGATCTGACCTAGTTGACTTCATAGTCTATATTCATTCATTTGCCCTACACAGCTTGTGAGCATATTGGTAATAGCCTCGAGCCTGCTTGCTGAATAATCTGTCAACTGGATTTTCCAACTTCCAATGTATTGCAGCCTGGTGTCTGGAGACATCACAGCACAAACCTAGCTCTGCACGACTAAAGTAAAAAATATTAAATTTAGTTAATATATAAATTTAGTTAAAATATCCAGTTTTAAATTTAAGAAGCCTATGAATATAATGGAAATATAAAAATAAACACTTAATGTGTTTTTTATAAGCTTTTCTTTAAAACAAAAATAAATGCTTAAAATTACAAAAGTGATCTTGCAACAGAACAAATAATTTACACTTGATTAGGGAAGAATTAGACTTGAAATAGGCTTAATAATCTTAGTTGGTTTGTTGCAATCCTATATTAAAAAACTGTACAATATTTGACAGACATTTTCACAAGTGGTTCGCCATAACTACACAAGAAACTTTCTAATTTTGCTTCAAGGATTGCAATTTCTATACAGGGTTTTTAAATATCCTTTTCATGATTTATATTAATTCTCTTGGACTTTATTTTAAAAATGCATTTAGGCCAAATAGGCCCAGTGTCACTTCAGCTTTTGGTCTCATAACACCAGCCGGTGAGGTCCCCATGTGGAATGCAGCTACAATCTCAGCACTAATAGTAAGGGGCCTGTCTCACATTCTTGAACTTGATCCAAACCAGTATCTCAATATCACAGGAAACCCTAGGGAGATCATTCGGATGTTTGTCAGAATTCAGTACAGCTCACTGAGATTCAGGAGAAATTGCAGCAGCCAGAAACCTTTCCTGTCATTTTCATCTGTGATTGCTAAAGAATTGCCATGTCCGCTATGCTCCTGCTAGTTTGTGTGTCTTCATGATCATGTTGGCCCTATGGAGCGATTCCCAAACCATGCAGCACTTGTTAAACAGTGTAGGTGGGTGCATTTACAATTGCCACATAGCGCACTACGCATGGTGGTAGCACCCTTTATTTCCATCAACAATGTAGTGCACGTAAATATGGAAAATTAAGAGATGCAAACGTGTACCGTTTACTGTTGTTTACTTAAGTGGTTACTTTTCGATGGCTGTGCTGAAATATAGTATACAAGATGAAATTTTTGCGCTATTTAAATTTAAACAGTAATAAGCATGGTTATAAAAAGGTATAGAAAAAGTGAGGTATCCAGGCTGTTGTCAACAAATGAGCAAATGGGGGGGGGGGGGGCTTGTAGGGGGTTTGTCAGAAATATTTTTTTTTCCTTTTAGTTCATAGACGGTCGCTCATAGGTTTAACATGGGTCATAACGGAGTTAAAAGCGACTTTTTGTGAGTAAAGCATAGCCAGTTTGTAGAAGGTTATTACATGTGACATTAGGCGACCAAGAACCAGCAAGAATTTCAGTTTGGGACAATTTGGCATGCTCTTGTAAACAGATCAGGAATGTGGGAAAGGCCCTTGAGTAAAATGTCACCGCTGTTACTCTGGATTTAACATTCATTCTATTACCAACCGCCTGGTGTTGGCCTAATGCTCATGCCTGTTTTAACTGTTACCGTGAAGTCCACTTACACAAACCCCCAGGCATTTCCACACACACTTACATTATTAACCCGCTCACTAACCTAACCTAAAACACACTTTATGCTTAATTCAATTTCAAGTTAATTCATAACACCACTGACTAGAGCATAAATAGGTCTGGAGCATAATCAACAAAGAACTGAGGCCATAAATATCAGCTCTCTCACTCTGAACTGTACGAACACAAGACATTCCAGCTTGATGACTAGACAGACTCTGGCTAAGATGCCTTATACAATGGGATCATATTGCAGCTCACCCACTGAGTCGTATCTTTCCCACAGTCGTCTACATGTTTATATCATTCTGTCCTACACCCACCAGTTTTGAAAACTAGATGCAAAAGCTTTTGCTTTACCAGCTCAAGATGTCCAAGTAGTTTTTGCACCATTGTGTCTGAGAAATATGGCAAACCCTGATATCAATTCGTATAGACATTTACACAACACATGATCGAACATGATACCAAGATTTGCTAATAAAAGTACCAGCAAAAGCAATAGGGTTTCCTTAGTCTCATTAAATACAGTTTCAATTACATGTTAGTATCATTTGTTATCGAATTTAAAGTCTTTAGCAGGCAGGCAGACACAAAAATAAATATATAAATAAGGTCTCCCTACAAAACTTTTCAGAATCATTCAATAGCACCATCATGTGCCACAACAAGTGGTGGGTGTGGCTGGAAAGGATGTTTTCGTTGCACTCAGGGTGAGGTGCTTTGTCTGTGGTGTGCACGTCTGAAATGTCATGAGTATCAGAAGATTTTCTATTTACACAGGAGATCAGCAAGTGCACCCAGATTTATGTATTTTCTCAGATAATGTTTTTGCCTAAAACATACTTTTTTCCCCCCCTCATTGATTATCCAAAAGCATAATTTCACAGTCTTTGGAAATTAGCTCCTGCTGAGCTGCTCCCACCAGAGCTGAACACACACCATGGACTCTCACTACAAAAGGTGCACTAGGCCCCCACAAATCACACAAAACCTGTTTTTAAACATACATTCCCATTTAAGGCAGTTTGAGACAAAATACATTCAAACCCAGTGGGGAAAAAATGCCACTGTTTAATTTATTCATGCAACTTACATTCAAGTGTCAGAAAGATTCAAAATTTTATCCAAAAGTAATGGCACCGTTTTCCTGCAAATTGTTGATTGCAAACCTAAACAGCTCCACCTTTTAATAATAAAAAGTGTACAGGTGCTTTAGAAGAAATTTTAACTACAAGAGAAAACACTTCATTGACTGATTTTCATGTCTAAACAAACTAAATAAGCAAAGTGTATTCAGTTTGATGCCTGAATAAACTAATTAAACAAACTGACCTTAAAAGGACAACAAGACGCTCAAAACGCTTTTGAAGTAAAGGTTACATGGTGCCCTAATCGGCACGTCTATAAAGTGTACAAAATGAGGGCCGCGTTGCTTTATTTCTCTTTCCAAAAAAGCAACAATGTTGCAGCTCAGAAAAGATAACAGTCATAAAACTGCAAATGACACTCGACATGACACCTCACAACTCTACAGCGCTATTAAATTTGGTACCTTGTGGTACCATCAACAGGTTGTTGCAAGATTTTACTCCAGAGTACAATGCAATAAACGATTTAGCATTTTTATTGTTTAATAATCTATCGATTATTTAAACAATTAATCAGATTATAAATAGAGCACTTAATAGCTATATTATTTATCGATAAGCTTTAAATTGAGCTTGAGGCTTATATTGTTACTTTATTAAAAGATTAATACTTCACTAAAACATATCTTTTAATCAACTTTGATGATACAAAATCTAAAACCAAGTCATACCAAAGTAGCAGCAATAAAATCTAATGATTAATTAAAGCTTAAAGATGGTGGACAGCAGTTATGGTAATTAAGCTGAAATGTTTAGAAAACTGATTATGCAAGTCTGTGGTGAAGGGGTGTGGTCAAGTGGCAGGGGTGGGGTCAAGCCAAGTGAGGCTTGAAGGACCTGATAGTGAAGCAAGTGGAAGAAGGACACAAACCTAAGGAGAGCATGATGAATTAGTAGGTGTGTACATATATACTGTATAAATTTACACACACACGTGGGTGTGCGCAGCTTGTGTGTATACATGAGACAAAGATCAGTCATTTTCACTCTCCACATGCTACTCACACCCTCTACACGCCATTCTCACCCACCAACTCCCAACATGAGAGAGAGAGAGAGAGAGAGAGAGAGAGAGAGAGAGACAGTACACACGCATGCAGAGTTTCAAAGCCGGGTAAAAAAAACTAGAAAGCGCAAAAGCATGTTTGTGTGTGTAAAAGACTAAGTGCCTTTTATTTTAACCATTCATGATGCATATACCTGACTAACATCAACATATTTTTTTTTTTACCTTAAACAAGAATTAAATTAAAGCAGACAGGGCTGAAAAAATGAACTCTATACATTTGTCTGTCTTTTTTTCTTGCATGGTTAATCATGCACTGATTAAAAACCTATAGCAATGTGGTTTTACTGTAAGATGTCGTAAATTAGCACCAGTAAACAATGATGTATAAATGCAGCGAATATAATCTTTTTTGGGGGGGGGGGGGGGGGGGGGGGATTTTTCCCCGATTTTCTCCCTAATTTAGTCGTGTCCAATTCCTCCCCATCACTAGGGGGCTCCCACATTAAGGCTACTACTACCACTCAGCCGGGAGGGCCGAAGACTACCGCAGCCGACCGCATCTTTTCGAACTGCTCGCTCGCGCAACTGTTTGCGCTATCCGCTTCCTCCGTTGTGCGAGCTCACAGACGCCCCTGACTGGCTGTAGAGTCGTGATTAATGTGGGAGCACTAAGTACCTCTCATCCCTCCCCTCTGAGAGAGCTCGGCCAATCAGCTCTCTCTAGACCTCCGGGCGAATATAATCATTTAACAAAACATAAAACCTGACTTTGCCCCCCAAACCTTACAGAAGTCCTGGAGTCCGTTTTTTCTTTTGTTTTGTTTTGTTTTATTACTGAGTATGGCCTTTAAAATGGTTTTCAACATCAATTCTTGGTCAGAATTTGTCCAACCCTCACTATCCATTCTCTCAGAGTGCTAAACATTAATCTTAACCTATCACACATCTTCTAAAGTGGTGGTCTAGTGTTTCCTCCCTCAGGAAGGGCATGGTGAATCTATGAGGTCACTAAGCGCCATGTGATCCTCCACTGCAGATCAGCTGTATGCTTCGCCACAAGGGGTTCCTTCAGCTCCCCCGTGGGGACAGACTGTAGATCCGACCACCTTGACTCCCTCACACCGGCCAAAGAGTTCTGATAGATGACCTTCAGACTGAGGTGATCCAGAACTTGGTACTATTTTTTTTAAATCCCTTCCAATTTTTCCACTGAAATGGTTAAAAAGGACATGGCAGATAAGGAGAGCTATAACAAGAAAGAAAAGACCCATGTGACATGACAACCATTGTTTTTTTCTTTGTTCTCTTTTTTTTTTTTTACTTTGTCGTCATTTTTGCAAAAAAAAAAAAATGTTTTGCATAGTTGCACCAAAGTGGCTTCTTTTTGTATTTTTGCTACAGATGTGAAAAACTTGCTTGTATTGATAAAGAAATCAGAGACTTTCATGGGTTCTCCAAAAGTCCAGGAAATGATTAACTTCATCTAATTACATATGTTGAGGTAATCTACAGTGTTCTCTCTTTTCTTGCCATTCTTCTCCTCTACAGTGTTCTCTTGGACCGTGCCTATGTTTTCTTTAGCTGTGCTGATTTCCCTCATTATCGCAGCCATTTTTCATTTGGTTGTCAACATTTCCTGCCACTGAACCCATATTTCCGACTTTAACAAAACTATTCTCAGTTACTGCATTTTTACTCTCCACCAAATGAGGCTCCACATCCTTTCCCTCCATCAAATAACTTCTGTGTTTCCGTTCCATCGCTTTCCTCAGCTACAGTCTTTGAGTTTGGAATTCACCAGAGCCTCCTATAACTTCAGACCCTCCAGCATTTCCCCCACTGCTGCCCTCTCATGCCCACACCCACACTTGGACCTCTTCCGCACTAGCCTGTACTTTCTGTCTTTCATGTGTGATTCTGAAGGAAATCTCTTTGGCTTTTGATGTCTTTGTTTATCCGTGATATTATATTTGCAAATTCCACTAACTCGCCCACGACCACCTGGTCCATTGTAACCCGGGACTCGCATTACAATGCCTCTTCACCTTTCAGATGTTTTATTTTTTATTTATTTATATTACTTAATTTTATTTAAATTAAATAATATAAATTAAAAAAAAATTATTAATATAAATAAAATTACAAAAAAATATATATTTTTTGTAATATTCTTCTTTAATTATTTAGACTTACAACTACAGTGTAGACTGTGACCCACTAAAACACAGAAAGAAAAAAAACTGAAGTTCAGTCGCTCTCAAGCTCCTCACACCATTCACATGCCGCCCTCACTTAACAAAAAATGCTAATTTTGTTAGCATAATGCTAGCAACATGCTAGCAGCATGCTAATAATGTTGCTAGGGGGCATAGCTTATGAGCATCATGATAAATGCAAAAGACTGATTGGTTGCCTGAGTAAAATGAGCCCTCCCCTGTGTCTCTACAACAGTGGGATCCACAGTTAAGTTATGGAAGTTGCCATTTTATGTTAATTGCCCCTGCTGGGGCACTTTACCACTTGCCCCTTAGAAAAGTCAATTCATTGCCAACCAATTTGATCTGATTATTTGATTAAAATGAGATTTTAGTCAACGATGTCAGTTAATCGCTGTTCTCCTACTCCAGAATATCGTTCTACACATAAAGCAGTTTTGGTGTTCACAGAAAAATACAGCAACAGCAGATGTAGTAGATATGTTGCAGATGTGGGGCATACCAAAAGGTTCTGTCCATGTTGTAGTCTGGGACAAAAGCAAGTACTCATATCAGTACTTGGTATTGGGAAGTCCCCAAAGGGAAGTACTTGCAGTCTGTCCGACAAAAAGTAGCATCGTTGCGATGCACTGTGTTCTGACCAGGGGTGTAATCGCTAGTCCATCCCAATTTACAAAAGAGTGAAATTTGACTAAAAACAAACCATCAATTCACCAGGATTCACTGGAAAAAGTAACAAAAACAAGAAGACACCATTGTGCATGCATTTACCATCTTTTTTAAATTCCCACTCAACCTTACACAAAAAAAAAAAAAAAAAAAAAACTCCCCAACCTACCCACCCCGGACCATCTGACTCGGGAGCTCGTCCTTGGTTCTGACACAATCTTATCATATTCAGTATTATCTGTTTCAACAATTTCAGCTACAGTAGCTCTTTTGTGTGATCTGACCAGAAAGCTTCCACCTGCCTCAAATTTAAAAAAGGTGTTAGTTTAATTATCATTTAGTGAAAGTTCTCGGGCTTTATTAAATTTTTTGTTGCTGACTGTCAGGAACCATCGGCAGCCGTAATCCTGTATTAAATTCTTTTTTTTTGGTCACTTTTTGCATCACTGTCGTCTAATGGTAAATGCACATTCCTACCAGGTTTTTCCCCCCCCCCCCCCCACATTTAGCTCAACATGCATGTTCACAGACAAAAGAATAGACTAGAAACAAACAAAAGAAATCAACTGTACAGTAAACTGCACAGGCTTTTGAGAACAGAAAGCTTCCTTTTTGTACACTGTGAGGATTCTGCTGAGAGCAACAGTAGCACTGAGTCTGGCCTTCGAAATGCATAGGGAAGTTTAATCAGTTTTATGGTGATGGTGCATCAGTAATGTGGGAAAAAAGCCGAATCAATCTCTCTTTCTCGAACGCTCACTCGCAGAGTAGCCATATGTGCGCGTATTGAACCTAGATGTTATACACACGTGGACAAAATTGTTGGTACCCTTCGGTCAATGAAAGAAAAACTCACATAAATAACTTTAATCTGACAAAAGTAATCATTTTAAAAAAATTCTATGAATGTTAACCAATGAAAGTCAGACATTGCTTTTCGACCATGCTTCAACAGAATTATTCAAAAAAATAAACTCATGGAACAGGCCTGTCAAAGTTGACTGATATTAATTACGTGCATTACAGCACCATACATTCTTATTTTAAAGCCTTTTCTCGAATGCAAAAAAAAAAAAAAAAAAAAAAAGGTATTTCAAATGAAGGATCAAAAGGCATAACATAAGCCTTTACTGACAATTTCGTTTTCTCTTGCTGCTTTCTTCTTCTCTTGGCCTCACTGATATTTTTAATCGCTCCCTGCCATCTTGCAGCCCACAACAGAACGCTCCCTCAAATCAATACAGCGCTAACTGTTTGCCTCTACTTCCGCTTTGTGGGTGATGTAAGCGCTTCTTCTTCGTTGGTGTTTACTGGGAGCTTGCACCTGGAAGCGCGCTGTGTCAAAAGCGTGCCGTCAACAAATAATTGTGCAAAAACATAACGCAAGCTTTTAAAATTAATTAAACGAAGCTTCGAGGCAGAAGACTTTGCCTCGATGATTTTTTGTAATCGAAATACTCTATTTACTCAAGGAATCGTTTCAGCCCTATTTAAATATGTACAAAAATTTGTGCTTATATGTACTTACTAAAGTAATTAAAAGTACATTATATGTACTTTTTATTTTAATATACCTAATACTATAAACTATTTTAATTGATTATTTTAATCACACAAGCATCCTAAAATGGCACACAAGCCCAGTAATTGGGTGGGCTCCTGGAACGATTCTGCCAGCAAAACAATTTTTACCGGAATGTCTGAATCATAATTGTGGCATGTATTAAAAAAATCCCCTTCTTGGTGTGCAGTCTCAGTGTGCCCAGGACTTACACGCCGCGCCCTGTGGCCACACTTCTCACGATTGAGAACAACTGTCTAGGCATACAATGCAGACATCCTCCTAGTTTAAAATGTTGAAAAAAAAACATTGCATGTTGTCTGCTTTTGCATCACTGCATAGCTTAGGGACAGTTGCAACTGCACCCACCCCCCACCTTACCAGCCATGACAGAACACTGCATGCTATCTAAACACAATGACCATGACCCATGGTAACAACGTCAACAAAATAGCGATTAAAACTAAGTAACATTTGAGGAATTCATACAAAACAACAGGGAAAGATATTAAGTAGAAAGATACTGCTCATGAAAAAAAAATACTTTCATACTGTGTTTCCAACAAAGCAATGTGCATTATGAGGGTCATAACTCTAGTCATAAAATGTCTGCTGCAACTGTCCTCACTCTCCCCTACTCTGAGTCAAAAATTATACGCACGACTCTGCTGTCGGTGTGATCGCTTTTAAAATACATTCATCAAGTTTACAACTAATCTCTGTGCGATTTTATCCAGGTATCTGGTTTACAATGCATTAGATTAAGGAATCAGGTAACCTTTAAGAACAATTTTCCTTTTTAACCTCGTCACCTTATTGAACATCACCCAAGCTTACCTGTGATCCTCCATACTACACAAACATGCATTTATATATAGAATGTCAAGTCATTTCGATATGCTGGAGGAAATTTCTAGAAAGAGCTAGGACTTCTTTGACCTTTTTGTGGCTTGTTATGAATAACAGACTGGACCTCCTACAGCTCTGAGTGGTCTGTGAGCAGGCATGCGGGGGAATTAAAGGGTGGGACACGGGAGTGAACTCCATTAGCGAGCTCACACACACACGGAACCAGGACAGAGGTATAGCAAGCAAGCGGTAGTAAAAACTACAGCACGTCGTATCGTTTATCTGACACCGTTTGCACGTCATATTTACATCTCGTGATACAATCTTTTTTTTCCAGTCATGTAGTGCAGAGTGACAAAAACAAACCGCAAAAAGTAGAAACAGCGTAAATAACCCTGAGAAGCGGATTCAATTACAGTTTAACGCACACAAAGCCATTATAAGGAGAGAAAAAAATATCCTCGGTGATAAAGATATAATAGGAGTATTGTTTGGCTAAAAGATGAGACGCTATGTAGAGCTGCTAACGCTGAGAAACGCGGCACACAGCAATAACAACACGAACGCGTGCGCGGAGCTCGAGTCAGGACGCGGGTTTCCGATGAACCTCACCATTCTTTCCGTAATGATCTTCTTCCTGAGGCATTCTGCGGCTTCTGTTTTTCCACACTCGGCTCCAGCACTCTCCTCTCCTCTAGAACTGGAGTTCAGCTCGCTGCAGCTCTGTGTGTGTCGTGTCAAATCCGCGCCACGCTCGCTCACTCACACACTCACTCACTCCTTCACTCGTTCTTCAGTGCTGTACTGAGCGTTAATGAACACAGCGCGTCCCTCCAGGCTTTCTCAAACCGGTTCAACCGGTCTGGAGCGCGTTCACACACTCACTCACTTACTTACTCGCACGCACGCTCGCAACGCGCTCCCCACTTACTAGTTACTTAGTTTGTATTTATTCCTTCGATATCCAGCTTTAAACACGTTTCCTGATTCCCCAGCGAAAGTGCGTTTTCATTAGGAGCTAGCATCACAACGGTTTTGGCACGCGCAGAGAAACTGCATGAAAACTTTAAAAGGATTGTGTGTGCGTGCCAGGGTTTATATCGAACAGTCAGTTCCGGTGCACAAATTTAATTGGTCAAGAGCACACGGGGCGTTTCAGTCTCTGTGTGCGTGTGGTGTGCAGTATATATTTATACACACTACAACATGAAAAAACATTATGCCTTTCTTCTGAAGGTCACATGACAGCATAAACGACGGCGTGGTGTGTGAGACTACTGACATCTTTAGAGGAAAGATAAATACTACACATTGATAACAATTGTTGAAGTATGTTTTGGACCCTCTGTGTGGTTGGAGGTTTCATGGCTAAATATGTCCAGCCTGGTGTCCAATCTTCATTAATTGCACATTCCACTAGTAAGGGCAGAGTATTAGCACAGTTTTGCTTAAAATATTGCAATACACACAACATTATGGGTGACATACCAGAGGACAAATTGTTGGTGTGCGTCTCACTGGCGCATCTGTGACCAAGACAGCAAGTGTTTGTGATGTAACAAGAGCTATGCTATCCAGGGTGATGTCAGCATACCACCAAGAAGGACGAACCACATCCAACAGGAGTAGCTGGATGCAAGATGAAGCTGTCTGAAAGGGATGCTAACGAATTGTATCCAAAAAACATAAAACCACAGCTGCCCAACTCACTGCAGAATTAAATCTGCATCTCAACTCTCCTGTTTCCACCACAACTGTTCGTCGGGAGCTCCACAGGGTCAATGTACATGGCCGGGCTGCTAAACCTTTGGTCACTCGTGCCAATGCCAAACGTTTGTTTGGTGCCAGCAGCGAAAATCTTAAACTGTGGACAATGTGAAACATGTATTGTTCTCTGATGAGTCCATCTTCACTGTCTTTCTGACATACGGAAGAGTTACGGTGTGGAGAAGCCCCAAAGAAGCGTACCACCCAGACTGTTGCATGCCCAGAGTGAAGCATGGGGGTGGATCAGTGATGGTTTGGGCTGCAATATCATGACATTCCCTAGGCCCAATAATTGTGCTAGATGGGCGCATCACTGCCAAAGACTACGAATCATTCTGGAGGACTATGTGCACCCTGTGGTTCAAACATTGTATCCTGAAGGCGGTGCTGTGTATCAGGATGATAATGCATCAATACACAGAGCAAGACTGGTGACAGAGTGGTTTGATGAACATGAAAGTGAAGCTGAACATCTCCCATGGCCTGCACAGTCATCAGATCTAAATATTATTGAGCCACTTTGGGGTGTTTTGGAGGAGCGTGTCAGGAAACATTTTCCTCCACCAGCATCATGTAGTGACCTGGCCACTATTCTACAAGAAGAATGACTCAAAATCCCTCTGGCCACTGTGCAGGACTTGTATCTGTCATTCCCAAAATGAATTGCTGCTGTATTGGCCGACAAAAGGAGGTCCTACACCATACTAATGAATTATTGTGGTCTAAAACCAGGTGTTTCAGTTTCATTGTCCAACCCCATATTTATATATATATATATATATATATATAGATGCATCCAAGCACATTAATGGATGAAGGGATGGATAAAAAGTCATAATTATCTAAATTAAAAGAAATAAACACTTGAAATATTTTAGTCTATGTGTAAGCAATCTGATATGAGTTTCACTTTTTAAATTGAATTACTGAAAAAAATCAACTTTTTGATAATATTAGTCCATCAGCCAAATCTGAGTGTCTTTAGACTGTGGGAGGAAACTGGAGCACACAGAGCAAACTCCATGCACCCAGACAGAGGTACGAAACTACAGTGCTAAGCAGTACACCATCGTGCCACCACATGGTGAGAGATGCTTTCTTGATTGACTTAAAACATGATGTCAGATATTTAACCTCTAACAGTAATGTCCAGATCAATATAAGGCGAGGGGCTGTAAAGTGAGTCTAGCTTCTTCGGGATCTGTTTTGTCTAGTAGATCAAAAAACAAAAATTATCAATACATCTGTAATGTTAGTCAATTATGCGCATAACGGCCAGAGAACCGGTCGACATTCCCAGTGTAACCATCCATTAACCAAGTTATAAACTCATGAAACTCCTTACACATGTACATTGCAGCGCAGCATTCAGTCGAGCAGCGGACAAATGAACGAAAGCAAAAGATGGCATCTTTGCAATCATGCGCGCAAGAGACCTTGCGCCAGTGTGCAAGTCTATGAAAGAATCTAGCGGTTATTACAGCTAACATGCAGCTGCAGAGAAAATACTTTCAGCAGGGTCTTAGAGGATATAATCTTTATGGAATAGTGTCATACACAAACATAACTAACAAAATCATATTTTCTGACTGTCGTGTGTCTAATGAAATTAATGTTAGTACTTTTATTTACTCTATGTGAAAACAAATATCATGTCTCTTGTTTATTAGTACATTTTCCTCATCATATGCAGAATATGCCCTACATTTATCTAAAAATAAAAATAAACAAGCACAGTTATGCTTCTGCATTTTCCCCACCCACTTTTTTTTTTTTAATCCATTTTGTCCCCCTCATTGCACAAGTTTTTATTCCCTTTATACCTACTGCATACAAGTATAATAAAAAAAAATACTAGTTAGTAGTCAGTTAGTTTCCATCATAATACGTTGTAACAGCAATAGCAGGCTTTCCTTTACCATTTTATTTTTTCACTCAAACTAAGAAAATTATATATAATGTAGCACTTATGGTTATATAGAACTGACAGAGTAGATATACAGTAGATAGCTGGTATAGTAATGTGTTCTTGTATCAGTTTGCCAAGACAACACCTGCATAAAGGTGTTTTTTATTGGTTTTACAATTAGACGTGCTGTATATATTATCTGTGGACAGCACAACATACGGGTATAAACAGGGTGAAATCATCCTGCAATCATGTTGCTCAAGCTCGAGTCACTCAGAGCACATTCGTCCAGGGATCTGCAATGTGTGCAGTCATGACCTAAAAAAAAAAAATCCTAGTCAGCATGTGTTGACAGGTTTGAAGTTTTCCCAAACTACTACTGAACTGGCCAGCCAGACTATTTATGTGTGATTTGGGTTTTTAATAGAGATGTGGGAAAATTTGTATTCAGTTTTGTATCTCGATTCTTTTGCATGGCGATTCAGGTATCGTCATACTGGCTCCAAAATCGAGGTTTTTTTTTTTATGTATAATGTTCTTCTATAATCCTGTAGGTGGCGAGCTCTAAACTAGTCACACAGCACAGCATGCAGAGGAATACGAGACAATTATTCTCATACCACTTTATCATGTATTCAGGGTCGCAGGGCCTGGAGGAGCCTATCCCAGGAGACTTAGGGCACATGGCAGGGTACACCCTGGATAGGATGCCAATCCATTCACACACTATGGGCAACTTGGAAATGCCAATTAGCCTAATCTGCATGTCTTTGGACTGTGGGAGGAAACCGGAGTACCTCCGGTGCACACAGAGACGGGAATCAAGCCTGGCCAGGTATTGAACCCGGACCCTGGCAGTGCAAGGTGACAGTGCTAACCACTACATCACCGTGCCACCTGAGACAATTATTTGCCAAGAATATTTTATGGATATATTCCATATGAATATATTTTTAAAAAATATCTTAAATTGTGGATCAATTCTGAATCTGAGAATTATATATATATATATATATATATATATATGAACAAATCTGATCAATTCTGGTTGATATGGGCCCCTTTGTGGGATCTACATGAACAATCATGACCCTAGTCCAGCTCACCTTTCTTTTCACTCTTTTCTTTTACTGGACAGCTTTGGCCTTTGGTTTTTTTGGTTTTCCTAATATACAGTAATGAGATCACAGATGGTTAGTGGAAATGCAATTTCAAGACATATGAGGGAAAAAAAATATTCAGGAATGACCCTTAATTAATTCATTTATTATCTATACTATCACAAGTAGTCTATACGGGTCACAAGGGTTTGAAGTCTCTCCCAGGCAACCTAGGGCACGAAACAGTGTACATTCTGGACAGGGTGCCAATCCACTGCAGAGCACACCCACACACAAACACACTATGAGCAATTTGGAAACACCAATCTGCCTAATATGCCTTGCCTCTACTGTGGGAAGAAACACATAAAGCATAGGGAAAACATCCACCAATCGAACCCTCAACCCTGGATTTGCGCGGCCACAGTGCTAAGCACTAAGCGTCCGTGCTGCCCAGGTATGAACAGGACCAAGTACATTAGGAGTGTAAATTTGTAGATTTGCAGATTGTAAAGTTGTATATATTTCATTGTCAGTGCCACCATATGTGTACTATATGGTTCGATTTTTATTATTAAGTGCCATATGTATGCTGATGGTGTGGAAACATAAGCATGAGCAACCTCAGCAATTGCTGGAACACGCAAGAGCTACATCCTCCTTATTTAATCCCTGCTTCTACAATGTGGTTTTGAACTTGCATGTACGGTACATTTGTATGATTCTCATCGACATTTAGTTCATGGAGTGCGTGTAAAGTGCGTTACAAACGAAATGAAGAGATTTTGTTTTGTTCTTCCAACAATTTATATACCACTTTTTCACATTTCACTTTCTGTATGAATTCTACTGCCTCCTTCGTTACCTCTTTTCTAGTCTGGCCATTGTTTTCTTCCTCTTTTTTTATGGGCAGCAGGGAAAGAGGAGTGAAGTGTAACCAGAGAAAAAAGGCGGGATGTGGGTCGTGTATACGTCATGGCTTCAGCGCAAGCCAAAAAGGGAAAAAAAGAACGAAAATGGAAGCTGTCTTTGAGTGGAATCAGTACAGAAAACCAGCTTGCACTGAAAACAGGAAAGAGACTTCCAGCTGCCAATTCATAACCAAATCCAAAAATACTGGCCAATCACAAACCTGAAGCCAGTGTTTATATTTAGCCCATGGTTGCATTTCCTAATTAAAAAAAAAAAAGACACCATCTGGATGCCGATAAGAAGAAACAATAACAGTAAAACCATTTAAATTCTAATACTTTGAGAGGTGTTCAAGTCAAACCAGGATTTTTGATTGTGCAGAAGAACAGAACACAGTCATGAGAGTAAAAAATACTTTTGTATCCCTGCTACACTAATGCACTTATCCCAGTGTTTCACTAGTGCTCGGATACCATAAAGGTAGAAAGTTTCCTCTGTACACCGGAGAAAGACTGGCGTCCCAGGAGCTCCTTTTATAGCACGACATATGAAAATGATCTGGAGCGAGGTCAGGACTGTATGGGGGATGCGGCAATAATTCCCAACCAAGTCAATGTAATGTGCAGGAAGTGTTGGGGAATGATTTTGTGTACAGTTGGCACAGACAGATGCGTCTCTCTTCTGCAAGTGGGTGAAGAGTTATCCTCAAATTTCCAAGAATCAGCTGTTCCACTCTCTGTTCACAGAAAGTTCTTGTTCACGGATACATGGCCTTCTTTTTTGCATCATTTGATTGTGTTGAGTGCTTGAAGTCTTCTCCAAATGTCCTTTGGAGACAAATTCATCGCAAGGCCATATAAATACCATTGAAGGTATAAAAATATTGTCATAACCATTGTCATTACCTCAACACATTCTGAAACCAACATAGAGCGCAACGGAGCCTGAAGCTGCAGGCCTGCCATGTGATTCTACATTCATCCAAATAAACGAAAAACTAATGTTTTGCTTATTCCCTTTTTACTCAGACGTCAGATTCAGTCACATCATGTGGCAAAATCAACAGTGTACATACTTTATCCTGTTATTGCCCTCAAGGAGGCTCTAAAATATGTCCAATCTAAAACATCTGCACCAGCAGCTCCATGTCAGAAAATAGAGCCAAACTACACTTTATGGATCTGGTCTTTAAAAAAAAAGACTCCTGGATCAGATTTCCAAAGACTCTACACTACCCTATAATTACAGACGGCAATGCAGATCCCTATGATTTGATGGCTGCATATAGACCAGACCCTCCACTGACATTCACCACAGCATGCTAATTACAGTAACATGAAAATGGGTGCAGCTGTGGATCTTACATACAGACAAAAGTAAAGTACATTGCAGAGCTATTCTAGTCTTTCAGTTGCTACATAACAACATGATGACTAATAAACTAATCTGCTAAAATAAATTACTTCTGGCCTCTTAACGCCATTAAGCGCTCACCTCACATGTTCTCACTTTGACCCACGCCAGTGCTTTGGTCACACATATCAGGTGCTTCGATATGAACTGTTAAGGTTATGGTTAAGGGCTGCGCAATTCTTGCTAAAAGAAACGTTTTGTCACAATTAAGATCATGATTCTGTAAGGGTGTGTCAAAAATGATTCGCACTCATTATTCATCCTCCCTATAGTCCCGATTGACCTTGCTACATCAGACATTCATCTCTTTGGTTCCCTGAAAGCAGCCCTATGAGGATGAAAATTCATTTCTGATGAAGAAGTGAAGAAAGAGGTGCATTCATGGCTCGCAGCTCCACCCTAAATTTTTTTTTTTAATGAAGGAATACGAAAGCTAGAGACAGATGGATAAAGTGTCCTGAAAAGCAAGAAGATTATGACGAAAAATCATGTACTTTTCTTTTCTAAAAGTTTCATTAAATAAAATACAGCCATATATATATATATACCCTATATGGCTCACTAGGGGCCCACACTTTGGGAAACACTGGACTAGACAAAATCCCTTTTCTGGATATTCACATCACATTGCACAAATGCTAGGTCAGGGCAAACCTACTGTACCATGTCTAAAAATTGCATTAAAGGGAAATGCTAAATGTACAAAACCTTGTACTTGTATGTGAAAATAGGATACACCCTCAATATCGTCTACTTACTGTTTCCTCTTTCTCAGAAGCAGACACAGAGTTCCTCTCTGATTTTCTTGTTGAGTGGCTTAATGATGAAATTGTAAAAATAAGACTTGGGAATTTCTCAGACTGCAGCTTAAATGCTGCAAACACTGCTGAGGTACTGTAGACAAAGTAAGTAAATTGCTTTGTTAATGCTGTTTCTGTTCTACTGAAATAAGCGAACACAGCTAAAGAGCTTTTAAGCGCTGACAGAAAGCAACTCATGAACTGTTACCGTTATAGGTGTGGGCAAACCAGCCGTCCTATTCTCATCACCGTACATGATGCACTTTATGATAAATCACATGGTAAAATCACATGGTTTATCCCATCACATGCTCACTCACTGTCTCACTCACTCATTCTCTATACGCTTTATCTTGTACAGGATTGTGGGAAGCCTGGAACCTATCCCGGGGGACTCTGGGCACGAGGCGGGATACACCTTGAGCAGGGTGTCAATCCACCTCACAAGCACACACACACGCGCACACACACACACACACACACACACACTATGAGCAATTTGGAAATGCCAGTTAGCCTTCTGTATATGTCTTTGGAATGTGGGAGGAAATCGGAGTAACCAGAGGAAACCCACCAAGCACGGGGAGAACAAACAAACACACACTGACCCGAGGCAGCAATCAAACCCCCATCCATGTGGTTTATCTGTAGGCAGCTCATCAGAACAGAGATGAACTAAAGGTATTTGAGCAGATTCATTTTCACAGACTTTTTTTAACCCTTACTGAGGGTTTAATGAGAAAATTAGAAAATATTAATTGTCATCATTCAGACATGGTAGTTGCTTAAGCGGACCCGCAAAAGCAAGGAATTTTACGTAATTGGACCTTTACAAGTTTTCGTTGAAAACTCCTAAATACAGCATACGGTGTATATCTACTCATTCATCTTCAGTATCTGAGTTTTCCTAGCCAAGGTTGAGGTGGATCCGGAGAAGACTAGACCCATCTTGGAAAAATATTCTTTCACACTGACCATGATTATTTCTATAGCTAGGTCTTCTTTATATATCGTGTATTTGTATAGCTAGGTTTTCTTATATTTTTCTTATATTGTATATTTTTTATTGATATTTTTTTCTTTCCTAACTAAAGGATATTCTTTATTTTTATTTCTTATTTTATTCCATATTTATTGCCTATTAATAATCTTTTTATCTATAGGTCATGGGCAGTCGTTTAAGCATTTCACTGCATATCATACTGTGCATGACTGTGTATGTGACAAATAAAATTTGAATTTTGAATTTGAATTTGATACAATGGCTACATAGCCCCATACACAACAAACTACAATACACTGTGTGTTCTGACACCTCTCTATCAGAGCCAAAATTAACTTCATCAGCATTGTGAGCCACAGTAGCTCTTCTATTGGATCAGACTACACAGGCTAGTCTTCTTTCCCTGCGCATCAATGAGTCGTGGCTGCTCATGACCCTGTTGTCTGCTAAATTATGCTGCCTAGTCAAAAAATGCTACTGTCGCATGAGAATCTATCGATTTGTGCTACCTTGTTGAAAAATACTAAATGCTAAATGGGTAAATGTAGTATACATGTAAGGGGGCATTTTTGTTACTTTATTAGAACAAATATTTATTATATAAATTAGTGGTAGCATATTCTGATAGACAGATATCCCATCAAATAATACTTCCAGGACATAATCAACAAAATGAATGAAACAGTTCAGAACTGTTAAGCAGCAAAAAATGATAGGTAGCACAGATTGGCAAAACACCTGTATTCTATTTTTTAGCAAAAATGTATAGTTAAATCATATGTCTGTGCTTATTCTTCATTATGTCCTACTTTTAATTGTCCTAGTGCTGCAAAATATATATTATACAGTTTTATGTGAGGTAGCATTTCCTGACATACTGATACTGAGTGGCATGTTTTCAACCTTTTCAGCTTTAACACCGGTAGCATTTTCGACATGTTGATTTAAGGTTATCCATCAATTCATTAGTTGACTGTTACATTAACCATGCAAATAAATGAAATGTGTACAAATAAAACACACAAATGGTTTTTGGGAAGTAGCAGCATAGATGTTTGGGTGGACCTCTAAAGCAGGGAAACATGAAATTTTTTTTGGAATGTGTATGCATGGTAAGGGCGGCATGGTGGATTATTTCCTGCCTCTGGTCTGTTTGCATGTTCTCCCTGTGCTTGGTGGGGTTCCTTCAGGTACTCCAGTTTCCTCCCATAGTACAAAGACAATCAGGTTAGGCTTATACACGGTCATAAACTGACAATCGGGCATCGGGATGGCAACCAGACTCAATGAGTAACCGGGCCAGAGGAAATAACAGACTCCATGAGTAACCGGGCCAGAGGAAATAACAAATACATATAAATGATGGGTGGGGAGTATCTGTCAGTGGATGGCACATAAACACATGAAGCAAAATACCAACAAAAAAAAGCATGGGTAGGATGAATAGATAGAACACCACCGGTTCACTGGTTTTCCTTCCTTGGAGCACTTTTGGTCAGGGCGGCAGTCCTGAGCGTTGCACACTGGGAACACCCCACAAGAGCTGCAATTTAGGAGTGGCACCGACCGAGTAGTCTAGTCTAGCCATCAGAGTCTGCATTGCACTTGCCCATTTTTCCTTTTTCCAACACATCAACTTGACTTGCTACCTAATATATACTGTACAGCTGCCACTGTAATGAGCTAATCAGTGTAATTCACTTCACTGTCTGTGGTCATAATGTTATGTCTGATCGGTGGAGCTTAACCGTGAACATATGTGAAGTGAAGATTTTTGTTTGTTTGTTAGTTTTACTCTGACACTAAGGCAGTGGTCTTGGTTTAAGTCAGTGAGGATCAGAGTAATCCTGCAGGGGGGCGGCTGGAAACAACACCGGGGGAAGAAGCTCCGTTACTGGGTGTGAGGAATAAAAACAGCCGCTCAGATACAACGCAGAGAAACAACGTTACAGTTCCAGCTTTTTTAAACCAGGTCCACTTTATCCAGTCTCTTAGAGTCAGAGACCAACTGACAGCTCCATAAAACTTAAATTACACACGCAGACAACTCGCAGGGTCACACATGTAATGTAGATTTACTGCGAATGAAAACAATTCTAACCCAGGCCAGTATATATATGCTCTTATTTTATTTCGATTTGAGTGCATTTTAACTCACCGTATTTCCGTTCCTCGCCTTCTACGTCCATCTTTTAAAATGTGAAAATCCCGAGAGTAGAATATTGTACAGTTACAGCAGGACAGCAGCAGACTGCGTTACAGGCGCAAACACTTATTCAGCAGATAAAAAAGGCAGCACCTAAGCGTCCAATAGGAGAGAAGGAAGGTTTGATTGACAGCCATGGCAGCCAATCGGTAGCGCTCACTTATTCCGCTATTTAAAGACATCATTGAAGTGAGATCATAGACGCACAAAAATACTATGAAACAATGCTTGGTATATACATGTGTGTATTTTTTGGGGGTGATTTTGTATTATTATTTTATGATAATAATATGATCATATTATTAATATTATATTATTATAATATACATCGTACTATTTTTCTTTCCCTGAAGTGTGAATATTTTTATTCACACTCTATATATGAATAGTACTGTATTTATTTCTTTTTTCAATCAAATCAGAGATATATACAAAAATAATAATAATAATAATAATAATAATAATACATATACTATGATTGGTGCATCTACATAATTATAATATCATCAAAAAATTTATTTATTTAAAAAATTCAAAAAGTGAAACTCATATATAATAACAACTGATATATTTCAAGCATTTCTTTCTTTCATTGTGATACATATGGCTTACAGCTCATCTCAGGAAATTACAATATGGTGGTCAATATTGGAAACTCTTGAAGGTGTCACACTCTAATCAGCTAATTAACTCACTGCTTATGAAAAAATTAAAACACTTACACAGCTAATTAAAACGCTGCTTATGTTTCAAGTTTTATTGTCGTATGCACAGTAAAAGCACAGTCTTTGCTGTCCCCAGTGAATGCCATGGAAAATTTTTAATAAATATAGGTATTAAGAGAATAGATAACAAATAAATATTAAACACAGTTTAAAGGCATAATTTGAAAATATGAAAACATGAAAAATATGAAAAATATATAATGTAAACAGTCTACAGTGTGCAAATTCCGCAAAGTACTGTGAAAAAGTCTGAGCAAGTCTGCAGTGAGTGTGCAAATTGTGCAAATGATTGTTCAGATGATGGTTATTGGGCAAATTATTGTGCAAATTCCACAATGAATGTTCACAGATCAATGTCAACAGTCAGATACAGGATGTAGACCATGACTGTAAACTCCTGTCAGCTGTTTAAGAGTCTGATGGCAGGGGGAAAGAAGAAGTTCTTTAGCCTGGAAGTTGAGAAAGGTCTGTGCTCAGGAGAGGTGGAGTCCTTGATGACGGATGCAGTTCTCCAGCAGACCTTGCGATAAATACTCTGCAGGGACAGCAGGAACATCCTTGTGATATTTTCAGCAGTTTTTACCTCTCTGCAGAAGTTTGGGTTAGTTTAGTATCCAAGTGGGGTCGTCACTGAGGTAGACACCTAGATATTTAAAGCTGCTCACTCTCTCCACTTTGAGCTCCTGGATGAACAGTTGTCAATGAGGTCCTTTCTCCTTTCTCACGTTCAATATCATCTCCTTAGTCTCGTCTGGCTGTTATCCTCTAAAGAAGCTAGCTGTTCACAGAGTGCTGTATCCAAGCACATTAATGGAAAGTTAAATGGAAGGAATTAACTGCAGCCTTTTAAATGTTGCACAGTCAGTGGTGGTTTGAGGAGCCATGTCATCTGCTGGTGTTGTTCCACTGTCTTTTATCAGGTCCAAGGTCAGCGCAGTCGACTGTTAGGAGATTTTAGAGCATTTCATGCTTCCCTCTGCTGACCAGCTTTATGGAGAAACTGATTTCATTTTCCAGCAGGACTTTGCATTTGCCCACACTGCCAAAAGTACTAATACTTGGTATAAGGACCATGGTATCCCTATGCTTGATTGGCCAGCAAACTTACCCAACCTAAACCTCATTGAAAATCTATGAGGTATTGTGAAGAGGAGGATGTGAGACACCAGACCCAACAACTTCACAACAACACATTCAGCTCTTCTGTGTTATTGGGTCTGGTGTCTTGCAGAAAAGCCGAAGGCCGCCCTAGGAGGCCCCAGTGCTGAGAGTGAGGGAGGTTGAGACATGTCTGCCCATCCTTACTGCCTGTGGTCTGCCTGACATGTCTGCCCATCCTTACTGCCTGTGGTCTCCTTACTGCCTGTGGTCTGCCTGGTCTTTCCAGGAAATTGGAGCTCCATAATTCCCCTTTCTAATGTCCAGGTGAGTGAGTGTTGTGTGAAGGATGTGAGAAATGGCATCATCTGTAGAGTGCTCAGTGGTTAAGGCATTGGTCTATGGTGAGGGAGGTCCCAGGTTCAGGTCCCATGACCAACAAATTCTCCCTGTTGGCCCCTTGAGCACAGCCCTTAACTGCTAAGATATATAATGAGATAAAATATATAAGTCTCTCTGGATAAGGGCATCTGCTAAATGCAAATTTTAAACTATTTTTTAAACGTAAGAATGTTTTTAAATGTAGGAATGTATATACACTTCAATTCAAAAATGTTTAAAAAATGTATATACTTCAATAGCGTAAAAAAAAAACTTGAATTGAATTATGTTTAGTATTATGTTTCGTCCAACGATGTCAGTAGTCGAACCATCGTGGATGTTATCACGTGTCTGTTGGCCCGTAATAAAATAAGAGAGGCATATATTTTTCATGTTGAAGTGTCTAAACAAACATAGACTTAAAACACAAATACAGTACTCGAATCGCCGCACCACAGTGACATCTAGTGGTCAATCTACAGAGTGCAAACGTTACAATAATGTTACAATAGGTTATAGACAGATACACATCCTCACATTCGATTCTGACGCACACTAATAAGTGACATTAACTACATTAGCTATGTTTGTAGGGACACTATTTCTTCAATCCAATTGAAATCATTTTGACACATAGTGATGAAAATTACAATGTCACAACATTTGCCTTAACAGCATTAAACATACAGTACTTCCTTATCTCACTGTCAGTTGCTTTATTAATCATATATTATTCATATACACCAGCAATATCAGGTCACAATATAGGAATATAAAATTGTGTTATGAATTATTATAATTATATGTTCATAATTAATGTTATAAAAGCTTTGAGTGTATTATGTTGGTTTCAGGTTTGGTGTGTTTAGCTATGTCAGTTAAGAACGTTTGGCTTTTTCAAGGTTGTGGGGTCCAGTGTATTATGCTTTCAGAGGACCCAGAATTCCCAGTGCCCCTGCAAAATAAGTGTTTTACACCACCTCCTTGATTTCAATTGAAAAATGAATCCTGATTGTGCCAGATATGGTTAAACTCTTCCAGCTGAGGTGGAAAAAAGCATTTTTATTCTGAGTTGTCTGTTATTTGATTGTTAGTGAGATATTAGGCTCCATGTTAATACAGCTATTGTGTAGCATGAAAAGCTCACAGCTGATGGCTATGTATAAATTGCCACACTGAAAGAGAATTGTATCATTAAATATCTCGCCAAAGATATTTGGTCAAATTTCAGTCCAGGCCCTGGTTAGTCTTTTAAGGAGATTTGTTCTGAAATCCTGTGTTGTCTCAAAGATGTTTCTGTACTTATAACATGTTGTTGTAAGTTGTTGTTGTTGTTGTTGTTGTTGTTGTTTTTATTGATCCTGAAATGCACTTTCTTCTTGTGAAAATAAAGTGTTACTACAGGAAGTTCCCACCATCATGCGTCACTGTAGAGAGAGGATGAGTGGTACCTGGTTCTCCTCCTGATGTTTTCACCTTGGATTTATCAAACCATAGAGTCATGTATATGGTATATGCATGACATGTATATGTCTCTTATCTGCTCCCTGATTACTCTTCAAATAAAAAGTCCTGATGGTTGTTTGGCATGTATCTTATCTTCTCACAGGTTCTTGGTTGCCACCCCACCTGATGGCCAGGTCTAAGCAAAGTCTGTGCCTCCGAGCCACCACTTCCATTAAAGAATCCAAGTCGGTCTGTGCCTCTTTGCATGCAACATATTTCTGTCTCACAATGCAAAAAAATATGTTTTACTACTGAAGTATAAAAAGACCCTTTACAATGGTAAAACAATTATGTTCTTTGCAACTTTTAAAGCTCCAGAATTGTTTTGTACTCTTTCCAAGATATGTCTCTTGATAGCAAACAATGCTAGAGGGCAGTAGCAAATGGGATGAAATCACTTAGCTAAAGAAAAAAAAAGGAAGACATTACAATCTGCATAGGTGACCCCACCCTTAGCCAGTAGTGATGTTATTTTACAATTTACATTACAATTTTCTTTTGGGATTAATAAAGTACTCTAGCAATCTATTAAACATTAGGACAATGTGCTAAACAATGATTATGATGATGAGCATCACAAACTTTGATTTAAGCTGGATGCTTGACCTGTCCATGTATCTGTCTGACCCAGTGAAATGTTTTCGTATGATTTGCCAATAACACTGGTCAGCAATACTTGGTGTCCCACAAGTCTCCACACATGGGGTACAGTATGTTAGGATCAACAGTTCTTGAGTTCTTGGATCCTGTGGCCTAAGTCATCCTCATACCCGTTCTAACTTGATTTTTACCACGTGGGGGTACATGACACCATGATGTACCAGGAAAAGATAAAGCACAAACATTGTTTAAATGGCAACTACATTGCCAAAAACAAAAGGGATTAAATCTCATTCGCATAGGGACTTTTAAGGAACCATAAAGTATGCGCTGTACACTAGTCAGAATGCAGTCACTCACAGGGTTTATCTGATTGGCTGTCTGCCCACACACCCACCGCTAATAGGAACTGTGAAAGACCTCACCATTGCAGCGATTTCCGCACATGCGCCATAGCAACATTGACCCTCTGAATCAATGAAACGACACATGAAGTGGTTAAATTATTTTTCTGTTTGGTCAAACTCGTATTCTGCAACTCCTCTATCTAACTCTATCAGTGTGCCGAGCGCCAGCGTTAGTTTGTAAACCAGTGTGCTGAAACATTGACGCTTTCAAGATGGCTGACTCACTGCGCCGCGTGACCCGCTTTGACCCCACTGACGCAACAGACGCAGATGACGTCCAGACGTTGCACCGTTTCTGGGTCAGACTTGGAGTCCTGTGGGTGTCTTTCAGCTAACTCGAGGTTAGATTCCTTATTTGATATTACGTATGGATTGTTTCCTTTGCGTACGTCGCGCGCGCTAGATTGTTTGACGTTGTAAGTTGGATTTACATCAAGTTCAGTCATGAGTTAGCTGGCTAGCTAAACTCAATTTTCCTAGATACCAGGATGCAGAATCCACACGAAACATTAACTCACTCAAAATTAATATTAATATTATGTTCGTATGCTCGTATGAATATAATGAAAATAATTAGCTAAACTGGTCTAGCTGAATATCAGATTTATTTTGTAAATGCTCAATTTCATTTGTGTCAGCCAGAATATTTCAACTCCAGTGTAATTTTTAACTAATGTTCAGTTTAAACCTTATTAACAGAAACCATGATTATGTAAAATTCATGTGAATTGCTAAACTTTATAACCCCTGAGTCAGTCTGCAGTGTGTGTGCTGTAGTTGGGTAAAAAGTGTTTGCTTGTTACCCAACACTGTGTGTACCGTTCTTTACAAAAAATCAGCCTAAAACCCCTGCAAGTAGACTTTGGTATTTGGTATTTCGGTATTTACGTCCACATGCCATCTGGCACATCGGGTGACATATACTCCCGACACAGTAGATATATTAAGGGGTCGGGTTGCCAGCTTGACCCCTGATTGTCATTCACACACTACGGGCCATGACAATTATCCCAACCTGCATGTCTTTGGACTGTGGGAGGAAACTAGAGTACCCAGATGAAACCCACCAAGCACAAGGAGAGCATGCGCCCCAAGGCGGAAATCGATCCCAGCCCCTGATACGTCATGGTGTCATGTACCCCCACGTGGCAAGGCGACGACTAAGCCACCATCCCCACCGCCCAGAAGACTTGAGCATGTTATTTGATGTGCATTTGATTCGAAACTGTAACCACACATACATGTTTTTTTTTTCCTTTACAGAGCTGTCCACTATGGCGTTAAGGAGAGTATGTTGTCTACTTGGCAGACCGCAGAGATGTGTGTTGACTTCAGGGTTGAGGGCTCAGAGCACTGTAGCCCAGACTCAGAAAGGTGAGTGTGTGACAAGACTCAGATGGTTTCATATTTTTAAGTATATTCTGGCAAATGTGAGCGCACAACAACTAAGTGCTGCGTCACACGCTTAAGAAGACGCCAAAGGGATGTGAATATTTTACCGAAAAAAATTGAACAAACACAATAGTGAGATATGCAAGCACAAAGATTAAAATCAAAATAATATAGCAGTGTATAAATGATTTAAGATACACTTTAAGGTGGAAACCAAGTGATTAGCCCAGGTAAGGTTCTCTTATATGGGAATTATTGAAAATTTTAATGTTTGTTTTCTTAAGCTTAGCTTGAATCGTGAAACATACAGTATGATATACGGGTCAAGCGTTTGGACACAGGTTTGGATTTATTTTCTAAATTCCAGAATAATACTGGATTTTTTTAAAACTATGAAATAATATATATGGCATAATGTAATTACGTTATAGCAGCAACAACAATAGTCAGTTGTTATTTTAAGACACAAAGGTCAGCTGTTGTGGAATAGTTCTTGAAAAACTGTATTGTCAAGTGCATTTGCAAAATCCATCGTGCACCCTGATGAAAATGGCTCTCAGAAAGACCTTCCCAGGAAAGCAAGACCAAAACTTTCCTCTGCTGCAGAGAAGTTCATTTAGAGTTGCCAGGTATAGAAATCACCAATTAACAGCATCTCAGATTAGAGCCGTTATGAAGGCTTTACAGATCATGAGTAGCAAACACATCTCAATATCATCTGTTCAAAGTAGATTATTGCATATTTTGGATGCCTTCAGCATTGTTTTGCAAAGTAGAAAAAAATAAAGACAGGAAAGACCTTGGAAATAGAAGGGCTATCCAAGCTTTTGGTTGGTAGTGTATTTCTCTCGTATTCAGGATAAAAGCTCATTAGGTCCATTGAAATAGGTTTTGGGTTTGGAATGTCTATTATTGTGGTTAAGCTTCAGATTGTACTTGAATAATATCTTTCCTAAATGTCTTTAATCAGGATAGTATTCATACGTCCATGTATTTCATAATACTCATAATGCTTTTCAGAGTCACAGAAGGGTGGCGAGAAGAAGCAGGTCAAAGCACGTGAGTTTCATTCTATTATTTATGTTATATGAAGAGTTATCTAAATGTTTATTTAATATAAACTTTTATATTTATCTTAATTTACAGAATAGTGTGGCTCATTTCTTTCTTTATTTATTTTATTTATTTATTTATTTATTTATTTATTTATAATTTACAGAATAGTGTGGCTCATTTCTTTCTTTATTATATTCTTTAATTAATGGGATTAATGTACTATGACTGGTTTATACAAAATGTTCTCAGTGACATTCTGAGCTAGTGAGCTAGGATGAAACGAGGATAAGTTTTTGACAGAAGCAGCAAAACACTTCTGCAAGTCGTTCAAGGGCGTCAGCCTAAATGCTGTAAAAGTAATCATAATAAAAAAGGCAATTTAACCGTGACAGTATATTCTAAATTGGAGTAATCCAAATTGTGAGCGCACATTATATTCAAAGTCGAACAAGTCAAGGTTTACTTTATTCTATATATGTTTTTTTTTTTTTTTTTGCATTCGGAGAACTAGAATACTACATATAAAATACTATATAATAATGACATATGTTGTCCGTATGTTTGGCCACCACTGTATAGATTAACTGTTAAATTAATTCTTTTTTTTAAAAAAATTATTACTATTAAATTCCAGTTTGTGTAGCCATGTTATAATTTCAAAGTAAAATAAAGAACGAATGAATGAACATGCTTTTCATCTTCGATTAGCTAAATAAATTAGTTGATGAGTTCCTAATAGCTCTTTGTTTGTGCTCCTGACATTCTGATTCTCCTCCACATCCCTTCTCAGTGAAAGCACAGTTTAACTGGCGTGATGCCCTTAACCTGGAGAGTCTGCTGACGGAGGAGGAGATCATGATCCGAGACACATTCCGCACCTACTGTCAAGAGAAACTCATGCCACGCATCCTGATGGCCAATAGGAATGAAGGTAAAAGCACGAAGAATGGGTTTTCAGCTCATTCTCTCATTTTGCATATCTGCATTTATCCTGTTTTGTGTTAATCATCCAAAATGCCATTTTTTGTTTAAATCTAGTTTTCAATCGTGAGATTTTGAACGAGATGGGTGAGCTAGGAGTTCTGGGGCCAACCATTAAAGGTAGGGGTAAAAGTCCAATATAAAATACACACTCCATAAAACAATAATATTTCATATAAAACCTGACGAAACTTTGTCCTCATAACAGCTCAAATAAACATCTCTCTGAAGTCTGTGTACTTCATATAAAATGTCATATCGCATTTTGGGTTTATATTGTGTTTACCGCTTCAGTTTATCCCTCTTGTTCTGTGCTTCCTTCTGGTCCAGGCTACGGCTGTGCTGGAACGAGTTACGTGGCGTACGGACTGATTGCGCGTGAGGTTGAGAGAGTGGACAGCGGGTATCGCTCAGTGATGAGTGTGCAGTCTTCCCTGGTCATGCACCCAATCAATGCCTATGGCACAGAAGAGCAGAAGGAGAAATACCTCCCCAGACTGGGTAACACTGCAATGCCAAACACCGACTACAACACCAATCAAATTCATAGTAGACAATGACTTGAAGCACTGGATTGGATTAATTTTTAGCTTCAAAATTCCAATTTTTTATTTTTATTTTTTTTAAGTCTAGTAAATGCGTGATGTTTGGGCATTAATGGCTCAAAAACTAGGCTTCTCACCTTCTACTGTATGTGGAAGGCCCTGGTTCGCCCTGGCCCTGGTCACTGGATGCAGGATATCCTTAGTTCTGGTCCCAAGCCTGTTTAACTTTATTGTCTCATGTGCAAAGCTAGTGAAATACATAATCCTTATGGAATTGTACAAAAATGAGCAAGAGCGAGAGCAAGATAAAATACATTTTAAGGTATATATATATACAGCAATAATATGTGCAAATATTAATTAAAAAACAAATGCTAAATGCTATGTAGCAAAATTAATGTACAATACTGTGGAAAACACCTCATCTCACATTCCTCCATATGAAATTAAATGCTATAGATTAAATTAAAGAAATGGGCAAAAATGTTTTACTGTGACAGGCTTTGAAGTACCAAAACATAGCATTCAGACAAACTTCAGCAGTAATCTCATTCCCCCTCTCGTCTGTTCCAACCATTCAGCCTTCAGTATCACCAGTATAACAGTATAATCACCAGCCTGAACATCTGTCATCACCTGCACCTGTTTCTTATTGGTTCATGCCTTAAGTTAGATGTTTTTAATGCTTGAATGATTCATAGGTCACTGTGTGGCTTAGCAAACTGCTAACTGAAACTGCTCAGGGTACAGGGACTGGACAGAAAATGAGAGCCAAAAGGGTCCTTCAGGAAGCCTGTAGAACTATTCCTCAAGACTACATAAAAAAAAAAAACAGGAAAGTCTGGCTCTTTAAAAGAAAATTATGAAGAAATGAGGTGTGGCTCAAGTTTTTTTCAAACTACTGTATAATTAAAACAGCATCCCAAATTACAGTCCTCTTTTATTGTCCCATGTCATTAATTACCATTCACATGAATGACTGTGTGTTGACACAACAGCACGGGGAGAGATTTTGGGCTGCTTTGGCCTGACTGAGCCCAACCACGGCAGCGACCCTGGCAGCATGGAGACCAGAGCCAAGTATAATGCATCCAGGCGAACCTTCACCCTTACAGGATCCAAAACGTGGTGAGTATAAAGTTTAACACCACCCACTTTTACCATATTTATAATGTAAATCCTGGTTTTATTGTTTGGTGTTATAAAGATTCAGTAGCGGGCAAAGTCTGTGGTGAGGTCTGTTAATAGGTTTGGTTAAACTGCTATGTGATGAGTAATCCATCTGCAGTAAACTATCATTATACCATGACTTTTTGTCAGGATATATATAAATAGGCAGAGGATCATATTACTGCCTAGCACACTACAGACACTACGGACCAAAACGTTTCTAGTGTAAGCTAGTTTTTCTAGCTGCCTTTCCAGAGTAATGTTTTTGTTTAAATTAAATCAGGGATTGATTAGTGAATGTAATTCTTTCCTAAGAAAAACACAATTTGAAACACAGAGCTGTTTACTTGTATTTGCAGAGGTCCACCACACACAGGTCAGTGAACTAACAGTGAATATCCAGATAAACATGATGATGTTGATTCTATTTGTCCATGAGAGGGCAGTATTTTCTAACTTTATGACTGATTTCCTTGTCTGCGCTCATGTGAGAACAGCACTCCTGGAATGATCTTTATTGATGGGCTGAGGATTCAAAAGAGTATGTGGTATACGTGTTTGAAATCCTCAAATTATGTGAGGAGTAATCTCTCCCTCCCCCCCCCTCTCTCTCGTCAGGATCACAAACTCTCCTGTGGCTGATATTTGTGTGGTGTGGGCCAAGTGTGACGATGGTAAGATACGTGGTTTTATTCTGGAAAGAGGCATGAAAGGTCTCAGCACCCCTAAAATCGAGGGTAAGTTCTCGCTGCGTGCCTCCTCCACCGGCATGATCATCATGGATGACATAGAGGTGCCAGAGGAGAACCTGCTGCCCAACACATCTGGACTTGCGGTGAGCATACGACACCCTGGATGAGGGTCCTCTAGGTTGTCTGTTCTAAAAATCAGATAACAGTGCTTTGCTATGTACTGTATACAATAGAAATTATTTGAATCTCATTTTTATCATTACAAAGGGTCCATTTGGCTGCTTGAACAACGCTCGCTACGGGATCGCCTGGGGAGCGCTAGGAGCAGCAGAGTTCTGCTTCCATGCAGCACGTCAGTACACAATGGACAGGTAAGAACATCACTTATTATGATCGTGTAGCTGTTCAGGTTTTTTTTGTATAAACATCAAACATCTCATGTTTTCGTATGTACAAGGATCCAGTTTGGGGTTCCACTGGCCAGAAACCAGCTGATACAGAAGAAGATGGCAGACATGCTAACGGAGATAACGCTCGGCCTGCAGTCCTGTCTGCAACTGGGCAGGCTCATCGACCAGAAGAAGTATGTCCATCTGACAGATTTTTTTAAAGCAGTTCATAACGTTCTTTGAGGATGTTTAAAAGTACAACTTAAAGACCATTAAACATATTTTTTTCACTGAAATATTGAGATTCTGGTGCTAAAAGTTTGGTTGCCGCTTTGGATCCGTATTGCTGTGAGAAGATTGTGGTAGTCTGTTACATTGAGATCGCAGGAGAACATGCCAAGCACAGTTGCAAGTTTTTCAGTAGGAGAATAATTTTACACAATCTGATTTTTTTTTTTGCACTTGCAAGCAAAAGACCAAAAGTCAGTTTTCTTGCTCAATATCTTCCAGTAACGTTTAGTATTATTCTAATTAAAATCCTGCATTATGACATTAGCTAGTTAGTAGTCTTTGGTGTTAGAATAAAAATTGGAAGCTGATCGGTTAGAGCAAAGTATACACATGAGAAGATAGAAAAAGTGGACAGACTAAAGGAGTATAATGCTGCATCGATCTCCTTACATAAAAGCAAGGGCCAAATCTCAGAGGCACCATTATCAGCAAGGAGTCAAACAGCATTGTGTAGGAAACAGTAAAAATAAATCATTATGTCAATAAAAGAAGGTTACAGTCAACTCAAAATAAATCTTGAATAAATAAAGATTACACATTAGTTAAATAGATCAATATGCAGTTTATTCAGGGGTATTTTCTTTTTCAAATATACTGTAAGAACCATACTCAACAATTTCAATTTTATCCAGCTTGGTGTCTGAAAACAGTGTTTGTTTGTTTTTTTATCTTTTTTTTCCTGTGTCCTGTTTGACCCTTTAAAGAGCAAGTCCAGAGATGATCTCCATGCTGAAAAGGAATACCTGTGGGAAGGCCCTGGACATCGCCAGACAGGCGCGAGACATGCTGGGTGGCAACGGCATCGCTGACGAGTACCACATCATCCGCCACGTCATGAATTTGGAGGCCGTCAACACGTATGAAGGTCGGTGGATATTTCTTGATTTCTTGATCAAACTGCTAAGCTTCATGACACAGTTATTTGAAAAGCTCGTTAAATCCTATTCTACCATCACAGTAGACTTGGATTATACTTAAAACATGGATATTTCTATGGATGCAGTGGCTAAAAATGTGGCAATGTTTACATGTTCATGTGCACGTGCAGTAGCATGGAGATGTTGTATGAATGAAGTGGACGTTAAAAGTGATTATAAGGGTGCCTGAAGTTGGGAGGCTTCCACTCATCAGTTTTAGTTATTACACACGTCAATTTCAATACATAACACTGTGTTCAGCAGGAGATTGCATGTCCTCCCACAGGATAAAGACATGCAGATTAGGCTAATTCACATTCCCAAATGTGATTGTATGTGCATATACAGTACAGTATGTGTGCCCTGAAATAGATTTGTACCCTGTCCAGGGTGGATCCCACCTAGTGCCCGGAGTCCCCTGCGATAGGCTCCAGACTACCCCGCGCAAGGGAATATAGGATATGCGGTACAGGTTCAGGTGTATCTAATATGTGGAACGAAAATGAACATTGTGTTCTGGAATTAGCAAGAAATAAATTTTGCATGTAAGACTGCATAATTTAAACTAATACTGACAAGCAGTGGCTTTTTCTCCCAAACATGATGTGTTAACTGTAAATATTTTTTTTAAAAGTGGTTGAACAAAGCTACACATCTCTTTGTTGTTGATGGTTTTCCTATCAAAGCACTTCTCATCACCTTTCATTCCTTACATGTAAGCCCAGCTATATGTCCCTTGCCCTATTGAGGTCCATATATTTAATTTTACTTTTTAACCTTACATAAAACATACTACTTTGGTTTATATAATAGATGTTTAGAAACGTTTTCCATTTCTGATTTTGCAGGTACTCATGATATCCACGCTTTGATCCTGGGCAGAGCCATCACAGGACTGCAGGCGTTCACTGTGGAGAAGTAAATCACTAATCCGCTAACCAAAACAGTGCTGCATTAGAATTACGAGGGACGTTCAAGTCACACTGGAACGTTTGATTGCACAAAATACAGAAAACTACTTTAATTTCTCTATATAATTCCCTGCTACACTCAACATTCTCAGCGTTTCACTAGTGCTTGGATACCATCAAGGTAGAAAGGTTTCTCAGTATGCAGAGCCATGATCAGACTGCCCGATTAACTTCTGATATGCTGGCCTCACCCCTTCATTCACAAGAGATATCAATACAAGTTCCGAATTGACTTGAACGCCCCTCGTACATTGAAGGCTGCTGGCTTGTGTAGAAAAGAACGAATTACTGCGTGGAATTGATGGTTAAAGTGAGAATGGGTGTTTTTCATTGTGTTAATTGTCTATTTACTGTAAGTAATTGGCTTAGTCAAACTGAAATTTTAAGTTCATCTTTATTTTAAGAAGAAATATATTTTTGTACTTGGAACATAAATCAATAACGACTTGATTCTGTATGTATAGTACACTGCCTGGACAAAAAAAGTTGCACATGCTAAATATTTAATTTAATCACCTTTAGCTTTGATTACAGCGCACAATGTGGTGGCCAGTTCATGTTTGAAAATGATTCCTTATGCTCCCAGAACCACTCTTTCACAATTTGAGTTCTGTGGTTTTCTTATGGCAACTTCAGTTCAAAGTGTTTAAGTGATCGCCTTTCAAATTTTTTTTTCAACCACATTTCCACAAAGTTTATAATGTGTTGGAGGATCCAAATCTCCTTTGCTTGATGCAGCGCGATTATTTATCCCCTCTGAAATTGCACCTTTTTCTTTGGCCAAGCAGTGTATAACACCAGTTTAAAAGCAGTGAGGAAGAGGACATGATCATTCTGAATACACAATAAATTCAGGAAGTTTTAAAATGTTATAATCTGTACGAATATCAAAAAACTGAATCCAGTGAACTTAAGCTAGAGTGTGCAGGTGTTTTGACACTAATTATGTCGTTGTTTTATGAAACAGATTATGCTGTTACAATGGTTTATTAAATGAGCATATTTCAGTTATGCACAGTTAAACTGTATTTTGTTTTCAAGTTCCTGTAAATTTTAGCCATTACTTGCAGTGCAGCTGACCGTGGAATCAAGTACTTTCTTGATGCAAGTTAAAGCTGATGTTATATCACAATTGTTTGGTTTGTAAAGAAGAAATTAAACATTGCTCGAAACAATGTATTTTATTTTGGATTCATTGAAAAAAAAAGTTTAAAATATAAAACCTGTAACACCCATCTTTAAATAAGTGTGATCTGTTTTAATCTGGCCTGACTAGTGCCATTTGCTTGCTATGACACTAACTTTGGTAATCACTGACTCACACAACTGGGCAGGGTGTGTGAATGAAATTCTAAACTTGTCCATTTTTAAACTAAATTGTAAGTTAAAATTTTAATTATGCATATATGAACATACATAGGAGTGCTAAACTAAAAAATCCTAATCTTTCCTATTTTTCACAATTATTAAAATATTGAGTGAGCCTTCATCTTCCTGGATCATACACTTTATATTTAGGATATAAATACAGTACTTTTATCTTGGTAGAGATGAATAAGTTTATACTGCATTTCAGGGACCCTTCTTTCAAAGGTCTATCTTGATATGTGCCACATATGTACATCCATTTGTCAAGAATTTGATTAGAGATGCCTCACTGTTTTTTCGCTTTTGCCATTTTTTCATTTCCCCAAATTCCAAAAATTTGTGGACACATGACCAACACATACATATGGGGTTTTCCCCCAACTATGGATATTATAGCAGCAAAGGATTAAATCTGGAACAGGGTATTCCAAAAGAACGTATTGTTGAGATGGTCAAGTTACTCCAAACCTTCGGCTCATTAGTGCCCGTTAAATTTCCCTGTATGGAAACACAGCCTTACAGTACATACACCGTCCACTTGGTTAAGTGCCAGACAGGGTGATGTGAGGATTTCGCATTCTGTTGATTTTCTGGGATTCTCACACAACATAGCACTTGAGCTGAATTGTGCCAAAAACAAACAATTTAAAACAAGAGATTACATTTTTTTTCATCACTGTGTTGTGAACAGATTCTGGCAAATTATATATTTTTTTAGAACACTTTCCCATTGTGGAGCGTTTACTCTTTTTCCCAAGCGTATTTGTAGCCGTGTACTACATGAGAGATGGCTTGAAAACAAAGTGAAGTCCACTTGAATATAACGCATGTAAACACAGGTTCAAGTATATTTCATAAACCCATGAAACTTGTGCATAAGATATTGTAATCTGATGCTAAAAACTAATGGTAAAGCTTTTGTATTGGACTATCGGATTCATTGAAACTGACTGAACTTCAATAAGCTGTAAATTTGCTCTGCTAAATCATAATTCAGCAACTAAATTCAGTAAGTAAAATGTATGATTTTTCCACCAATAATATGGTGTTGAGAGATCTATATTTTCTTTGGATATGGGATCTCATTTTTCTATTAGTTTTGAGATTACTCTAGTTGATGACTGTGGGTGTAGTGACAGGAAAAAATCTAATTTCCTAAAGGTGCAGTACTCTGGGATTTTGAGGATTAACATATTATCTTGCTCACTTTATGGATGGCTGATTGTCTATATTTGGAGAATAGCTCATTGTGCTATCCGCAAAAATGGATAAAAATCAAAAGGAAACAAATATGTTATAGTCTATATAGACTTTAATAAAAACAAAGTTCAAAAGATAAATATACATTTTCTGAATAATACATTTTCCAATTCTTCACTCACTCACCTGAAGAACATGTTTATTATAAATTTATGATGGAGTCTCTTGAATTCATCCATCTTTTAAAAAAAAACACTACTACACTCACACACTACACTCTTTATAAACTGGATGCTGGAAAATTACTTGCAGTCATGCTACCACTTCCTACCTTTGTAATAAGGCATTTCTGTTATAATAACGAATTATACTACTTTGTTCTGACTGTCATAGCACACGTCTGGTGCTGTGGACGTATTTTAGGAACTCTCGATGTGTATCTACTGGCCCGGGGTTTGCTGCAGACCCTTGTTAATGGTTGCCAGTGTCTGGCTGGCTCTCTGAAGCTCCAAGCCGAGCTGACTGCTGCGCTCCAACACTTCTGTAAGCTCTGTGAGCTTCATCTCCATCTCTTGGCTGTGTTTCTCATAATACTCAAACATCTGCTCCTTCACCTGCTGGCACATCTCACTCACCTCCACCATCACACACAAACACAAACTTGAGGTGTCAAAATGAGCATATAGGAATCAGTCCTATTTGACTAGACACAGACTAACCCTCAACAAAAAGGCTCTTGGTTAATTTGATCGATGCTTTTACATAAAGCAATGTTACAAGCTAGAATGCATATTAGTAAATATACTTAAATTTTTAAAAGAATTGACTGTATATTTATTTTAAATGTGCTTTCAGGGCAGTGGTGCGCTGCGTAGCATTTCCTGCCTCACAGCTCACAATTTCAAGGTTTGGCAGGTTCTTGCCACGTTTGTGTGGGTTTCCCAGGTTCTCCAGTTTCCTCCTACTGTCATAATGGATGGTGGATTGCTTCCAATTCTCTCAATTCTGCTCCAGATGTGTCCAGGAAAGGCAAGTGTTTCCTGGAAAGTGTTGCCAGGAAAGAATCTGTCACTATTGCAGTCCAAACCAGGAGAAAGTGCTTACAGAAGATCAATGAATGGGCTTACACACTTGAGAAGGTTGCACAAGAACATTTATCTCAATAATGTTAAATCTCAAGTGGTTCTTGGCCTTCTTATGTCGCTTGTTTATTTATATGCTGCTTTGCTAAAAAAAGATTCTCCAAAGTCAGTTCAATCCTGAGCTCGTTTTACTGTCTGTGTGGAATTATATTTCCTTGACTGCTTTGGTTTCCTACATAATCGTTGTACACATTGTACCTCCAGTAGGTACACTGGGTACTCTAAATTGTTATATCTGTGTGTGCATAAATGTATGAGCGTGTGTGTGTACTTTGATTCTTGCTATGAATTGAATTCCTTCTGCCTCCAGTTCAAATTATGTCTTTGTCCTTCACTATATTTGACAAAGCATGATAAAGGAGGATCCAGTAGCATGACACAGCCCTTGCTTGTTTTGTTTTTATAGTTATTGATTTCCATCTTCTGTCTTCAGATCATCTGCTTTCTCCAGTTCAATTAAATCTTTAAAGGCCAACTTGCCCTTCTAAATAAATGAGGTTTTCTCAAAAAGTTATTGCAAAGTAATACACAAACCTCTTGACATATACATATACTCCAGGGATATTCGTAGATAACCAAATAATGTTGGACGCTGGCCCTCCAGGACTGAAGTTTATGAAGATCCTTGGTGTATATGAATATAAGAAACTTGATATACACCTTTGCCTTTCACTATGGCTGCCTACCTTGAGGAACATGTATCTGAAACTAATAGACAGGGTGGCCTAAAAGTCTGGATCCATAGGCATGTCCTTTATTTTAAATGTAGATTTTTTAAATTATTATTATTTAGAGCTAAGAAGCCCCTTAAACCAACAATACAAGAACAAACAAACCTAAGTCAACTCTACACTTTATACATTCACGAGGTTTTGAACCCGGACCCTGGAGGTCCAAGGCAACAGTGCTAACCACTAAGTCACCACCATTTGAACATTTAAATTTAAGTAAATGTATGTCCACCTATGTAAGATTTTAAAGCCACCTGTATTTTCCCAAAACACATGGGGTGAAAACAATGTAAATTCCAATGAAGCAAGGCAAGGCAAGGTATGCCCTTGTGTAATCTTTTGTACAATGCTAAAGATCTTTGTAGCATGTCATACTTGCTTGGTGGAAGCAGAGATATTTATTTCCTTAGCATCAAACATGTAGATGTTATTTCAAGGTGTTCTTTCACAAACTGAGACTCTACATGAAAGTCAATACCTTCTTCATTAACTTTTCCTCAAAGCTGTTCATAAGTTTCTGGTCCATTGCTCGACTCTGGTTGATCCTCTCTATAAGGCCTTGTGCTTTCTTCCCAATTTCATCTATTCTTGTGTTACTAGGGGTTGGGACGACACCCTCATCCACCTCACTAATTGGTGAACTTCTGTATGAGATATTTATGCCTGAATCCTCACTTTGAATTTTTTTAAAAGAAAAAGACAGAGAAAAGGAAGGAAACATTTACCCTGCAATGTTAAACATAAAATGAAAATACAATGGATAAAACACAAAGGAAAATAAGATATTATTCAAGATAAGATATAATATATAAGATATTTATTTATTAAAGAACAACACATCATAATTTTAAAATTAAAGGCATTCATGTCAACCTGGGATTGCATCATGAATGAAGGCAAAATTTTTTTTTACAACAGACTTCAAGCACAGTATAGTGATGAGACTCAGCTGTAGTAAAACATTTGAATGCTGCAAATGTTTCAAACAAGGCCATACATCCATGAACATCGATCCCGGCTGAGATGGCCCACTACAGTCAGTTATGTGAACAATCGTTGAGTGGAACACCTGATACTTGAAAATATGACAGATAAATAAACTCCATTAAAGGTGTTCCTGTAAGGCCATTGTTTCAGACATGAAGCAGGAAGTCTGATCATAGGTCTAGCTTACTGGAAAAACTTTCTGACTGATGGTATCCAAAATGGGATAAGTGCATTAGTATAGAAAGGGATTATATAGAGAAATCCATCCATCCACTAGGGACCATGGAGGCCCATGGAGGTCCATGGTGACCACTGTATTTATGGTCAGTAGTGCTGTTATAGAAAAGAAAATCAACACCTTCTGAGTAATCACAATTTTAAAAAATATGCTGATGTATAATAAGTGGCAATAAAAAGAATTTATATTAAGAATATCAACTAATTTAAAAATGATTAAGGCCCACACATTCTTTAAAATTAACTAGATTGTCACATCTGTGCCACCTCAGTCCGGGAGAGAGAGATCGGGTTCACCGGATTACTGAGCCGGCGCTTTGTCCCCCCCTAGTGTGTCTACGTGTGTATTTGTTGTCATTGTTTAAATCAAATCAAAGTTCACCTGTGTCTTCCCTGTGTGTCTCTATTTAGGCCGGCCGAACCCGTACACACCTGTCCGTTCACCGTCGTGCACACCTTGTTTTCTATGTCTAAGAGTCTTACAAAACTTGTTCGTATCTTCTCTCCCCCCAGGACTGAGGTATATCGGCAGGGCGAGGCTGGCAAGCGACCTAGTTCAAGGTCGCGGCTGAGGGAAGCTCAGCCATACTCCGTTCACGTTTATCTTTCCAGTGGAACTTTTGTATTTCATAAGGACGACGTCGTCACTACCAGCCTGCCTGCGTCATACCCAGCCTGGGGAGTGTTATTTTTGTTTGTTTTCTTTTGTGTTCCGTGTTTTTTCCTTATTTGAACTCCAATAAAGAGAACGTGTTTGTGCACCCTGCGTTTGCGTCCGCCTACAGTACTTGAGTCATGACAGATGAACGGACCCCACAGGACGCAGCAGGGATCCCCCTGCCCGAAGACGACCCCCCAATGTACGAGTACCTCCGGTGCCAGCAACGGGAGATTGACGGCCTGGCGCGAGCGGTACACGACCTCGCCTGTAGCGTGAGTCAGCTCGCGACAGCCCGACCTCCCTCGTCTCCTACGCCTCGACGCTCCGCGCCGTCCCCGCCCCGCTCGGCTCCTCCGGAGAGATACGCGGGGAATCCGGAAGGATGTAAGCGGTTCCTCATGGCCTGTGAGCTCTACCTCGCTGATTTTCCAGAGCTTGCTGAACAGAAGAAGATCAGCTTCATCACTCAGCAGCTCACCGGACCAGCCATGGACTGGGCCGCAGCAGTGTGGAGTGCGGGGGGGGACGCTACCACCAGGTACGATAGGTTCATCCACGCCTTTCGCGCGGTTTTTGACCATCCCGATCACGGCAGGTCGGGAGAACAACAATTGCTTAGGCTGAGGCAAGGCACCAACACTGTGGCCGACTACGCAGTCAAGTTCCGGATCCTAGCCGCGGAAAGCGGGTGGTGCGAAAAAAGCTTGTTAGCCAGGTTTCGAGAAGGACTGCAACCAGAGATCCACCTAGAACTCTCGTGCCGCGATACAGGCATGGATCTAAACGAGTGCATCAGCCTGGCTATCAAGTTGGACCAGCACCTCCGCGGCCACCGGCGCCACACCCCCTCGAGGGCACCGGGGGGGGGGGGGGTCCGAACTACGGAACCGCGCCGGCCTCGGCCAAGCACCCCGACCTGAACCGCGCGAGGGGGCGAACCCCGAGCCGATGGACATGAGCACGTCTCGCCTGTCAGCCCAGGAGAGGCGGAGGAGAATGACTGAGGGGTTGTGTTTGTACTGTGGGGGGGGAGCGGCACCGAGTCAGCACTTGTCCCTTACTCAAAGTAACGTCTCACACACCACCGCGCACCCATCATCCTTTTTGTTTACAAGCTTTATTGTCTTTTAATAACTCTGATGTGTCTGTTTTCCCCCTTATAGACTCGGGTTCGGCCGGAAATTTCATCTCCCCATCTATCCTTTCCTCGCTGCGAGCTCCCGTGTCGAAGCTTCCGTTGCCGATCACAGTGAAAGCTCTGGATGGCAAACAATTAATTCATTCGCCCGTTGAATATATCTCCGCGACCCTTCGATTAGCTTTCCCCGGTCATACCGAGGAGCTAAAATTTTTTGTGCTGCCTCGGATGAACCAGTCCGTCGTGCTGGGCCTCCCATGGCTCAGCTTACATAACCCGAATTTTGATTGGGCCAGGTCACGCATCACATCTTGGGCACCGCGATGCGCTAAAACATGCACGCCGGCTGCATTGTCGGTCCTAACCACATCAATAGAGAGTCCGCAAGCACTAGTTTCGGTTCAGGTGCCATCCGAGAACGTGAAATTCAAGGACGTGTTTAGTGTTAGGGCAGCCGCACGACTTCCCCCTCACCGACCGTGGGACTGCGCGATTAAGCTCCTGCCGGGGAAAGCACCGCCTTGCGCACGCGTTTATCCATTGTCCGTGGTGGAGACCCGGGCAATGGAGGAATACGTGAGGGAGGCTCTCCAGCAGGGACTCATCAGCAGGTCCACGTCACCCGCCTCGGCAGGTTTCTTTTTTATTGAAAAAAAAGGCGGGGGTTTACGTCCCTGTATTGATTACCGTGGGTTAAACGCGGTCACAGTAAAATATAAGCACCCGCTGCCACTGGTGCCAGCCGCTATCGACCAACTCCGAGGCGCGTCCATCTATACCAAACTCGACCTCCGCAGCGCATATAATCTCGTTCGTGTTCGTAAGGGCGATGAGTGAAAGACGGCGTTTAGCACGACGTCAGGTCATTACCAATACAACGTGATGGCTTACGGACTGGTAAAGGCACCTGCGGTGTTTCAGGGGTTCATGAATGACGTGTTCCGGGATATGTTGAACCGTTATGTTATAGTGTACCTGGATGATATCCTGGTATACTCGCGGTCATATTCCGAGCATGTCTCTCATGTGTCCGCCGTCCTTTGTCGTCTGCGCGAACACGGGCTCTATGCAAAGGCGGAGAAATGTGAATTCCACAAGAGGGAGATTGCATTTCTCGGCTACCGCATAGGACCATGGGGGGTCGAGATGGAGGTGGCCAAGGTGGAGGCGGTAAAACAATGGCCGGAACCACGGTCAGTCAAGGCGCTACAGAGCTTTCTCGGGTTCGCCAATTTCTATCGGCGGTTTATTCGGGGCTTCAGTACGATGGCAGCGCCACTCACAAGCTTGTTAAAAGGGAAACCGAAACTACTACCCGCGCTTTCACCGGAAGCGCGCACGGCATTCCAGCGCCTAAAAACAGCATTTACCACCGCGCCTATATTAAAATTACCTAACCCAGAGAAGCCCTTTGTAGTCGAGGTCGATGCGTCGGAAGTGGGTATAGGAGTGGTGCTGTCACAACGCCAGGGCCATCCCGAGAAACTCTATCCCTGCGCCTTCTTTTCCCGTAAACTAACACCTGCCGAGCGCAACTATGATATCGGCAACCGCGAACTGCTAGCAGTAAAAGCGGCGTTAGAGGAGTGGCGGCATTGGTTGGAGGGAGCTAAACACCAGTTTGTGGTACTAACTGACCATCGAAACTTGGAGTATATCCAACAAGCTAAAAGATTAAACCCTCGTCAAGCCCGGTGGGCGCTGTTCTTCACACGCTTTCATTTTTGCATAACCTATCGACCGGGATCTAAAAATAAGAAAGCGGATGCGCTATCCCGCTGTTTTCCGTTGCCGGATCAGAATTCGGACCCCGAACCTATCTTGCCCTCGTCACTCGTAGTGGCTCCGATCATATGGGACATCGACACGGAGATAGCTCAAGCGGCTCGGTCCAACCCCGTGCCGGAGGGCTGCCCCCCGGGTCGAACATATGTTCCGGAGACACTTCGCGAATGAGTGATAGTAGAGGCCCATTCTAGTCTAGCTTCGGGACACCCAGGCATCACACGCTCACTTAGACTCCTGGAACCCAAGTTCTGGTGGCCTAAGATGCACGAAACCGTAAGAACAGTCGTTTTATCTTGTGCTGTCTGTGCAACAACAAAAAAATCCCCGTTGTCTGCCCGTTGGGAAACTAATGCCCCTACCCACACCTAACAGACCGTGGTCACACATAGCAGTGGATTTTGTAACGGATCTGCCGGTGTCAAAAGGGTACACGACAGTCCTAGTAGTGGTCGATCACTTCTCTAAGGGTTGTCGCTTCGTCCCGTTTAGCTCTCTCCCATCGGCCCTCCAGGTTGCGGAAACCCTATTCGAAACAGTGTTTCGCTGCTATGGTATCCCAGAGGACATTGTTTCAGATCGTGGTCCCCAATTTATCGCTAGAGTCTGGAAAGCTTTCTTCCAGAAATTGGGGACCACCGTTAGTCTAACGTCAGGCTATCACCCCGAATCTAACGGACAGGCTGAGCGGACTGTTCAAGAACTCGGGAAATACCTCCGGGCATATTGTAGCAGTCGACAACATGAATGGGCAGACTGGCTAATCTGGGCGGAATATGCCCAAAACTCATTGTGTCACTCCGCTACCGGCCTAACGCCGTTTCAGTGTGTGCTCGGGCATCAGCCCCCGCTCTGTCCGTGGGATGCCACTCCCACCGATGTGCCCATGGTGGATCAGTGGTTTAAAGGAGCGGAAACAGTCTGGGAAAATGCACACACTAAAATCTCCCAAGCAGTTCGTCGCTTTAAAAAATTCGCCGATAGACGGCGAGTGGAAAGTCCTCCGCTCCAGGTAGGTGATCGGGTATGGCTCTCGACACGAGACCTTCACTTAAACCTTCCCTGTCGCAAACTCACCCCGCGGTACATCGGTCCTTTCCCCATTCTTGCACAAATCAACCCCGTCTCATTTAAGTTACAACTCCCTCGTCATCTTCGTATTAACCCTGTCTTTCATGTTTCTCTTCTCAGGCCAGTGAACCGGGGCCCGCTAGACGGCGGCATCGCGAACCCATCTCTCCCCGGGGCTGTGGAAGTCGAGGGCGCCCCCGCGTTTAGAGTTAAGGAACTCCTAGACTCCCGGAGGAGAGGGGGGTCCCTTCAATATCTAGTAGATTGGGAGGGTTACGGTCCGGAGGAACGGAGCTGGGTGCCGGCGCGAGACATCCTAAATCGGGAACTCATTTCCGATTTTCACCAAGCTCGGCCGGATCGCCCGGCGCCGCGACCTCCGGGCCGCCCCGCCCGCCGGCTATCCCATCAGTCCGGTGGGCCCCTACTCCCGCCGGTGACGCGGAGAGAGCGCCCCCACCTCCCTCGGGAAGCCGGTCCTGGGGGGGGGGGGTACTGTCACATCTGTGCCACCTCAGTCCGGGAGAGAGAGATCGGGTTCACCGGATTACTGAGCCGGCGCTTTGTCCCCCCCTAGTGTGTCTACGTGTGTATTTGTTGTCATTGTTTAAATCAAATTAAGTTCACCTGTGTCTTCCCTGTGTGTCTCTATTTAGGCCGGCCGAACCCGTACACACCTGTCCGTTCACCGTCGTGCACACCTTGTTTTCTATGTCTAAGAGTCTTACAAAACTTGTTCGTATCTTCTCTCCCCCCAGGACTGAGGTATATCGGCAGGGCGAGGCTGGCAAGCGACCTAGTTCAAGGTCGCGGCTGAGGGAAGCTCAGCCATACTCCGTTCACGTTTATCTTTCCAGTGGAACTTTTGTATTTCATAAGGACGACGTCGTCACTACCAGCCTGCCTGCGTCATACCCAGCCTGGGGAGTGTTATTTTTGTTTGTTTTCTTTTGTGTTCCGTGTTTTTTCCTTATTTGAACTCCAATAAAGAGAACGTGTTTGTGCACCCTGCGTTTGCGTCCGCCTACTTGAGTCATGACATAGATGTTCTGAACCATGTTACAAAAAAATCTGAGAACATTTGGGGATGGACTTTAATCCGCAAAGACACAAAACAAACACAATGCAAAACTGTGTTATAAATTGTACAGGATATAACTAATCAGAAAAGGCAACTTTTACACATTTCTCTCATTATTGCTATGGGAATTTCTCAAAGTCAACAAGGACTGAGAGGTAACTTTGTCCCTGTCCCAGTGGTGCTCACGGGCACTAATTTACTCTGCATTTTTTCAGCATCATCACACTCACCTCTGCAGCTCATGGCTATCATCCAGGGTTGCAAATGACAGAGTTTCACCAGCTGAGTCACGATCTAAACTATGTCCATGACCGTCTTCTAAGACCTAGGACACGGTGAATATGAAAATGGCTTCTCATGTCAACATACAGTGTGCTTTTGGGTCACAGTTACACTGTCTGTCTAAAAATAAGTTGCCTTTCAGGAGGGTCAAATTATCTGCCTGAAACAAGCAAAGAAAACAACTAAGGAAATTGCTTAAAATGTCAACTTTGCAAAAGAAATGTGGTCAGAAACTATCTATGATTGGAAATCACTTAAATGCTTGGTGAAGTTGAATCTTAAAAAAGATTGACAGCAGAAATCATATATATTTTCAATAGTTAAAGTAACAGCATTTCCACATGCACAATGTGACAAGAACTCAAAAGATCAGGACTACACAGCTGTGAGTGATCATAAAATAATCACTTGTTAGTGAGACTAAAAGCAAAAAAAAAAAAGCTTAAATTTGCTAGGAAGCTTAAAGTTTGGACTTTGGAGCAATGGGAAAAGGTCATCTGGTCTGATGAGCTCAGACTGACTCTAATACAGATTGATAGTTGCATCAGTGTAAGAAGGGAAGGGCATGAAGCGATGTACCCATCATGCATAGTGTTCACTGTACAAGCCTCTGGAGGCGGTGTTATGATCTGGGGTTGCTTCTGATGGTCAGGTCTAGGCCAGAATGTACTGAATAACCAGGATATCACATCAATGGAGTTTATCTTCCCTGATGGCACAGTCAAAATCCAATTGGAGTCTGTGACCTTTTTTTGTGGGCAAGCAGTGTGTTGTGTGTGTGTAATTTTTGGCAAATGTCTACCTTTGTTAAAACACGGTGATGAGCGACTTTAGGTGTTGACTGAGATGTCGCAGACCCAGGATGTCCAAAGAAGTGCTGAGCCATACCTGTCAGACCCAAAGGAAAGCAATGGAGCTCAGTTAACACAATACAGTTATACACAATGATACAGTTATAATAGTAACATGCTTAGTTAGCTAAATGTAACTGGTTAACATAGATATATTGTAAACACTGTAGATATTTTCATATCCCAAGATACCAAACAGTAATTAAAGTTTCCAGCATTTTTTTTATTAAAATGTATTTTCTACATGAGTTCACTTTACCTATCCACACTTCATGATAACCTGTACACACACATGCTAACAATTAGCTATGGGGAACTAGCTGGATTAAAAACTCATGGTAAATCACTCCGGATGACTTAAAATCTTAATTCAGCATTATAAGAATACTTTTTAACAATTGGTATACCCAAATAATTAAATCTCCGCGGTGTTTATGCCTTGAAATTGTAGTTCAACTGCGTTTGCAAACAGCTGGTGTTAAATAAAACATTTCCCAACAGCCTCGAAAAATCAGCACACGCGCAGCATCCCGCTAAAGAATCGATTCCTTATTAATGAGTCATCTGCAACGAACCGACTCTTTCTCCAAATAATTTTTTATCAGTACTGTACAGAATCACTAGCTAAACGATTCATTCGTTAAAGATTCATTCTTACCAGTGCTGCTGGCAGTCTCCTGTAATTACTAAACTTGGCCTATATAGGTCCCTTAGGTGAGTCGATTATGTAATAATTTTCTTAAAATGCTCTAAAAAAAAATAGTTTAATTACAGTAAGTATGTACCATACGTGCAAAATGAAGAAAAAGTACATTAAAAGCCCAAATTACATTTTAAAAGTATTTTATAGTTTATTCCCAAATATGGAAAAAATACAACAACACCAACAACAAAAATAATAATAAAATAAAATCTTTCAGATAAAGGGCAAGAGCTGTGATCTACAACTCTATCCATGGCTTGGTTGTTGGGACCAGATGGGATTTTCACACCCAACAGTCTCTAGTGTTTACACAGAACAGTGAAAAAAGGAAGGAAGTCTATAGTATTACAGGAGAACTACCACTCTTTACATCCAAGGTAAACAGAAAAGAAACTTAGATCATACAACAAATCACACCTTAATGTGGATGTGCTACAACTATCAGTAAGTAAAAACTTTAGTTCATTTCTCATTACTACTGAAAAGTATAAATACTTTTTCACAGCACTGTATATCTAACTAGCTAGCTGCCTTCAAATGCAGCCTTTGGGCAGTGATGGTTGGAAGCATGCTGGTGTTATATAATTGTATTAATATAGTTTACTGTCCATTTGAAAAACTTACAATCCACAAGAGAGTGCACATTTCCAGATGAAGAGCCAACCCCTTATTAAAAGCACTGCATGTGCTGATGTGCACTTTATACAGTGGGCAGTAATCCCTAAACGGCAAAGCCCTGTGCTGCTGTGGTCATGTTAATGCACAGCACTAATAATCATAGGGTGAGAGAGATTCTGCAAAAGACGGATAATCCTCCTTGCTGTTCAAGCAAACTGCAGTACCATGCAAAGGAAGAGGAATGAGGAAGAGACATGTGAGGAAAATGGTATCATAAGGTAAAAGGGGGATTCTAAGGTTTTATCCCCTGTAGTCTCATATTAGTCTAATGAAGATGATCACTCAGCTTTACCCATACAGGCAAACATTTGTTTATTCAAGTAGAAATTCACATTGTAATGGTGGTTAATCAGGCTGCTACGAAAACAGACATTTGCTACAGATTTATAAATTAATTGATGAGGCATATATAACAAGATTAAGACTGCTTGCAACAGACCGGTGAAAAGACTTTGTTGTAAGAATATGAGTGACAGACAAAGTCATACAAGAGACCAAATTTCATCGGACTGCAAAAACTAAAATAGAAAGCAACAAGAGGTACAGGAATAGAGGAGGACAGGTCACAGTAGGGATAGGATGACACAGAATGGCTGTTTGAATAGACAAAACCTGAGATTTACATAACAGTTTAAACATCACTGCTGGCACACATCAGATCCATTAAAATAATGATGGTATTCGAGTCAAACAAGACATTTATATGAGTAAAAACTACCTTTATTTCTATATACCGTAATTCCCTGTTAAACTAATGCATTTATTCAAACTTTTCATTAGGGCTTGGATGCCATCAAGGTAGAAAATCTTCTCAGTATGCCGAAGCCATGACTGGCTGACTGTTTCATGCCTAAGACGCTGGCCTCCCAGGAACACTGGCCTCCCTTAATGGCCCAAGGATGTGGAAATCAGTTAACAAAATTGTGATAGGTTATCCATCAAATTTTCAAGGATCAGGTTTTCACAGGAATGACCGCAGTGGGCTTTGAGACACCTCGACTGTGATCGTCATTTAGGGATCATCCTTGTGCTTGAAGTCTTCTTTCTGTAAAGAAAAAATCAGTTTTATCCCTTTTTGCATAAGAAATTTAATCAGAAGTCCCAGTTTGACTCGCACATCTATCATGTATTCAAAACCTGCTCTATATGTGCAAAGCATTACCAATTTAAAGAAAATGTGTTTTTAATATAAATATAAAAAATATATTATATTAATAACATTTTCTTAATGGGTTTCTAATGTTACACTCAAAACTACATTTACTGTAATTAATTTAATTTACTATCTAGTTTCAGGAATAAAGAATAATTATGCAAAAATTTAAATTGAATCAAACTATTTGAATCAACATTAATGCAAGTGATTTAATATAACAAATAAACAAAGAACAGGATGATGAAGCAAGGAAACAAAGCAATAGCAACAAAAATATCTCTAATAAACACTTAGAGGAAGGTGTCTAGGAGAGCGATAGACATGCTCACTGGAATGAACAAGGCTTCACACTGAATGTGATAGGTGTTTATATAAGTCATGGTTAACAAGTTCCAGATGTTAGAACTAACTGAAGAAAAACTCATGATCCAGGACAGTCCAAATGTCAGGCTCAGAACAGGTACAGTTTTTGCAAGTGGTGTTGGTGCTTCACAGCTCCGGGTGTCAGGAGTTTAGTTCTGAACACCAGGTACCTGTGTTTGCCTTTGTCTCTGTTTTTTTTTTTTAAAGCACTCAAAAACATAAGGACTGCAACTTGTGCCCATGTTCCTGCAATACTGGGGGAAACACATCTGATTATTATTGGAGTGTTGATTCATTTATACGTTCATCTTAAATGTCTGGATTATCCTAATCAGGTTGTCTGGAGCGTATCCCAGTAACAAAGAGTATGAATTTGATCTGGTAAGATTATATATTTTAAATATAACAATTAAAATCAAAATAAGACTGGAATATTTGTTGAATATCTATTTTTTCTTATGTACAGATTTGTGCAGCTGTGGATACATAATTACGAAGTAAAAGTTTGTGAAATGTGTAGACATGAGTTTGTGTAATACTTTACATTTACAAAATTTTATAAATTTAAATAAATCTTATCCAGAGCGACTTATGTTTAATCTCATTATACATCTGAACAGAAAAGGCCCAATAGTGGCAACTTCGCTTTGGAGTTTTAACCTGGGACCTCGCAGTCAACATGATAATTTACTAGGTAATGCACAGAACTCAACTCCAGGCAACTCCTTTGCTACCTGGCAAAAGTCCAGCCCAGGTAGCAAACCTCACCGGCACTAAAGTTTTTTAAGGCTGGTAATTAATGGTGTTATTTTGGGCAACTCTGTCAATTTATATTCTCAAAAACACACCCCTTCAAAGTTCCCTTAAACCACATGGCTTTGCTGAAATGTCTGAATTCTGTTGCAATATATACTGGTTTGTGTTGCCTGAAAAATAGATATTTATACAATCTATTTATATAATAGAATCTTGCTTGATTTAGCTGTTGTTGTTAAATAAAAATAATTTTCTTAGTTATTCCAAAAATGAATGACTGGCTTCCTCACGAATAAAATCATCAGGATTCAGTAATCACATTCAGCCTGTAACCCCAAGTAGATAATCTCCAGAGGATTTTGAAGACAGGAGAAATCCATCAGCCCAGTAGTACCACGCCTCGTACCCTAAGTCTCCTGGGATAGGCTCCAGCCCCCCCCCCCCCCCCCCCCCCCCCACACACACAACCCTGTATACAGGATAAAGCAGTATAGGTGATTGAGAAAATATTTAAAAACAATAAAATGAAAATCCGAACTATTAATGTTACATAATATTGCTTTAAAATAAATAAATAAATAAGTAAATAAATAAAGGAAGTTAGTAAAATCTAAATGAGTGGAACACTTTAAACAGACTCACGTGCACTGAACGTTTTAATGAAATGCCTAAACACGTTTTATCTACACGTATTTTATTTCGTTTAAGAATAATTTTTCACATACTATCTTCAAAAATGGTAATTATTAGCTTTAGCAAGCACAGCTTGTAAACGGATTATCTGAGTAAACAGATGGGTGAGAAGAAGCGGCAAGTCAGAGAAACCCCTCTCACAGCCTAATTAGCGTTAGCTCATTACCGAGGGACGCGCGTGCTTCCTCGCTGCACATGCGCAGTAGGGAGACGCTCTGTCTGCGCGCAAGAGTCGCACCAAAGGACAAAAAGCGTCCGGAGACAGCGACTCGCACTCCTGCACAGCTGCGTGATAGAAGATTCATTCATTTATTTTCAGACCTACTTTCATCGTCGTTTATTTAAAAAAAAAAAAAAAAAAGGGCGGGATGGACACCATGTCCATTATATTACAGGTATGTTTGCTTACTGATCTCATTAATCTATTGTATATATTCATCAGGATATATATACACACACACAAAGGCAGCTAAAAACAGAACAGAAAAACTTGTATAAATGGTTTAATACTAAATTTATTGTTATATATTGATATGATAATATTATTTATATTATAATATACATCATGCTATTTTTTCCTGAGTGTGTATAATTATTTTGGCTGACTCTGTATAATAATAATAATAATAATTATTATTATTATTATTATTATTTCCCCTATGTATGGTGACTTTTGAACAACCTGCATATTGAAGTGGATTTTTTCTTTAAATGTGAATTCTGAATGAAAAAAAAATCTGTAAATATCTGTATATATCTACAGAATGTTCAGCTCATGTTGCAAGGAGGGAATTAGTGAAAAGAGGCAGTAAAGAAGCTCTTGGAAATAATTAAACAGCTTTTGTTGGACAAGAAGGGAAGAAAGAATAAACGAAAAGACTGATGTCCCTGAACATGACCAGTTTCAACATCACGGATGAGGGTGGACATGCCTATCAGTACTCCTTTCCTGCTGAGGATGTTTTATATGAAGAGTACAAGGCAACAACCCGGGACTTGATTCCTCTCCCCAAAGCTGTGCTCTATTTGTTAATGGCTGCTCTGGTGGTGGTCGCAGTAGCTTATGCCATAGTGGGACATCTGATTAAAGACCTGGCCAGCGATGTAGTAGGTAAGAAAGCCACTGGAAGATACGTAGTGCTGGTAACGTGTCGAGGTTTGTAGACATGAAGTGGCCAGGGGACTTCTAGAGCACAGGGAAGATCAAATCTCCGTACATCAGGAATCTGATCAAAATACACATATTTTAAATAAAAATAATAAAAGTTAATATCAGTCGTTAATCTGCATAATTTCCGCAGGAATAATAGATCCCTGGCTGGTTTTTTGAGGTCAGTTTGGGTGGCAAGCCGTATTACAATCCTGGCAGCTGCCACACTGCTCCCACGCACCTAAAGCTATGGACTGATCTTCTGTAAATACATTTTAAAAATATTATATAATCGATATTTCTCATATGATTATATGAGTAATATATAATCAAATGCAGAAAAGATGCAAAAGTGCATTTCAACATTATGTCCTGAAACAGCATATGGTAATAAAAATGTAATAATCTTTCTCATTTAATCAAACCATGTCATCCATTATGTATAGAAGTATTTATATGATAGGAACAGGAGGTCTCATGTAAAACACGTGAAAAAAAAAATCATTGTAAAAAATGTGAAAAACAAATAGCTTGTTAGAAATATATGAAGCAAATAAAAAAATCATATATACATAAAAAGAACATATTGTGTAAAAATCATGTAATATTCAGTCATTACACGAAGTGTGTGAAAGAGCTGTGATTCAGAAAAAACTAAAACATAATGATTAAAAACTGTTCACCATTGTAAAATAAATATATGGATATCTATATGCTCCAAATATGATTAATTTAAAGGAATAAGTGACGGCTTATGAAAACACTGATTTGATAAGTGAATAAGGTAATGCCAGCCTTGTTGACATTTGATGACATTCAATTATTACCAGGAGACTCTGGAAGACTCGGGTTGTGTGTTTTAACACATAGTACTGAGTACTAATTAACTTGCAAACTTAGCAATCACTACACATCTTTTGTTTTCCCCTCTAGACTGTGCACTTGGCCCAAATGAGGATGACCTGGAGAAAGAGAATGATCTAAAAAGCACCAGCCCTAACCCTGTGGCGCTATCTCTCTCCCAAACCAACGCCTTCCACCTGTGGGACCAGGATGACGTAGTGATTCCACTGCCTCCAGAGGACAGCAGCCCTCAGACAAGTCCCTTAGTGCTGGCTGCTATCCCCTACATCCCATCCTTCTTCCCTCATATAGGACACTCGCAGATCCCCTCCTCGTTCAGTACCACCAACAGCCATGAGCAGCCTTACAGCACTGGGTGTACCTGCTCTATTCCACAAGATCTATAAAAGTTCATGGACTTAACGTCAACAAACTTAAAACTCTTAAAACTAGTGTGTTTAAGGAATGGAGACGTTGATAATTTAAATGATGAACAAGTTGGATTGGATATCAATGGCTAAATTGTGATCAAGTTGCCAAAAATCCAATGTTCCAATAGAAAGAGCAGAAAAATACCTGGTTTAACTATCACCGTAAAAAAAGTTGAAATAAATTGATTTGTCATCATCTGTTTCATAAACATGTACCAATTCAAATGTTCTTACTGTTCACAAAAACAGTTTTCTGTTGTGTAAATGATATGTAGATGATCCACATCCATATATTCCCAATGAGAAAGGAGTAACAGACTCATCCAATTCAAGGCATCTCCTCCAGATGACTTTCTTCTACTGTTGTTGATGTCTAAGACACAATTCCAAGTCTGAGCTTTCATTTCCAGCAGGTCTTAAACTGGTATCATTTAAAAATCTGAATCAACATGAACTCTTACATAACTCTTAAGTGGGAATCTTTGCACTTGGGTGCCAAGCAAGGATGCTTTGCACAAGGATGTGAAACCTTATAAAATGTACATTTTACTTGTTTGATTTAAAAAATAGACAGCAAGTGTGTCATGTTACATAAATAATCATTTGATTCAGTTCTGGAATTGGTTTCATTTCAATACTCGAACATTCCAAGTTTTCTGCATGGAGTGCTTTTACTCAGATTAAATTTACTGCATTGATTTGTACAAGCACATACCTACAGAGTAACTACTGTAGCACCTGTTGTACTGTACCACACAAACCTGTACATGTCGACATATGGGTTTTGTATTATAATTGAAATTCATCCAAATGTATTCCAAAAATGTAATCCAAACGCACCACCTCCGATTTCATCGTCCATCACTCGGCTCTCTTACCTACCAAAGGAAGAAGCCAATATATGCTTATTCCAAGACGTATCACGACAGTATATTTTTGGAACTTCTCACATTGTGTAACTCACTCAGGGGAAACAGCTATTTGCCCTCTTTCTCATACATTCGATCTCAGATGCTGGGAACTGTCTAGGGTCATGGTCAATGACGAGGCAGAGGATATGCTATCCCTCCCATCTAGAGAGAACAATTTTGCTTCCTTGGCTCCTGGTCACAGATTCAATTCAAACTTGCTTTCTCACTTATGAGAAAGCAGACAAATAAAATTGGTGGTTTAAGCAAAGTTAATTTCAGAGGTGACAGCATTTCACCACCAGTGACGTTGCTAATAAACGTCACTGGCTGACTTGGAAACTAGTCACACAGAATAGGTCATTTAGTTCACTTGAAAATGTCACACACACACATATCTATCTATCTATCTATCTATCTATCTATCTATCTATCTATCTATCTATCTATCTATATATATGTATATAAAAAAATGCTAGTGAGAAGTTTATTTTAATAGCTAACAAAATTTTTTACCTCAGTCTTGTGTTTCATTGTCTGTGAGAATGGCGTCTGTGTTTTAAAAGTATTGATGAATATAGATATACATTATGGCTTGCAACTGCTCCCCCCTGAGAAGACGTGTAAACATGCACATAAGCTTCGTTTGACGTTAAGACACTGAAGGACAGATTAAGAGATGGAGATTTAAGCTCCTTAATTACACAAATAACCCTTAAGTAGAATCCCCTCTATCTCTCTCACTCACACACACACACAACAATGAATTACATTTTTAAACATGTTTAATTGATCTTTTTTACAATATGAATGCTTCCCTTTAACCTGGTGTATTTGCACTGTGAGTTGTGAAGGTTTCTGTGTATCAACATTATTTTTGCAAGACATTGGACACAAGAAATTGTACTGCATTACATATAAGCGCTAGGTCAGTAATAAAAGACATACAGATCAACTGCTGACAGTCAGTAGGGCCGAGTCAGAATGCTAATTATCTAATCAGTACTAATACCGGCTCTGAGTGCATGCAGAATTGACTGGAGTAGTGCATCTGTATATGGACAACATAAACATTTTATAGCCGACAGATTTACCCGAAATGTGCCATAATTTTTTTCCCACTCCATCAAAAATATCAGAGAACATAGTCTGTTATTCCTTGAGATACTGACAGTGGACACTAGCAGAGTGCATGTCAGAGTGTCGCCAGCGTGATTTACACAGAGCAATGGGAACTGATCCAGGATAGTTGGATTAATCCATGAGAATTGTGTATTAGAGGCTTTAAAACACACAGGCTTTTTCTTTCCTGTGATTGTTCCTGAGTGCAATTTAAGAGTCCAGACGACACACCGGGCTGTCGTACACCATCTGCAGGTTTACCTTGTGGCCCACGAGCTCACGGATGTTGTTGATGCCGTACTTGATCATGGTGGGCCTGTTGAAAGAATGCAAATTTTGCAAAAAATGTCAACTTGAATTTATGCACACACTCAATTTCTATATAGAATATTAAAGATAACTGCAGGCTAATGATCCCAGTCTGAATCCCCTAGGGCAATTTAAAAACTAGGGCAAACAAGGTGTGCGTGCCGTGCAATCAAACACAGCTGGGTCCTGCCAAGCTGCCAGACACACGCTGGGGTAGATACACACTACGATACCAGATCAGGGTTTGAAGGGTAACTTGATTATAAAGTGGTACAATGTTTGGGTTATCTATGGACCCTCCCTCCGCCTCCAATGATACAGCGATGGATAAATCATAAATTTATTATTCAGCCCGCTGGTCTTGCCCAGTCTCATGTTACACTTGTTCTGGGAGGAGGCTTACTGATCGCAGTGATTCAAAACATTATTGGAGTTCCTAGAGGGAGGTGGAGGAATTAAGAAATTAAAATAAAAATCCAACCACATACATTCTGCTTCTCCTGGGCTAATGATTTGTAATAGTTACATAATGGTACACACTTCCATATTCACAATGATGTTTATCCAAGCTTATCCAACACATAATTGGTATATCCAATCCAACGTTGTATTTAATTTTTTTTAATGGAGCAAAGAAGTGTGTGCACATTTCAAAGTGATTGCCAGTCATAATGCTTTTTTGACATGCACTGGACCCTGGTCATATAAACTACATCGCATTCCTTCACATGCATATGAACTTGAGTAGCAGCCATTTCTTAATTCTTATGGTTTAATATGATGTTGGTCCACCCTTTGCAGCTAGAACAGCTTCAGCTCTTCTGCGAAGTCTTTCCACAAGGTTTAAGAGTGCGTTTAGAATTTTTTCGACCATTCTTCCAGAAGTGCAGAAGGTCAGACAGTGATGTTGGACGAGAGGGTCTGGCTCGCAGTCTCTGCTCCAATTCATACCAAAGGTGTTCCATCAGGTTAAGATCAGGACTCTGTGCAGGCCAGTCAAGTTCTTCTACACCAAACTCACTCATCCATGTCTTCATGGACCTTGCTTTGTGCATCGAGTCATGTTGGAATAGAAAGGGTCCTGACCTCAACCTGATGGAACACCTTTAGAGCGGAGACATCGTCCAACATCAGTGTCTGAACTCACAAATGCACATCTAGAAAATTCCCATAAACACACTCCTAAACCTTGTGAAAATCCTTCCCAGAAGAGTTGAAGCTGTTATAGCTGCAAAGGGAGCATGTCCAACATCATATTAAACCTTGTTGATTAAGAATTGGATGTTACTCAAGTTCATATGCATTTGAAGGCAGGCGAACAAAGATATTTGGCAATATAGTGTATGTACTCAACACTTATGATCCGATCACCTGGAACATGTTAATGCCCATTTCAAAACTAAATGACTTTTCCAAATTCAATGCTAATCTCTGCTGTTTGCACCAAAATCAGATTTTTTTGGCTGACAGAGATACTGTCTTGATGCGTATAGGTACAAAATCTCAACTTAAAACTTGTGTATGTGCAAGTCTAATTAATCAGAAGCTAAGGGATACTGATGGCGTAGAAGCTGAATTATTACAGCAATGATGGGAATCTGGTTACAAGTTGGGAGACTCACCGCTCTAAAGACAGCCCCCAGGCGATAACAGACACACCCTCAGGTAAACCCATAGGCAGCAGCATCTCGGGTCTGAAGACCCCGGAGTTTCCAACCTCTACCCATTTCTTCAGTCCTATCGTGGGAGAGAGAGAGAGAGAGAGGTGTATTAGTTTTCTACAAGCCCTGCTGGGATGGAATAAGCTTCACAGGATGACCTTTCTTACCCATCATTTAAAAAGCCCCACGTCTAACTAACAAGCAATTAGAAAAGCAAGTTTTTCCATCAGCATTACAGTGCAACGGTCAAATTGGCTTGTTTCTGCACGTCTCATTTTTATGCGGGTGTCAAGGAAAATCTGTTGAGGGAGTGTTTTTTTTTTACATGCTTTTTAATGGCACCCTGCTCGCAGCAATCAGCAAAGGCTTGAAGCGTGAAATTGCTTGCGTTTACTGCACCTGATTAATATGTTTACATCTTTTCTTTTTTTTTTTTAACAAAGCAAAAAAAAAAGAAGCAAATCTCAACTTGTTCTAGTTTGCCGTATTGTTTCTGCATCACAGTGCAATAGATCAGAATCCTCTCACAGTTTGCTTCAGTAGACCCTGCAATGGGGCCGAAACACGACCCGGAAATTTATTCAGCAACTGCCGAGCCTTCCAACAAGGTCTTCATACGATGTCTAAAGACTGAGCTCTCTCTGGAGTACTTTAATTACTACATTAAATGGGTCATGTGGGCTTTCCTTACTACGCTACATCCCCAACTGATTTCACAGCATTTCTGTAAGTTGCCCTGGATAAAGCATCTATCAAATGCTGTAAATAGAAATAAACAACTTGGGCTCACAGGCATACGGTTAGACGCAAAACATACTCAAAAATGCTTTCATTGCTAGTTCAGGAAAACGACAACAAAGGGACACAAGCACTTGTGTTCCAAAAAAAGGACAGAAATCACACGAGCATAAAAAAAATGCATCAGGTATAATGCATCATATATTATATACCATCCTTTTCACATATTGTATTTCTTTTCTTTTTTTTTTCTCATTAATTCTCGGACCAAATCCACAACACTGCATTTCCTACACCACTTCTTTTGCATCTCGTTTTATTGGTTCGTATCAACAACAACAAAAAAAGGAATGTCAACCACAACCCAAAAATACATAGCACATCTGGTTCACTTCTGCAACTGGGTCGATTCAGGGTTAAATTGCATTTCCACCATCAGTCATGTAATTGAGTATACTTAGAAACTGTTTTATTTAAACTCTGCACTCTCAGATCAGTTGTCTTGGTCAGAACCAATATTAGATTAGGACAGATTAAAACACAGTATGTGTGAAAGCAGAAAAGAAAAGAGGTTTCCTGTCTTGCTTACCTTCATGATAACTGAACACCTCCATGCTGGGCTCGGTGTACGGGTTATAAGCTGGCTTGAAACGCAATTTAGTGATTCCTGTTAAAAAAGAAAAAAGGTGAAAAAGGTTTCTAGGAATCTCTTCTATTTTTTTAAAATGGTGGCCGTTCTGCTTATTGGAGAGGGACAGACAGCTGAACTAACCCAGCTTGGTGAAGAACTGATGTAGAACCCCCATCAGGTCACCGAGCGTCAGGCCGTAATCAGCCACCACACCCTCGATCTGATGGAACTCTGCCAGGTGAGTGGCGTCCAGTGTTTCGTTACGAAACACGCGATCTATAGAGAAGTACTTCACTGGTGTGAACTTCTCCTGAAAGACACGGAGACACACACTACCAGTTTTACCAATATAGATAATGTCATAAAATGTTTTAAAACTTTTTTTTTTTTTTTTAAATCACTGTAACCTTAAGGAAACCAACCGCTGTATTTATTAAATTAGAAAAATACAGCATTGCAAAATTAATATCATAATTTAATAAAAATTGAAGGAACAGCACATGATCTGGACATATTATTTCTTACTTTATGTTGGAGATTTATTTATTTTCTTAAGACCACAGCAACGAAACATCATACTTTCAAATGGCTTAAAGTTAAACTAGTACCCGATAATGTACTACTTAATTTTAGTATTTACTGCAGCAGTGTCAGAGCTGTACAGATAATCAACCATGTCTGACCAATCAGAACTAGGAATACAAACATGCTGTTTTTAATATGGCGTACAAGGGTAAGTCAAAAATGATCCACACTGTGGATATTTGAATTAACTTTTAGAACAGAGAAAAACCAAATTTTTTTGACAAGATGTCCTTGCTTTTCAATAGACTTTGTCCAACTGTCAACAAACTTTCATATATATAGCTTTCACAAAATGTTTTAGGCTGAGCTGCAAGTGCACAAACGCACCCGTCTTCACATCTTTATCAGTGAATCTTCGTCCTCGCAGGGCTGCTTTCAGGAGACCAAAAGTCTGATGGCGCAACGTCCTGATTATAGTGAGGATGCAATGTTGTCATCAACTGTGGACATAGATGGGTGTTCGGCTTCTTCGTGATGACAAACACGTGTGCCCGGCACCAGGTACACCCTCAGACCACAAAAAACTAAATCATTGCATGTCGCTACTTTTCTTTGGTGCAAATTACAAGTGGAGTATCTTCATTTGCTTGCACGGCTGTTAAAAATGCATTGATGCAGCACGTTCACAACCAAAGAACAGCAGTGACTAGGGAGACAGTAGCCTCAAACGGAAAGCGTAATAAGACCAACAGACGTTTTAGCATAATCAGAGTGTGGATCATTTTTGACTAACCCTTACTCACTCGTTGTCTATCCCAGGAGTATTAGTGCACGAGGCATTGATTTTTAAATTTCACACACACCCTACTGTGCATCAACTCTTAGCTTAATCATGGAAGTGTTTTAGAGGACTGATATAACGCTAAAGTCATGTGGTGAGAATAAGACGGAGTGTTTACCTGCTGTGCTAATTTGTAGAGCATGCGTGCGCTCACGGCTGTCGTGTGTGTACGCAGAATGTTCTTCTGAGCTTCCTCAATCCTCCAGTCATACTTGTACCTAACACAGGTAATACAAAAAGGACAATAAAGCATCATTTAAAAAAATACAAAGACAATTGTACAGAGTAAAAGGAGGTTGAACATAAATAAGAATAATTCTTTACATGTCATGTTATTCTGCTCAAACCAAAAATGATCTGTCTTTGTTCGTGTGCACAGGTTAGGGTAGGGTAGGGTAATTCCTTTATAAAGAATAAAGAATACACATCTCACCCCTGTGAGCCATATCCTCCTACAGAATGGACCTTTTTCACCCTCTCTAGGTAGTCTTGGGGAAATTCATGTGCCACTGCTGGGTCTGAAAATACAGAAAGTTGTTTAGTTAATCATCATCATCATCATCAGGACCTACACTGAAAAAATAACAAAATAAGAACCGTACCAGACAGGAAGAAGGTGTCATGCTGATCTCTAGCCGGGTGCTGCTGGGGCTGGAACAGAGAGTCAAAGTTCCAGAAAGAGCTCTCAATAAAGTTATTGGTGGGCATCTCCGTGAACCTACACACAGTGAACAGCAGTTTATTATGTGAAATACAGTACTTGCATTCAAAAATATAAAGTCAATCATAGTTCATGTAACCGTGATTGGATAAAAGTGTGAAAGTAAATAGAGATGGGGGAACAGATTCAGTTGTGAATCGTAATTTTTTTGTGTGCTGATAGACTGCGACTGGAATTGTCTGTTTTTCAGTTTGATCAGCCATGACTGATCACTTTAGTCATAACCAATTATGTGCCAAATGAACAAGCTTCTTCTCCAAGCTCTGAGAGTGCATTAGTCTCCAAATCCACTCATTACACACGTTTACACCGGTCTCAAAGCACCATGTGCGCTAATTTGCCTCATTAGAAGCCGCTCATGTGCGTGTTAGAAGCTGCCCACATGCTCACAAAAACTTGACGCGTTCTCAAGAACTTGGAGGCATTCGAGGTGGAAAAAAAACACAGCTGTTTCTTTCAATTTCTACAGCACTCTAAACTATTCACACATGAGCATCCCATGTGGCAGGAGTGATTTGTTTGCCAAGGCAGCAGAGATAACAAAATACGTAATGCTCTGTAAAAGTTTTATTGTTTTGTTTAATTTCATTTTAAGCAAAATGTTAAACTCTTGTATTCATCTTGGTTTTTAGCTGAGAAAACTAATGCTATAAGCAACAGGCACGATTAAATGATTCGTACAATGCAGTTGATAAGCAGTTGAGTAAAGTTAAGGTATACATTTTTCGAGGCATGACAATGTTCTTTAAATCAGAGATTTTAAATCAAGATTTTAAAAATCAGAATTTTTTTTATATTGAATCGAGATAATCAAATCGGCACCGTAATAACCGATCACTGGCAAGTCCCACTCCTAGAAATCAATATCACAACCTGTAAATGTTAGAATTAAATCCTGTGTGGAACTGACCCCATTTCCAGGAAGATCTGTCTGAACTGCGTCCGCACCTTCATCAGAGGGTGCAAATGGCCACAGTCTGGAGCGGCACCCATCGCCTCAAAGTTATACGGCTTGAACTTCTTCTCCTTCCAACTTCCACTGAAATGAGAAAGAAAGATTTTTTTTTTTTTTTATTAAAAGAAAATCTAAATTAAGTGATGCCTGGAACTAACCCCCCCCCAATTTGACCCATTTCCCTCCAAAAGTATTGGGAATCGCAGGAACAAGTCTTGCTACATTAAGACTTTAAGGTTTGATATTAAAATACAAGGCAGAAACAAGACAGCAGTACAGATACTATGCCTTCATTTCCTGATATTTATCTCTAGATGCGGTAAACTACTAATGACACCATTAACGGCAAACACTAAAATCTTTGGGTGAACACATATACTGTATGCGTGCACATAACTGTTGATTAAATGAAAGTAAATAACACTTAATTCAGGGTTTCATTTTTCTTGCTTTCAATAACTGCATGATCGAAGCCATGACACTACCTCCATGTGCTTGAGCTTGTATGTTTAGGTCATAAGCAGATCCTTTCTTTCTCCACGCTTTGGTCTTTTCATCATTTTGACAGAGGATAATTTTGGTTCCAGAACTTTTGTCTCTCATCTTTTTATTTCTCTTTTTAATTCTAGTCTAACCTTCTGATTCTTACTGTTTATTTCAAGTTTTCCTTAACAGGTGAATTGTGATACTTTCACTTCTGCCATATAGAAGTTTTTGGTGATGTCACTGACTGTTGTTTCACACAGCCAATTCAAGATGAGAAATTTTGTCTCAGCAAAAATCGCTGTGCTTGGCAGTCTGTGTAAAATGAACAGAGCAAAATGGTGGATCGAGGTCGACTCGCCTTTAACCCGGAAGCAGCGGTAATGATGGATGAGCCAAGATCTGTGTAAAAATGCAGACACCCGACCCCAAAAGAGGAATCGGACATGAAACATGTGACACACTGTCAGGAGTTTGAAACAACAGTAAACTGTTAGTAACCAACACAGAGGTATTTTATTGATGCGGTGTGTTAATTCAATGCCTGCATCCTTTGAAGGACGTGTCCTGTCTTAGAACCTACTCTGTCTTAGAAGTTAATGTTTTATGAAAAAAAATTATGAATCCTCTTTCTAATGTCCTGTGCCCACCATCATCTCTTCCGGTACCTCTTCCATGGCTTGCAAAGAATCTTGGGATATTTTGCGGGACACAAAGTATACACTGTCACCTTTTTTTGGTTATAAGAAAGAAGGTCACATTTGAAGGAGCACTTAGAAATTTGACTGCCTTAGTCTGATCTATTATCTTGTACTTATCTTTTAATCTCAAAATAAAATGTATTTACATTTGGTTAGAGAAAACGAAACTTTTTTTTGCCATTGCGATACTTTCAAGATATTTATAAGACATTAATTATAAGTAATTTATTCCACATCAGAAATTTTTTTAAGGGGAAAAAATTGAGGCTACATATATAATGGATGAAATGTGAATTCATGGTCATTATTTTAATAACTGTAATCAGTCAAAAAAAAAAAATCCAAGTTTACTAAACACTAATGTGGGGAAACAGGACCCTGATGGTGAACATCTCACCTGGCAATCATCTCTGGAGTGAGTTCAGTCTCCTGTTTGGTGACGGTGGTACTGAAGTTGCTTCCTTTGGTGATCCAGTAGGACTTAACTGTCCTGAAAAAACAACAACACAGAATTAAAACATAAAATATGTAAACCAGGCCAGTAGAAACCAATTTATTTACTATGTTTAGGGCCCTCATTCTTAACACAGATATTCATGCTGGACAGGGTTAGCTGAATCAGGGAATCTTCCATGCACTAGGTACACTAGGCAGATGGTACATGTAGTTGAAGATTTTAATTCTGAAAGACACTGATCAGGTATGCACCCGAACGCATGAAGAACATTTTCCTCAGAACAAATGTTCCCCATCTACATAAAAAATGTCCTAAATCTCCTAATCAAATTATGGGGCATCAAAGCATGTACATAAAGCTCAGCCCTCATTACTATGAGAGGACTTGAGCTAAAAGACCAGACAAGACACACTGAGCAGTAATGCCACAGACAAAGTGAATCAAAAGAGCAATCTGCACTCTGCGGTACATCCATTTGTGATATTAAATTCACCAGAGCCAGGCAACGCCGTGCATCTGGACCATCGCCAGTTAGCCCACGTGCGCACACACACACACGCACACACACACACACACACACACACACACACACACACACACACACACACACACACACACACACACACACACAAAAAAAAAAAATACAGTCTCGTCCCCAAGGATTTGGACAAGTACCCATTTTTCATATAATATATTATCTCTGTACACCACCATAATGGGTTTGAAATAAAGCAAATAAGATGCAAAATGTATTTTCAGCTTCAATACAAAGTTTAACCAAAATATTGTATTAACTGATTAGATATTACAGCATTCTTTTACAATGTCCGTCCATTTGTACATGCTCAAAAGTAGCGACAAACAAGAAGATAATACAAAAACTATGCAGTTTAGTTTCTCTTTAATAAGTAAGAAGCATGCCGAGTTGGGTTGAGGTCAGGTGACTGGCTCAGACATTTAAGAACATTGTATTTCTTTGCCTTAAGAAGCTCTAGGATAGCTTTCACTCTATGTCTTGGTTCATTACCCCTTTGTGCTTTAAAGGGTTGTCCTATCCGTTTTGCAGTTTTGTCTGAATCCGACTAGAAAGTATAGCTCTACACACTTCAGAATCCATCCTGCTACTTCTATCAGCAGTCAAACCACCAATAATCACAATCTCTGGCAGCCATACCAGCTTATTGCCTCAACCATGTTAGACAGATGATGTGGTATACTTTGGGACATGAGCCCTTCCTTTCCTTCTCCATATTCTTTTCTTCCAATCATTGGTAAATCCACTGTATTTAAACTCAAGAAGGTGTCTTTTAATAGAAGACTTTGGAGGAGGTTAGCATATAATTGTCAAAGTGCTCATAACTCAAGTTTTTTTTTTTTTTTTTTTTGTCCCATAAAGGAAATAATTCCTTGATGTTCCACTTTGATTGTCTTCCGTAACCCTTCAGGCCTTTTGGTGTTGCTGAGCTGACTATATTTTTTCCAGCCTAATGAAGGCCTCCTTCACCTGCGTCTGTACCTCTCTGGACTGAATATTCAGTTTCCATAGACACCTACTCAAGTTGAACTGATACAACTCCAGATTAAACTACTTAAGTTATCATAAAATAACAAAGAAACAGGCAGCAATGGTCCCATATGGCCATCAGTCAGTTGTCCAATTTCTTTTGAGTGTGTAAAAATGGTCTTTGAAAAATAAAAATTGCTGAAATTCTTGAACAGTTAATGCAATATTTTTGTTACAAATTAAAGCCAAAGTTGTGCTCTTTAATCATATCTCAATTATGTAAATTTCAAATGCACTTTGATGGTAAAGTGTCATAGTACACAAGTACGTGCACAAAAGGTGTATACGACAGTTAATTCTACTTTATAAATGGGCTTGTTCATCAAAGTGTTCCCTTAGTTTTTTGAGCTATACATTATAAATGTTGTCATAAATAATAGATACTTATGATGAGGAGTATTCAACTTCCCTGACGCATAAGTCCATTTACAAAGTAGATTTAGCTGGCTATATTTAAAATATTACCCATATTTACACACACACGCAGACATACCTTTGTGCACACACTTATATGTTAGGACACATCAGTGGATTTAAATTGACATATGCAAATGACAGTTCCAATTTTAAAGCTTAATATAAATTTGATTTAGCCTTTTTTGTTTTACAGTGGTACATCTACTTGATATAAACTCCCTTTTTAGCTGGTTAGCTGCTTCAGAGAAGTAGCACCATCTGCTGGCTCAAGAACGTGACAAGATTCAAACACTTACATTTAGGCATCTGGCATCTGATCCAGAGCGATTTACAAAGTGCTTTGACATTTCAGTCATTGCACACTGTTGAATACCCAATATTGTTGTAATTAACAACTGAAACTAAAAATCCAACCTTTTATCATGCAGAAGCTTAAAGACTCATTAGGGTTGTGCCAAGGGTTCCAGGCACATGTTTTCAACTACAATCACATAGTGGTCTCCTGAGACAACTGTTCTAAAAGCTATGGTACGCTCCAGACTTACACTTCTGTGAGCAATTTCCGTTTCTTCAGCTCGTTCTTCTCTTTCTCCTCCAGGTGAGATGACTGTCCTTTTTGCACAAGCTGCAGCTTCTCTCTCACCGAGTCCGCGATGCTCTCCACCTGTAACATGAACAATTACAATTACAACAGAGCCTATAATCACCTTCTTTGCTCTACTCATCCTGAATTTTGAGTAATTGCTGGAATGTAAACAGTAGTTTCTCTTAGCTTTAAAACAAACCCACCGTTCTGAACACTCTGGGGCCTCCTTCATGACCTTTATCCACACGGATCCACTTGTTGGACATGGCCTTGCTAAAGCCCACCTTCCCACTGGCCAGTTTCTGTAGCAAAGACAATACACTTGAGTAATGGAAGATATAACAAATATAACAAATGACCGTTTGGTGGCGTGATGTGGACTAGCAGATTATGGTTCTATAACAGGATAGTGTTTTATTCCCTTTTTTTCCCACACCACAGCAATTTGACAACTGTTACAATTAGTAAATAATGAATGCATGACATGTCCTAGCTTTATACATTTATATTTATAATTGATGTTGAAACTGTGACAAGTTTCACATTGTGTATGTTATCTCTGTCAGAGCAGCAATAGACAGTCACTCTTTGAACGTTCTTAAAAATTAATAAAACAAAAATTCAGCTAACGCAAAACTGGATCATTTTCAGACATCCCTGCAATGAAGATATACAAGGCACCCAAAACTTCTACTCTAAATATCTAATCGCTAAAATTCTTCATGAATGATTGCCTTTTTTCTTTGTTAAGCACATGTTGTACAATACTTTTATTTGTTATTAAGCCTTTCGATAAATAAAGTGTCTGTCATCAAAGCCTCTGTGCATGAGCTGTTACTACACATTAGATACAACACTATTAATACACACATTGATAGGAGCTCATTGTAATATATCTGTGGTAACAGCTTAATGTGTACCTTATTTTCGCATTCAATAGACACTGTATGGCACTTGAACACTTGACCACCACACCCATACGTTGGTCATCCCTTAACTGTTTCCACAAGTGTAGAATTCATAAAATGCCTTTGTATTCTGTAGCTTTACAATTTCCTTTCACTGGAGATAAACCTGAATGCACCCCAGACTGCCGTGAACTGCCAGAAGGCCTGAACTCATTAATGTCACATTTTAAAATCTAGTGGAAAGCCTCCCCAGAAGAGTGGAGGATATTATAACAGCAAACTGGGAATAAATCTGGAATGGGATGTTCAAGGTGGGTGTAATGAAGTTTCCACAAATGTTTACCTGTACAGTGTATATAAAGTTTCAGTGTTTCTTCCTGCTCTGGCTTCTACATGATCTATAATGGATGGTACTTCACACTTTGCTCACCATAAGCTGGTTCTGAGGCATTCCCTCTTCAGGGATGGCGTTAAACACCCGGGCTTCATGGCTACCGTGCTCAGCTATTTCAGATCCCTCTCCGGTCAGCTCCCAGTGCTTGGAGGAGCGCTGCTCTGCATCAATCACCTGGAAACACATTGAATAACTAAGAAACAGGCAACAATGGCCCCATACTGCTCATCAGTTCTTGTCTAATTACATTTGAGCCTGTAAAAATGGTCTTTGCCAAAAAAAAAAAAAAGAAAGAAAGAAAGAAATCACTGAAATTCTTAAAACAGTTAAAGCAAGTCTTCTTATATTTTTATATTGTATATTTTGTATTCTATAGACATTTTATTCTTTCTTCGCTAATTTACTTTCTATTTTATTTCTGTTTGTTCATATTTATTCCCCATTAATAATCTTTTATTTTAAGGTCACAGGCAATCGTTTAAGCATTTCACTGCATATCGTACTGTGTATGTGACAAATAAAATTTGAATTTGAATTGTGTAACTAATTAAAGCCAAAGTTGTAACTTCAATCATATCTCAATTATTTACTTTCAAATCCACTTTGATGATAATGTGTCACAGTACACAAGTATGTGCAAAAAAGGGGTATACGCCAGTGAATTCTACTTTATAAATGGGGTTGTGCAGCAGAGAAGTTGATTACTTGGCATCATATTTATTTATTACTGTATTTATGACACAATTTACGATATATAGCTCAAAACATAAGGGGAAAACTTCAAGTAAACCTGGGACAAAGTGTTCACGTATTTTCTAAAACAATATTATTATAAATGTTGTCATAAATAAAAGCATGCACAGGCCCATTTATAAAGTAGATTTAATTGGCTATATTTAATATATTACTCATATTTACAAAACACACACACACACACACCTTTGTGCACACACTCATCCTCATATATTGAGTACATAAACACATTTCCACAGAATACACCAAGACTGAGGAGGATGACCCCAGTAAAACCATCATACACTACAGCAGGCTGGCTGGCACTTTAAAAATCAATTGCTGTGTCTCTCTATTAATACTCAAGCTGGAGAAGGGAAGCTCATAACTGCCTGAGACACAGTGTAAACCTGACCAGACCACAATCTCATCAGTTACTAAGCAGCTCCATACTGGACATGACAGCAGCTGCTGCACATTAGACAGGTCGAGCTGATAAACAGCTGATCATCACTGTTGGATCCAGTGTATACGTTCATAGTTATAGCCACTGATTGTGTATTTAGTGACGTGCGTGCAGTTCTTTTCAGACAAACCCAATACATGAAGCCAGACATTTGCGCAGCTATTGCGTCAGTCTACGTAGAGTGAATGAGAGCATGCTAAGTTAGCTTAGCTCCCTCTTAGAGCTGATTTAAAAACTCACCTCTCCGAGGGCCTGGAGACTCTTTACGGCCCCAACAACAACCTGGTGGTCCACTGAGAGACTGCCCGCCACATCCTGGCTGTCAATTCCACCGTCAGCCTTTTCCAGTAGCCGCAAGAGCGATTCTAATACACCGGTGTCCGCCATGCTTAGAGCCTCCGTTGCTGTATGAGAGGGAGAGACCGGATGTGACGTCAACGGCGCACACTTCCCCAAGACGCGTTTCCTTCTTCTTCTTCTTCTTAAAAAAAAAAAAAAAAGTATTATTATTGTTGTTATTATTATTATTATTGCTGTTGTTGTTCATATGTTAACCATATGAAAATAGATGTAACATATAAGAACATATACAAAAATAATAAATGACACACCTATATATAAAAATAAACTGTAAAGGAGCACTAGCAATAGAAACTACAAACCTATCCCATATAACTCACATAAATGTAAAATTCTGACAGCTGTAGAGTTTCTAAAAAAAACGAAATACTTTCAAAATATCTTATACTGTCATTTTTGAATACCAGAAAGAGGATTATACAATGATTACATTTACATGTATCAATAAAAACGTAGCAATTGTGAAAAATTACATCTAATGTATAAAAGAAATGTTTTGTCTGTACATTGGTCAGTACTCACTCTTTCAATTATATCTTTACGTTTCATACATTAGAGGACCCAAAGCCAATCTCAAAAACAAATTCTGTCTGTTTGTCTGTCTGTATGTCTGTAGAACCAGATTTTGTCACAGCATCACCTTAAACTGACTATACAAAACTTTTGCAGCATAAATGAAATTAAAATGTTAAGTAGAAGAGACATTATGAGCAGTTATGTTGCGGATTTAATAATTTACTTTGCAATAAGTTATTAATGAGCTAATAAGGTAAATGTAAACAAACACCTGCCAACAGATATTAAATAGAAAAGATAAGCTGAATATTTTTACTGGTCTACTTTATCAGATCTTTATCTGATCTACTTTTTCGATTTCTCATCTGTGATTCACTGTCCGATTACTGAACGGGGAGTGTATTTGGCTGACGATGAAAGAAGTATTAAACTTATTTTAAACAAGGCATAATATACTCAATGTTACAAAATGTTATTTCTTTGTATTAATCAGTTAGGCAGAGTTCTGCTGTACAGAAAGACAGCAGTGTAAGTGAGCTTCAACTTGAAATAATAATAATATTACTGATTCCATTAAAACTGGTCAGATTATTTTTTATTAATATTTCTAAATACTAATATTTCTAAAAAAATATTTTCCTGTCAATGACAGGTACTTATACTAGTATATGATAAAATATTTATCCTCTTTCTCCTCCTCCTACTAAAAATAAATGTATTTGGAAAAAAATGTATTAAAAACAAGAATATATATCATAAAAACAAGACAATATGATATGAAAAATAGTTGGAACAGACTGCATGTTATTGCCAAAAAAGCATAATGGAAATTAATAGGCTTTGTAAAAGATTGGATCAGTGATAAACTGCATTATAGGGCCTGAATCTATACATAAGAGTAAATAAATGAGAGCGTTACATGTTTTGTCAGTAGTTGAGTTTGAGGGCATGAGTTTATTGTTCTATTTCCCCCCCTAGTATAATAATAATAAAAAAAAAACAGGAGGTCTGCACGAACTCCATCTGCATCTATAGAGAGAACGCTAATAATTGGCTAAACCGCGAACACGTGACTCGTTTTCGGCTAATCGCATGCTCTGCTTTGGAGGTCTCTGGGAGAGAGGTGCAGGCCAGTGAGTACGCTAAGCCGAGCAGAAAGATACACACACACTCTGCTGTAACGGTGAGATGGTTTTCTGTTATTTATTTAGTAGTAAATATAAACAGGTACATTCTAGAAATAACTCAGTTTTATCGTTGCGTTTCTCTTTCTTCGCCCCTCCTCCCGGAAAGCGGTAATGCTAACGAAACCGCTAGGCGCTAATGCTAGCTAGTTAGCACGCGCTGCACAGCTACCTCTCGACCTGCCTTTGTTTAAGCTTGTGTATGCTGTTAGCCGTGTAGCCTAGCTTGCGTCTGATCATTTACTCAGAATATGTATAACTGGCCTTCGGGTTCGGGTACTATTTATTTTTATTAGAAAATTAATTTCACGTAAAACCGATGTATGTTTGGAATTCCGGTTCCCGGTGATTTAGCAGCTCAGCCGGAAACGTTTGCTTAGCAACGCTCTTTTGTTAAATAAACTAATCACAGTGTAAGCGGTTAACGCGTGTAATATTCCTCTTCATCACCCGAGATTGTACCGACATGATGAAATTATTAGGATACGTATGGGTTCCGGTTCTCTTCAGCTTTGTCTCGCGGTGCAAGTTAACGGTGTGAAAATGGCCGCTCGTGTTACAGATCAGCCCGGTTAGCTGTGGAGTGTGTATTGTGCAGGGCATTAAAGGGGTTTATCACACATGACCCAGCTTTAAACAGGTTATTGTTTCTGATAATGCATAGATCGTTTTCTATACTTAACAATAGCGGGGATATAGGTATATTTCTTCACTAACCAAAAGGAAAATCTATAGAAATTGTCTTTATATATTATTTATTTTGTATCCACGATTTAAAACGTGTGGATTTGTCTATGTGGACTTTTCTGATGCCATAAGAATGATATAATCGTTCCTAGCACCAATAGCAGTAAGCCAGTACTGTATTTTGTCTCCACGTTGCCCCGCCCACTCTCCCGCTGTGTCTCCACGTTGCCCCAGCCCCAGTTCGTCTGTCTCGGAATAGCCCCGCCCCTCACTCTGGGTCTCCGCATAGCCCCCACTCTCCCCGTCTCCTCATAGCTCTACCCCGTTCTTGCTCTCAATGTAAAATCCTGTGTTTACAACTTTTGCTGCCTTGTTGAAGATGCTAAAGTTACCAGATTGTGTTAAAAATCAAAATGTAGCATGGAAAATACTATGTGTAAAATATTCAGCACAGGGTTGTCAGTGGTTATACCTTGTGCTTCGAAGCCTTCACAGGCCAGAAAGAGAGCACATGCAACATTGGCTGCAATGTGCATTTATTTCTCTCTATGATGACTTGGGGTGCTCCACGGTCTACATCAATAGAAAACCTAATTTGTTAGAGCAAGAAGGCCTGTTATTTTTGTTCTCTTTTGAATTTCATTGTATTTAGTCTATTTAAATCAATTTAATTTTGTTGTTGAGAAAAACTGAAGGAGCATTCTCAAATTTCCTGCTCTGCACACAGGCCATGACGTTTGCCATCCAGGACGCGAGTACAATATAAGTAATCACATGGTCAAATTGCACATCCCTTGTTCCAGGCAAAATACATTCCAAAGTGCAGCTCGGACTCCTGGGAGGCTTCTACAGTCCCACTGAACCAAATCAAGTTGGTAGCTTTCAAAGTTTCCTTTCCTCAGAACTACAGAGTTTGCCATTTATATGGATACACCTTAATAAAATGGGAATGGTTAGTGATATTAACGTCCTGTTTGTGGGACATTAGTATATGTGAGGGGGCAAACTTTTCAAGATGGGTAGTGACCATGGTGGCCATTTGGAAGTCGGCCATCTTGGATCCAACTTTTGTTTTTTTTTCAATAGGAAGAGGGTCATGTGACACATCAAACCTATTGGGAATTTCACAAGAAAAACAATGGTGTGCTTTTAACGTAACTTTATTCTTTCATGAGTTATTTACAAGTTTCTGACCACTTATAAAATGTGTTCAATGTGCTGCCCATTGTGATGGATTGTCAATGCAACCCTCTTCTCCCACTCTTCACACACTGGTAGCAACACCGCAGGAGAAATGCCAGCACAGGCTTCCAGTATCTGTAGTTTCAGGTGCTGCACATCTCGTATCTTCACACCATAGACAATTGCCTTCAGATGACCCCAAAGATAAAAGTCTAAGGGGGTCAGATCGGGAGACCTTGGGGGCCATTCAACTGGCCCACGACGACCAATCCACTTTTCAGGAAACTGTTCATCTAGGAATGCTCGGACCTGACACCCATAATGTGGTGGTGCACCATCTTGCTGGAAAAACTCAGGGAACGTGCCAGCTTCAGTGCATAAAGAGGGAAACACATCATCATGTAGCAATTTCAAATATCCAGTGGCCTTGAGGTTTCCATTGATGAAGAATGGCCCCACTATCTTTGTACCCCATATACCACACCATACCATCACGGGTCTATCCAATGTGGCTTAGTGTCAGACCAATAGCGGTGGGTTTGTTTGTTAACTTCACCATTCACATAAAAGTTTGCCTCATCACTGAACAAAATCTTCTGCGTGAACCGAGGATCCTGTTCCAATTTTTGTTTTGCCCATTCTGCAAATTGTGGAGTTTGTAAGGGTGCCATTTGTGAGTCGCTAATATCCGCCGAAGGGATGTTTGACTAATGCCACTCTCCAGTGAGATGCGGCGAGTGCTACTCTGTGGGCTCTTGCTGAATGAAGCTAGGACAGCCACTGATGTTTGTTCATTAGTGACAGTTTTCATGCGTCCACATTTTGGCAAATCCAACACTGAACCAGTTTCACGAAACTTAGCAAGCAGTTTGCTATCTGTAGCATGGCAGATGGGTGGTCTCGTAGGGTGTCTTGCATTGAAATCTGCTGCAATGACCCGGTTACTGTGTTCACCAGATATCAACACAATTTCGATCCGTTCATCACGTGTTAACCTCTTCGACATGTCAATGGCTATGAACAAAGAGAAACTTGTAAATAATTCATGAAAGAATAAAGGTATGTTAAAACCAAGCACACCATTGTTTTTCTTGTGAAATTCCCAATAAGTTTGATGTGTCACATGACCCTCTTTCTATTGAAAAAACAAAAGTTGGATCCAATATGTCCGACTTCCAAATGGCCACCATGGTCACCACCCATCTTGAAAAGTTTGCCCCCTCACATATACTAATGTGCCACAAACAGGACATTAATATCACCAACCATTCCCATTTTATTAAGGTGTATCCATATAAATGGCCCACCCTGTAGTATGACTAACCATCACAAGGGTTGTGGAAATTGGTCCTGATTACTTATGTTGTTACAGCCAAGACCTAAGTAATGCACTTATATGCACCTCAATTTTGAATAAAAAAAACAAACAAAAAAAGCTATCCCTTTAACAGTCTGTAGACTGTTAAAACTGTAGGAGGTTTACTGCATGTTCAGTGTTTGTTTAGTCACATAAGATTTTAAGGGTTAGTTAGTGTTGAGATTTTTTAGAATGATAAGGTTCGTGCCAAATACAATTTATTTTTTGGATTGTCCCTTGCAATTTTTGTTGGCGTTTTTAATCAAGTGGTAAGCAAAGATATTGTCACATTCTTCACCAGGCTATCAAATGAACTGCATGCTATTTTTACCCTGTATTGTTGGGCTGCCTCTGTGTAAGAGGTGACGAAAGCAGTGGCGTTGCTAGAGAGATGTGCTGCAGAGTGCCATGCAGGCTGAGTCACTCAGTGATCCAGTGGTTCTCCTGAGTTTTTATGCTTTCCTAATACTGCACTGAAGCTGCTTGTGTCTGTGAGGGGGCAGTAAAGTATTCGTGGGGGGGACTGCATACTAACAGATGATTTAAGGCAGGAAAAGAGAGATTTGTGTGTAATTCTCTAGCTCTTGCAAGTTTTTGGTTAAGTTTATCAGTATATTCTCACTGTTTTAGCTCTCATTATGGAGAAGAATTACACATCATGGGTTGGATCTAAAATTAGTTTAGTTACAAAGAATTGTCCCATGTTGGTACAATACATTAATGTTTTGCTCTTTTTTTCCACAGACGAGCAACTTTTCCATCTGCTTGGACAGAGATTAACACTTTCATTTTAAATATGGTAAAAACCCATTTTTCTTTGATTTTTTTTTTTTTTTTTTGCTGGCTGGTGAATTGGAATTGTCTACCTTTATACAGTTGTTTTCACATTGCTTCAAGTTCTCTTATTAGAATTTAAATTTTTTGCTTCTTTTTCTTATGAAGTTGGTTGAGCTAAATATGTGTTCTGCTCGTGTTTCTTCTTCTTTCAGCCTCCTCCTATTCGTCATCGCTCCATGCGTGTCTTTATGAATGATGACCGCCATGTAATGGCCAAGCACTCCGCTATCTACCCCACGCAAGAAGAGCTGGAGGCTGTCCAGAATATGGTCTCTCACACAGAGCGTGCCCTCAAGGCTGTCTCTGATTGGTTGGATGAGCAAGAAAGGGGATGTGTGAAAACCAATCCCACAGAGCCTGAAAGAGATGGAGATAAAGAGAGGTGAGAAAAGGAGATGCTTCTGCAAGGTTGTAGGGCTTTATTCAGAATTTATATCTAATGTAGCTCCAAACATTTAGACTTTACATATCAGCTTTCTGTAGCATGCTTGTCAGTTTTCACATTTGTTCAAAAATATTTATTTAATGCATGTACTCTATATAATTATTATATAAATGCATTAAATGATTCTTCGAAAGCTTTTATCCAGCTATTTATCAATTATTTTGTAACAAGATATCAATTTATTCTAAATAGTGTTTTTCATTACCTCCCCATCATATAGTGAACCTTATTGTGGTATAAAATCTTTTCTCTGTTTTTTTTCTTTCTCTGTTGCTGTTTATTGTAAGTTTCACTGCTTTTTTTTTTTTTTTTTTTGCAGTGAGCCCAAATCATCAGACCAGACCACACGCTCCCTGCGTGGTGTGATGAGGGTGGGTCTGGTGGCCAAAGGCCTGCTGCTTAAGGGTGATCTGGATCTGGAGCTTGTGCTGCTCTGTAAGGACAAACCCACAGCCACACTCCTGAAGAGAGTCGCCGACAATCTTAGCGTGCAACTCAAGGTAGTGCATGTCATAAATTAGTCTTGTATATGAAAAAATGTGCATTGTGTTCTCCATGGTGCAAATCGTCCACTTATCTCCTTTCAGTTCATCACCGAGGAGAAGTATGAGGTGATGCAGTTTATCCGTGACGCCTGCATCATGATCAAAAACACCAAGCAGCCCCCTCTTAATCTTACCATTCACCTGACGTCACCTGTTGTCAGAGAGGAGGCTGAGAAGCAGGCTGCCGGAGGTAGGTTCTGCCCTTTCAGAGACAAGAAATCACAATTACAGTCCCTACCAAGCCAGAAATACAAGTAGTATTACACTGAGAGAGAGGGAGAAATCCAGAGAGATTAATTAGATATTGTTTATTGGGCCTTCAATGGAGCTAGGGGATGTTGTGTGGCAGAGACATGTTATGAATTCTTGTTTATATCTACATAGAGCCTCGTAGTTCCATGCAATGTACATTTTTTGATGGCCCAATACACAGTAAATAAACTTAAGTAGAACAAACAGTAAAGAAAGACAGACAGAAGGAGGCAAAAAAAAACAAACTAAGAAGAAAAAAACTGCTCCACTCCCTTTTAAGTGAAACAAGGGTTCAATGAAGGCTTACTGAGAATTAAGAAAAAAAAAATCACAAACCTTGTTGTTTGCATGTGTATATATACTGAGAAAGATATGGAACAGTTTGCATTGCAGCAAAAATGAGCAGCGAGGATTACTGAAGCCTCTGGTTGCTAGAACCAGTAGTGATCTGTTGACGGTGCCATTCTTTCAATGAAGAAGGGAAAGGGGTTATAGATAACGCTAGGGCCATCCATCTCCAAACCATAGGCTTTAGTTTAATTTCAGAATATACTCTGGAAGTCAGTAATAAAAGTACCTAGTTAGATCTGACCTGCTGGTGATACAGTGGAGAGAATATCGAGTTTGCATAGAATTGTGGTAGTTCACATGGTGAGCTGTTAGAACAGGGATTAAAATCCTTGTGGTGGTAAGAAAAAGTCTCTAACTTAAATCTAACTTAAAACCTAGCCCTATCTATGATCCCACTTTTAGCCAAGCCTGCTTTAAGGCCCGAAAAGCCATCAGTTTTGCTGCAGTGTGGACTCGTTTTTTGTGCATCTCACTATTTCTCACTGTGGTTCAAAATCTGATTCTCTCTGTCAAGCCTTCTAGTTTGTCAATTTTAGGGACGCTGGACCTTTGACCAACTGGACGCTCTCTGTCTCGGAAGGGGCAAGGCAGCTACCTCAGAAAAAATAGAAGGGGATAGAGGGGGAGGGGTTCTACCCCCCCATGGTACATAAATGTACTCGGCCATCTATAACTCCATTGAGGCATTACGTTATGTTTTCAACCAAACACCACAAAACCCTCTAACCACATACATACTCCCATGCATTAGTCTGTTACTCACTGGGAGTCATGTGGAGGAAGTAACACCCTGGATTGGGGAAATACAACAAGTTCATAATCTCTTCATATAGTACGTGCCTGTTGTATTTTATCTTGCATTGGAAGGGCTTTTGTTTTAGTTGTTTCCACTGCGGGAGGTTCCCCTCCCCTTCTCCCCTCGCTGCCTCCTCCCCTTGGCCGTGAGACAGAAAAAAAACCCCTTGGTCAAACTGTACCTTGTCTTCTTATCCCACCCGCCAATAGAAACGCTATCAGTCAACGATCCCCCGGATGTACTGGACAGGCAGAAATGCCTGGCTGCCTTGGCGTCTCTTCGCCACGCCAAGTGGTTCCAGGTTTGCATCTTGTCTTTATTTGTATTCTATCTTTTAGTCGAGTTATTATTTTTTTGTTTGTTCTCTCATGCTGTGAACATTGTTTTTGGTGTGGATATTTGTCAGGCTTTTCCCTCACATTCTTTGCCATTTAATACATTCTGCTAAACGGATTTTGAAAAGAATCTTTGACGCTTTCATGTCAACACCTAATCAATTTAACTGATTGATGTGTCAGTGTCAAGATAATTGGTATACGATGCTGCATCCTAACTGTCTCATGTTTGAGCGTTTTCAGAATTGCAGCTCATTTAGTTTCACATCAAATGGTTTGTATTTTTCTTTACAGAAGTCTAATTTTTGTTGCCAAATTTTTGTTTAGATTTTCAAAGTTGTGGGTGCAATATTTCTTTTAACATGTTCATTTTTTTTATCTAGCTTCTTTTTGTTTTAATACAAATTAAGTAAATTAAGTTGCCAATTCTAAGTGTCACTTTATTGCTAGCATACATTATTTGTTTAGATGTTGGGTACAGTTTAATGTCTTTAGCTTCGTAATCCCTCTTTGTTTTTTAGAACATGCAGTCACCTATTTGCCCCATCACTAACGTATGCTGTGTCCCTTCCTGTACCTGAAAAGGAAATATTGCACCTTTAGGCTTAATTGGACGTAGCTCTTACTTTTAAAACTTTTGCGACGGAATACTGAAATAAGGATTTTTTTCCTGTTGTACTTGTTAAAATGTAATTCTAATTCAAAAACTAATTTTCAAAACGGCAGGGATACTTTTCTCCTGCCGTTTGAGCCCTGTGGCCTAATCTGCTATTTTAATATCATTTTTCCATATATGTGGCTTGTTTGTTTAGTCACCTAATAGTTTTGTATTTAACAAATTTGACTTCACACAATAATGCCATCTATATATTGTGTCTCTTTGAGGTCTTGTGTGTTGTGGTGTAGTTTTGAATAATGAGCATGTGTAATCTCCATTCCCCTGCTTGTGTGTCTAGGCCAGGGCCAATGGGTTGCGCTCATGTGTGATTGTCATCCGGATCCTGAGGGATCTCTGCACCCGTGTTCCCACTTGGGCCCCTCTTAAAGGATGGGTGAGTCATTCTGGCAGCCTGCTCCTCATGAACTAGAAACATCTAACAGATGGATAATGGATAAAATCTTCCATGAATTGGTCTTATGCAAAAGTTTAAGCACTCCTTGGTAAATAAAGGGGTGAAGATATTGGTGATTATGGTGATTTTTTTAAATTGAAAAGATGTTAACACAGTCTCTTGGAAATTGAAAAAATGCACAATATTTTCAGCAAACATTGATGCATAGTTACTTCTTATGCCATAAATTGAACATTTTTTTTTCTTCCATGCATCAGATCCAACAAGCTGATTAAGGTCTGAAACATTGTTTTTATAATGTATAATGTTTTTATTATTATGGCACTGTGCAGAAGTTTGGGTACCCTAAGAGTTCCAGAGTCTCAGATGCTTTTTACAAGGTTTCAGACCTTAATCAGCTTGTTAGATCTGATGCATGGCAACAGTTGTCATTAGTAAATGCCAATTTCAAAGCTTTACAAATACTTTGACTCTTCACACCTTGTGCACACACTCGAGGAATCTCAACAACCATGGGTTCCTCTAAGCAACTGTGTAAGACAATGCAGGAGAAGGCTACAAGAAGATAGCAAAGCGTTGTCAACTTGCAGTTTCCACAGTGAGAAATGTAATTAAGAGATTGCAGTTTAGGGGGACTGTGGAGGGGGAAACAAGATGAGATCTGGAAGACAACGAAAACTCTCGGAGAGAACTGCTCGTATGCTTGCAGGAAGATTTAGCAGACTCAGGAGTGGTAGTGCACTGTTCCACTGTACAGCGATGCTTGCACAGACAAGACCTTCATGGAAGAGTCAGCAGAAGAAAACCTTACCTGCGTCCCCATCATAAAATCCAACATCAGAAATATGCAACAGAACATCTACAGAAGCCTGATGCATTTTGGAAACAAGTGCTGTGGACTGATGAAGTTAAAATAAATCTTTGACCACAATTAGCAAAGGCATGTTTGGAGAAAAAAAGGAGCAGCATTTCATGAAAAGAACACCTTGCCAACTATTAAGCATGGGGGTGGATCTATCATGCTTTTGGGTTGTGTTGCAGCCAGTGGCACAGGAAACATTGCATGGGTGGAGGGAAGAATGGATTCTACTAAATACCAGCAAATTCTGTTAGCAAACATCACACCATCTGTAAAAAAAAAGAAAACGCTGACAATGATCCTAAACATACCTCAAAATCCACTATGGAATACCTCAAGAGACGCAACCTGAAGGTTTTGGAATGGCCATCACAGTCCCCTGATTTAAACATCATTGAAAATTTGTGAGTAGATCTTCAAAGAGCTGTGCATGCAGGACGACCAAAGAATGAGAGAAAATCCCAAGTACAAGAATTGAAAAACTTTTAGCTGGCTATAAAAAGCGTTTGCAAGCTGTGACTATGTACTGATTATGTAGGGTGCCCAGACTTTTGCACAACGCCACAATAATGTTTTTTTTTTGTTTAATTTATTACCTAGAAAGTAACTTTGCACCAATGTTAGCTGAAAATATTGTGCATTTTTTCCATTTCCAAGAGAGACTGTGTTAACATCTTTTCAATTGAAAGAAATCACCAAAATCTGTTAATCAAGGGGTGCCTAAACTTTTGTATAAGACTGTATATCTGAGGCTGGTAGCATATGTGAAATGTTCTAATTCAAAGTGAGATTATGCTGTATAAAATTCCTTGGGCAACAGTTTCTTAAAGGAATAGGAACCTTGATTTATGTTGATTTGTACAAGCAAACTTGATGACTCAATTTTTTTTAATCTGAAAATTTATCTGGTTTATTAAAAAAACATTGTATATAATTTTTATTTATTTATTTATTTTAAATGCCACACTAAATCCTGGTTTTCAACAATCTCTTCTCTCAAAGCCCCTTGAACTTTTGTGCGAGAAAGCAATTGGCACAGGGAATCGGCCAATGGGAGCAGGGGAAGCCCTACGAAGAGTTCTGGAGTGTTTGGCTTCTGGAATCCTAATGGCAGGTGATTGACTGAACGCTTCCTTCTCTTGCAGAATAAAGGGACCACATTACTTATAAATTTTAAATTGTATGTTGGTTCCGGTATCTTCATAGATGGTTCTGGCATCTCTGATCCCTGCGAGAAAGAGCCGACTGATGCCATTGGTCACATGGACACTCAGCAACGGGAGGACATCTCCCAGAGTGCTCAGGTAATTTATCAATATTTGTTGTATCTTTGCAAAATGTTCTTTTGCATTATTTATTTTTTTATTCATTATTTTAATGAATAAAGTGACTTTGAGTTCCACATTTTTTGGATTTACAGCATGCTCTGAGACTTTCTGCTTTTGGGCAACTTCACAAAGTACTTGGCATGGACCCTCTTCCTTCTAAAATGCCCAGAAAACCCAAGACTGAAACCCCCATTGACTACACAGGTTTGCTTAGTGGTTTTCAGAAATTAATAATTTATAATTAAATCCTGTTCTGTTGTTTCACTTGTTCAGATTTGCATAATTTTTTTTTTTTTTTTTTAACAGTCCAGATTCCTCCGAGCACAACCTATGCTCCTCCTTTGAAACGGCCAATTGAGGAAGAGGAGGGTGGTGAAGACAAGAGTCCTAACAAGAAGAAAAAGAAACTTCAAAAGAAATGTAACTTTGTTTTAATTTTCCTACAGTAGTAACTCTTGTTTTAAAGGTAAAGTTGCAGCTGCCTTGCTGTACATGAATCAAATACAAATTTGACACCAATTTGCAGCTCCAGATGAAAAGGCAGAGCCTCCGCAAGCCATGAATGCTTTGATGCGGTTGAACCAGCTAAAGCCAGGGCTCCAGTATAAGCTCATTTCTCAGACTGGACCTGTTCATGTGCCGGTTTTCACCATGGCTGTGGAGGTTGATGGCAAGACGTTTGAGGCTTCTGGTCCCTCTAAACGCACTGCTAAACTTCATGTAGCAGTTAAGGTAAGTGTTTTACCTCTTTTTGTGGCTAAAACTATTGCAGAAAATAGATGTTAAACCTCATGATTACAATTCTGTCATGATGCATCGTGCTTTACATTGTTGTTCATTCTGACTTTTTTAAGTCAAATATTTAAGTACATTTTATTTATATAGTACTTTTAGCAATGATAATGGTCGCAAAGCAGAGTCGAAACGATTATGGAGTTCAAAAAATTAGAGAAAATGTGTGTGAATTATAAGTAGCAGTTTGCTAATTTAAAAAAAAGAAAAATTTTTACTTATTCAGGAACATTTAACAGGTTTCCAAATGTCAGACATTTTTACTTTAACTGATGGTTAAACACATTAACAGTCAATAATTAAACATAAAAAAATTTTAGTCTTAGTTTTATTTAACTATTTCTAGTGGCACAATCCCAAAAAGTTCATATGTGAGGTGAATGAATGAAGCATGAATAGTTTAGCCAAAATAATAAATGGTAATAACTAAATGTGTCTGTGACTTTAGATTATTATATGGTATTATGGTAGTTCATTTACCTTGCAGTCAAAATAATTGTTTCAGCTGCTCTGTAGTAAAACAGTGAAATTATATTTAAATTCTATCATGTATATAGCATGAACATACACGGCATTGGTAATTTTCTTGCTTGTTTATCAGGAGCATTGAAAGGGATGTCCACTAGGTGGCACAGCAGAGATGAAAGCATTCCTGTTTGTCTGGTCTCCAAGTCAATCCATAATGTTTAACAGTGTTGAACAGACTGAAATTGTGGTTGTTCCTATTTGTTCCTATCTTGGGGTTAAGATGAGTTTGGCAGTTAAGGATGTGTGTTAATAATGCTGTGAATTAAACTACTTGTTCAAACTGGCATATGGTGGAATTATATGGGCTGTGGCTTTGAGCAAACATTATTAACACACAAATAATTTTGTGGTAGGTTTTGCAAGACATGGGCCTACCCACAGGGGTGGAGCAAAAGGTTGCTGAACCAGTAAAAGCAGAGGTTGTGACGCCCACTGCGGAGATAGAGGTGAAGCCTTCTGTCCCACCAGCAGAAACGGAGGCTTCACCCACCGTGCCCACAAACACAGAGGCTGCAGAGAGCACTGAGGTAATAATTACTGGAAATGTTCAGTCACTGGGTCTAAAATGTAAGGAAATATTGAGCTAAATAAAAATGCTTAATTTCTTAAAGTTTTTTGAATGTTTCTTGCACAACTGTATGCCCATTACACACACACTGTGGCTTTTTGTTTCACAAATGTGTTGTTTGGTGTAATTGAAAGAGTTACTTTTTTCCTCTTTCAGAGTGCACGGCATCAGGGCCCCATTTTGACGAAACATGGCAAGAACCCAGTGATGGAACTCAATGAGAAACGTAGAGGCCTCAAATATGAGCTCATTTCTGAGACAGGTGGCAGCCATGATAAACGTTTTGTCATGGAGGTAAGTTTGTATTCCATTTAAACATGAGCAAATTTATCATTTTTTTCCCTTAGGACAGGACACATTGCTAATTTGGGAGAGCACTGTGTAATCTAGCAATAATACAACTTTGCAGACTTTTGCCCATCCTTTCTGTTGTTAAAGCTGTTCTTTTGTTCGGATATGTATTATTTTTTGTGGTTGTGTAGAAATTCCTCTCATGTTTATTCTGCAGGTAGAGATAGATGGACAGAAGTTTCAGGGAACAGGCTCCAATAAGAAGGTGGCAAAGGCATATGCAGCTCTGTATGCTCTGGAAAAACTCTTCCCAGATGGCTCCAACGCTGAGGCAGCCAAAAAGAAGAAATCACTGGTAATGTAATCTCGTCTTTTTTCCCCCTCTTCATTCCCGGTGCAACTAGTGAACTCTCACAAGGCTGTAATGAGGGAAGAGAGGGGCTTTTCTACATCTGCTTTGGCTGGAGTCTAGGGTTGCAAAAGAAAACCAGTTGGAAATGCAATTACTTGGGTCACTCAGTATCAGCTGTTAAATTTTAGACATTTTTCTGGTTATTTTAGGCAAATACATTGTTTTACTTTGTCTGACCATCTATAGTGGTAATGATATTTTTGCTTCAATCCTCATGATTTTCTTTTTTCTAAACTTTGCTTCTTTTAGCACACTCCTGGGTTTGGAATGATGAGTGGACCCCCTGCTGACCCAACAGCCAATCCCAGAGGCAGAGGACGAGGCCGGGGTAGAGGTCGGGGCAGGGGGTTTAATAATGGTGGAGGATATAATCAAGGTACAGAAATTCAGTGGTGGTTTCAACAGGATGTAGTTAGAATTTCTTAAGTTTATTCAAATTCCAAATTCAAGACCATATGCTGTAATTCACATTCACACACGGGCACGGGCATAACTGAAGTTTGGTTTTATTTTCTACATGCTACAACAATCCTGGAGATTTCAGAACTATGAAATAACACATGGATTTAGGTAATTAAGTAACAGCAATAGCAGTCAGTTGTTTAAGACACAAAGTTTAGCTGTTGTGGAATAGTCCAGTATTATCAAGTGCATTTGAAAAACCCATCAAGCACTGATGAAACTGGCTCTCATGAAGACAATCCCAGGAAGGCAAGACCAAGCCTTACCTCTGCTTTAGAAATCAAAAATCACCAATTAACAGCATCTCAGATTAGACCCGGTATAAATGTTTTACAGATCATAAATAGCAGAGACATCTCAACAAAGAAGATTATTGCATATTTTGGATCCCTTCATGGTTGTTTTACAATGTAGAAAGAAGTAAAGAATATGGAATTAGGTGTGTCCAAACTTTTGACTGATATGGTACGTTTTTTTACAACTACATAAATGTTTAGTTTTCAGTGGCCATTTCCATGGGATTGGGGTTAAGTCAGTATTAGTGTTTGTATAATGGTCAATGCCCTGATTGTGATTGTATGAAACATGCTTCTTACACAGATTACATAAAATCATGCAAGAGGTCTTAATTATGTTTTTAAATTCACCTTTTACAGGTGGCTATGGAAGTTATGGATATGGGAACAATGCTAACTCTGGCTACAGTGAGTACTTCTCCGTTTCCACCTGGATTTATTGACCTTCCATTTTCTCCCTCTTCCCTTTGTTACTTTAATTAAGTGTGTTTGAGAACCACATGACCCACATTGCAGTCTTGGGTTTGTCATCTTTTGTCATCAATATATTATGTTTACTGGTATTATTAATCTTCTTTGTATTTTTTTGATATTTATGTATGTCTTTTGTTTTTACATTTTTGATGTTTAGGCAGATAATTCCAGCAGTGTTTGTAACAGTGTTTTATAGTTTAGGTTACTGTATATTGAGCTTGTCAAAAGTGTCTGCACTATAAATGGGAATGTAAAGTGTGTATTTACTTCATGGTTGAAGGTTGAGTTTTCTCTGCTAAGCCAATGACTGCAAATACTTTTTCTTTTCTTGTCTGTGGAATATCATAGTGGCATTGTTTTTTTCTTTTTTAACAAAAGACTTGAAGTGATGGGCAAGAAAATCTGAAAAAGTATGGATTAAAACTGTTGACATTGTCTTTTTTTTATACCAGCATGAGGAGGACCTGTGCTGCTCTGTCTCACCTCAAACTCTTATGTCTAACATGTCATTTTTATCATAACCAGAAGCCACTAAATAGTTGGGGGTGGGCGGCGGGGGTTGGTGTGAAGAAACTCCATGTGCAAGGCAACTTTAGTGTCCTTTTATTGCATGACCGTGGTTCTTGTAAACCTTAAAAATTTGTAAGCAACACTGGATTCCACTGGGACTGAGCTACAGCTGCTGCCGCTGCTGACACTTGTATTTTATGATTCCAAGAAGAATGATGTGGACAGGCTTCTCTCTCGGTTGAGATCACTGATTTTGTAACAATGTATGAACTTTCAGATGTGAATTTTTGCAATTTGAAGATGTATTATAAAGACTTTTAATGTGCCATCCTGTAAAATCATACTAAGCAAGCTGTTAACTGTGTGTTTTTTCCCCTAATCATTTTAAAATAAAAATTACACCATGTGCTTATATGTTTAATAATTGAGATGTTGCAATTTTTTTTATAATTTGGTTGTACTGATGTGATTTTGGAAACAAGCTGTGTACTGTTTTATGTTTAAATTTTATTTAAACACAAGTGTTTATCTGACAATGTTCAAATGGAATTTTATCCAACATTGCTTACCCCTCATGTAGTTCACTTAATTTGCATTGACAAAATCAAGCCTATTGTCCACTACACAACAGAATTATATTGAACTGCATAATCAGTTTAATTTTTTTTACAATCTTTGGGAAAGTCCTGGACTTACCTCCTGTTAGCTTCTTGTTGGAGCTAAATATGAATGGTTGCAATTTGAATCGAAGCAACCTGCATTGCTTAATATATGGTTTCCTTCTGTATTGTGGTTGCATTTCCAGTTTTAAATTAAAAGCCCAGTACCTGTTTTGGCCTATTTTACAGGGTGGATTTTTGTTTCTAACTTGAATCTGTTTACATACTACCCTAAAAGTCATGTTCCAGATTATGTTTTAGGAGTAGTTCTAGAAGTAAGTATCTGATAGTATAATGAATACTTCTTAATATCCACTGCTCATTCCTGTTCAGATTACTACAATAATGGTGGTGCTAATGGAGGATCTACAGGAATGGTCCCTGGAACAGGCCCAGCAGCCAGCACCTCAGCAGGAGGTCCTCCAGGATCAGGAGGCTTTACTTCATATTACCAGAATGATGGAGGTTACTCCACACCAGGTGCAGCGGGCAAGACTCCTGGGAAGAAGGCACCAATGCACCAGGGAACTAAACCACCTGGTACAGGAGGAGCTCCTGGAACCTATCAGAATCCCACAGGCCCAGGACAAAGTTCTTATGGCCAGTACGGACAGGGCTATGGCCAGGGCAAGAAGAACTTTGGCCAAACTCAAGGTGGAGCCACAGGTGGAGGTTACGGAAACTACAGCACAGCTTACCCATCCCAGGTGACGGGAGGTCCAGGATCACAGGACTACGGCTATGAAGGTATATTATTTTTGTTCGTTCATGTCAAGTTACTAGTGGAGTCAGGTTTGCAATTATTTATTCTCTATGGTGAAAAGTATATTGTTCAGCAGCAGCAGTCTTTTTTTTTTCTGAAAGAAAAGGAAGGATAAGAGTCACTTTATATTATATTCCTGCATTCATACCCACCTCCAGAACCGCCAAGCACAAGTTTGTGCCTAGTTCCATAATTATCACAATTTTATAATGACAATCGAGATGATCCTATTTAAAATCTGACCTCTTCTTTTTCCCCAGAACTAATTAGAATGTGTCTCGTTTTCAGGTTATAGCAACTCCTCAAACTACAGTGCACAAGGAGCCAATCAGAATTATGGCGGGAACCCTGGACAATACCATAATCCCGGACCGGGCTATGGCCGAGGCGAGGGCAATATGAACTACCAGTACAGATAGACTGATCCTGACACTCACCTGCACACTAACATTGCAGTTTTTTTTCCACGTACACCTTTTCTGAAGTAGCAGCAACAAATTTATTTGTTCAACTGTTCTTACTGACACCTTCATAGATCTTCAAGCTTAGGAAAAGACGTACTTGTTTCTTGGTGATATGTTCTGTTTACTGTGTACCTTTTTTTTTTTTTTAAATTAACTCTCAGTATTTTCTGAGGAGAAAGAGCAACCACAATCACATGCATGATTAAGAGGTGGTGTTTTGAATTTGACTCAGCATTTGCATTTTTCCATTACATTTCTTACCCGATTGGTTGAGCATTGAAAACTAGCACACACCGTCTTTATTTTTATTTCATTTTTTTCTTCCCCTCCATGTTTTTAAAAAATATATATATATATTTAAAAGTTTTCACCTTTACATCTACAGCTTAAATTCCTTTCAATATACATGTTTTTTTCTCTGTCTTTGTAGACATTTATTATAATGTTCTTTTATTACAGTTGTGAAAATGTGAAGTGTGAATTCAGCTCCAGAAGCTGTTCATGTGTGCTGGGGAAATTCTATTTTTAGTAACAATTTGTCTTGTATGTTGTAAGTACTCCTCGTTTTGGAAGGAAAGAACTTGTGATGTCACTGGATTGTCTGACTTTTGTGTCCTTAATATAATCTTTAACTCCTTCCCTGTGCCAACGATTATTGCTTTAATTTCTTTTCTATTGCTTTCAACAACAGCTAACATCTGCTATCTTGTGAGGAAATGACTATGGTATGAAAAACTAAACCAAGAGGGGGGAGAAACCATCAAAAGGAAATATAGTACATCAATAGAAAGCAGGTGTGAATATGGGCTAAGATCTAATTTATGAAGGTCAGTACCCATTCGATCCTGCAATGGCCAGATGTCCACATGCTTTGTTTTTAATAAACTAACCCCTTTGTACTTGTGATGTGTGAGGGACGCATTAAAGTTTGAAGGGTTTTTTTTCTCCTCTTCCCCAACTTGCAAAAACTGGTTTTCATAAATTTTACCGAGTAATTTGTCGTTCACCTTCAGTAGCAATCTCTAACTCCTAAAATACTGCTATTACAAGTGTAGTGAAAGAACCAGCGCGCGTGCGCGCGCACACACACAGCAGTACAGAGAGATGTGTTCAGCCTTTGTGCAGTGATTAGATTTCTTTCTGGGCAGCTGTGCTGAGGCCCCCTGAAAGGAAAAAAGGTTTACATGAGTGCATTTTAAATATGCGTTTTTGCTTACCTGTTGTGAAGAAAATTGTAAACAATAAATAAATTTGCTGAAATGATGGGCAGGAGGGAAAAAAGCCCAGCGGGGACAGAATCTCGAAGCACTGGTTCTTGATGAGGCAAAAATGGGTGTTTGCTAAGGCATGGAATCATCTGTGATTCCTATTAGTTTGGAAGACCTGAATATTTTCAATGGTGTCTTCAAAGTTCAATTGCTGAGGTGCATATTCTTCAACAGATGGTACTTGGAAATTGCTTAGTTATGGATACTAATTTATTTGCTAAATAATTATATTTTATTAACTACACACATTAAACAAAATTATTCTGGTGCAGTTCCATGGTGCCGACCTGAGATGACAAAGGATTTAAAAGTTGTTGCATTAAAGCTGCTGAATTTCCTGTCATAGCAGAAGACCCTTTTGTGGCTCCTGATGTTCTCTTTCCTGTTGTGCTTTTCCTATTGTGCAGCAGTTTGCAGGACTAAGATAACTGGGGTTATTGATGCCTGAATAAAAATATCCACCTTCATTGTGTTGTGTAAATTTATTTGTTTACTTTTTTTGCCTTCATGTCCTTTGTCATGACTTTGGAGTCGGGTCGTGATGAACTGTAATCCTGGTGTGCAAGATAAATGTACAGGGTGGGCCATTTATATGGATACACCTTAATAAAATGGGAATGGTTGGTGATATTAATGTACTGTTTGTGGCACATTAGTATATGTGAGGGGGCAAACGTTTCAAGATGGGTGGTGACCATGGTGGCCATTTGGAAGTCGGCCATCTTGGATCCAACTTTTGTTTTTTCCACAGGAAGAGGGTCATGTGACACATGTTATTTACAAGTTTCTGACCACTTATAAAATGTGTTCAATGTGCTGCCCATTGTGATGGATTGTCAATGCAACCCTCTTCTCCCACTCTTCACACACTGGTAGCAACACCGCAGGAGAAATGCCAGCACAGGCTTCCAGTATCCGTAGTTTCAGGTGCTGCACATCTCGTATCTTCACACCATAGACAATTGCCTTCAGATGACCCCAAAGATAAAAGTCTAAGGGGGTCAGATGGGGAGACCTTGGGGGCCAATCAACTGGCCCACGACGACCAATCCACTTATCAGGAAACTGTTCATCTAGGAATGCTCGGACCTGACACCCATAATGTGGTGGTGCACCATCTTGCTGGAAAAACTCAGGGAACGTGCCAGCTTCAGTGCATAAAGAGGGAAACACGTCATCATGTAACAATTTCAAATATCCAGTGGCCTTGAGGTTTCCATTGATGAAGAATGGCCCCACTATCTTTGTACCCCATATACCACACCATACCATCACGGGTCTATCCAATGTGGGTTAGTGTCAGACCAATAGCGGTGGGTTTGTTTGTTAACTTCACCATTCACATAAAAGTTTGCCTCATCACTTAACAAAATCTTCTGCGTGAACTGAGGGTCCTGTTCCAATTTTTGTTTTGCCCATTCTGCAAATTGTGTGCGCCGATCTGGGTCATCCTCGTTGAGATGCTGCAGTAGCTGGAGTTTGTAAGGGTGCCATTTGTGAGTAGTTAATATCCGCCAAAGGGATGTTTGACTAATGCCACTCTCCAGTGAGATGCGGCGAGTGCTACTCTGTGGGCTCTTGCTGAATGAAGCTAGGACAGCCACTGATGTTTGTTCATTAGTGACAGTTTTCATGCGTCCACATTTTGGCAAATCCAACACTGAACCAGTTTCACGAAACTTAGCAAGCAGTTTGCTAACTGTAGCATGGCAGATGGGTGGTCTCGTAGGGTGTCTTGCATTGAAATCTGCTGCAATGACCCGGTTACTGTGTTCACCAGATATCAACACAATTTCGATCCGCTCATCACGTGTTAACCTCTTCGACATGTCAATGACTGTGAACAAAGAGAAACTTGTAAATAACTCGTGAAAGAATAAGGTTACATTAAAACCAAGCACACCATTGTTTTTCTTGTGAAATTCCCAATAAGTTTGATGTGTCACATGACCCTCTTCCTATTGAAAAAACAAAAGTTGGATCCAAGATGGCCGACTTCCAAATGGCCACCATGGTCACCACATATCTTGAAAAGTTTGCCCCCTCACATATACTAATGTGCCATAACCAGGACGTTAATATCACCAACCATTTCCATTTTATTAAGGTGTATCCATATAAATGGCCCACCCTGTAGAATCGGTAAATTTGCACTGCCTTAAACCTGCCTGATTGAAAATGGAAGGCTTTTCGTGCTGGTGACTGATGTTGTTAGATGAATAACTGGAAAAGGGGCACGGTCGTCAATGTAGTTACAGCTCACGAATATAATACAAATCTAACTTTTAATGTAATAATTCCATAAATGTAATCAATAGGAAAAATGTGCAGACTTGTGAATGAACAATCGATTTAAGCTTATGTTGAGACAAACGAGGTGTACATGTTAAAACTAATGTCTGACTGAGTACACTCATCTAACAGCTAAATCATTGCATCCATGGATACGTACATGTTTAACACTTCTCAAAACTTCAAGGGAACACTTCGTCCTGGTTTGACTGGAATGCATTCCTTACAGTATGTGTATATATGGTTCAAGTCAAACCCAGGGCTTCTAGATACACAATAAATTAATTTCAGTGTAAGAAGCTACAGCAAATGTTATGATGGTGATTGTGTAACTTGTTCCATAAAGCTCACCATGAACCCCTTGAGAGTATTTTCTGTGTGACTGCATTAGTTTTAAACGCTAGTTTCTTTCATAGACTTGCATATGCTCTGTAAACATTAATCACACACTAGCAGTATTCAAACCAGTCACACCATACATGATTCATACGTTTGAATCCTTGTTGATGGTTGTCGTAGCTGATTTGGTGGCACATGTGGGATTAGACAGGTGGTTTTGTGTTGGGGCTGATTGGTGTATGACACTTTGGGTTTATGCCACATCAACTTCAGTTGAGCTTCTGTGATGTTTGAAGTGAGTGCATACGGATGGAGAAGTGTAATGGTCATCTTGTTTTATTTATTTATTTGATTGAGCAGCATTTCTCGTTTAAACTTTTCTGTGTTTATGCGTGTAAATATGTACTAGCCCCGTAAACACTACACAGCGCCAATACTCAAAGCGGTGACCTTTCAATCAGTAACTCAACACCATAGTCATGGTAGCAATGTTACTTTACTCAACAGTGTTAGTTGTGGCCAGATCATTACAGTTATAGACTAATTATGAACACTGCCAATATTTTGGGCTTTTTAGAAGAAAAAAAAATCACTGTACATCCAAACAAACTTCAAGAAGTTAGAGCACAAATTTTATTTTATTTAGCTTTATCTGACATCCACACTTAGATAATTCATTCAGATGCTGAAATTCTCACACAAATTTCTTTGTTAATGCTCATTGGATTGAATTTACAGTACAATGTTAAAGTCCATGGAGCTCAGTGCAGATCCGAGAAAGAGGATTGTACTGTAGATTGTCTCTTGGAGCCATGTCTGAACAATTGCAGAATCCAATATCAGTAAAAATAATTGTACATGAATACAAAACTAAAATTTATTATCAGGTGTTGAAACTTGGCCAAGGTCTGGAAGACATTCCAAACTGTCCACAGTCAGGTGACTTTCATGTCACTATGGACTTCAAGGCTGCCATCCAAGAAAGCCAGAATCCCTGAGGAATGTTTCTAGCACCTTGTTGAATATATGCCCTAAAGAATTAAGGCAGTTCTGAAGACGAAATGGCGTCCAACCCAGTACTAGCAAGGTGTACCTAATTTCTTGATAAACAGGAGTTTTACCTGTTCAACACAGCTGCAACAACAAAAAAGCCCACCCATCTACTGTATATCTTACTGAGTTAGATAGAAGAGAGATGCATGAAAGATCATTGCAGTGCACCAGCCAGACACTCACACACCCAATCTTAGACTGTGGTCTATTTGTCTAGGAATACCTTCGAATATATTGGTTAGTGTCATTATTTTTCAAGTAATAGTGAGTGAAAAAAATAAAATGTTGGGATCTTCTGTGTAGATCAGACATATCCATGTGGTATAACAAACTTGTACAAATATTAAAAGAAACAGCCTTATATTCTTCATAATTCATGAAATGCAGAAGACACTGGTTCAATTCCCAGTCAATACCCAAACCTCCTACATCTTACAGGATGCAGGGTATCCTTAGTGCACGTCCCATAGGAAGGGTTGCGTTAGGAAGAGCATCCGGTTTAAAACCTTCTGTCTTCCTCTAGACAGAAGGGTTTGTTGTGACGACCCCTTAACAAGAGTGGTTCAAAGAACATCGCCTCCATGTGACTGCTGGTCATTCACCAGAGACATTGCATACATTTTATGCCATCTTCTAACTACTCATTTTAGTCTAAATAAACAAACAAAACAAAAAAACTCTTAGGATCTGTAGCCTGATTTATGTTCATGAGCTTGAATGACATTTTGTGTCTCTGTACTTAGTTATCATAGGATCTGATTCTCTGATTATAGGATCTGATTATTTATTATCTAAATACTAAAGGATTGAAAATTAGGAACATTCTTAGCTTTGTGCCCTTATGGAGGTTTTTGATGAGATAATATTTAACATCTACTTTATGATTTTTTTTTTTCTTTTGTAACATTGTTTGTTGTTTTTGAATGCATGAGCTATCCTTATGCCTCAAAAAGACAGCAGGGGGCAGCGCAGAATGAAGCATCTCCATGAAGTCTTCATAACAAGAATAACAATTATAAAATATTTTGCACACATATGAATCTGGATGAAATACATATGTAATATTTAAAAAAAAAAAAAAAAACTTAAAATGCTCAAGATTTGTAAATATGGTTAGCTTGATTTTATTTCATAAAGTATTCCTCACATTGTTTGTTCACAGGTATTCCAGTCAGGGCTGAAGAAGATTCAGAGCCAATACCAGACAAAAATGGGCACAAGGTGGAAGAATTTTCCCTAGATGGGATTCCAGTCTATCTCCTGGCCCTGTGCACATGCATTCATTCTTATGTAAGCAAGAGTCTTAAAGTAAGCACACCTAATGCACCTAAGCTTCTTTTATTTGGTACGTGTGTGTACGTGTGTGTGTGTGTGTTACGGAGTTGGGAGTGTATCGAAACCAAAGAAAACCAAAATGGACAAATCAGCTGATAGTATCCTGAGCTATAAAAGATGAAAGTATGTCTCAGGAGATCTAAGATAAACCAAAAACCAGACTGTCAGTTTTATCTATTGTTGTAAGCCATACCTGCAATTCTTCTAATGCACCTTTTTGAATATTCTGGGGGTAAAGGAATGTACATACATGGTCAGATGTATCAAACGTCTTTTTGTGATTTATAATTTTATAATACATTTGTTTGCAAGCTATGATATAAGTATTCAAGAGATTCTACAGGCATGGAGTAAATAAAATCCTCAGTACAGATTACCTTAGATAACTCCAGAAGTATGTCAATGTCATCAAAGTATTTTCCATTAATGTTACTGGCTGGAAAGATTATTTTATGTTTGTGCATGTGTGAGAAGATATATATACCAAAAAAAAAAAAAAAAAAAAAACAGGTATGTGACAATTTATTACATTCAACAGATTTATACAATTTAGATTACTTTTCAGGTCACATAATTAGGGAAACAGGACAGGCAATAAATACAGATATAAGAACATCTCACTATGAATACAATTCAAGTAAAAGCTCTGCTACTACTTTCAGTCACTAATAAAATATTTACAATGTTAAGACCTTCGTTACGCAAAAGCAACTTCCAACATAGCATCAACCAATCATACCAATATCCACATGAATGAAAAGGTTTTGGTAAAAAATGTAGAGATCTGTGGATCATTAATTCATTTTTCTAAGAAGGAGTTTGGATGGTTTTATCCTTGATGTGCCCCAGATCCGGTCAAGTGTCATTGATTCTGTTATTTCATCAAACATGTATGATGTTCACTTTACATTAAGTTATTAAGATATTAAGTAGCTTTAAGGCAGGCATTCTGCAAACCTCCATTGTTGTAATGTTAGTAGTTAATAAGTATCCGTTGGCATGTCCTCGTCCACACAAGAACATGTAGGGAAGCATATACAAGTCCATAAAAATCAAAATTCTTCACATTTGTTAAGGCCAACTTTGGCCTCTATAGTAAAGGGATTTAAAGATTATGTGATGGTGAAGATGACCAACATGTTGGCACAATTTGGATTACCATTTGCATTAATCCAAAGTGATTTAATAAACCAGTTGCTGACAAAGTTCCTGTCTTTCTTAGATAACTCTTTAATCAGTCCAGTTCTGTAATACTTCCTGGTAACAGATTGGCCAACAAATATACAGCTTCTGTATATTTTTCCTTCATCTGTCCTAGTTAATAGAATACGGCACAGACTCTCCAATGCCCTATTATATAGCACTTGACAATTATCCTGATGCTGTCCACCACATCCACTCTCTTTGTTTCATTCTCTCTGTTAGAGCCGCTTGATGGTGTTTTTCTCAGAACTCTGTAAGGAGTTGATCTCCCAGCGGCGGAAAGTGCTGCCTCTCATGTCGGTGCGGCCAGTGGTAAGCCGATAAATCTTTCTGAGGACTGCTCGCCGAAGCAAGATGTAAACCCATGGGTCCAGGATTTGGTTACATGAGGCCATACGTACTCCCATGACCATCAGTTTTTCATAATACATGTCACCCCGCTCTGTGCCATAGTGGCGATTTGTGATTGACATCAAGCCAAAGACCTGCAAGTAGACATAAGACACAGAACATAATAGTGCTTAAAAGGCTGTAATGGAAATCCACAAATACTCAAACCACAGATACTCATTCGAAGTTTGCTTGGACAGCAGAATAGCAACTGATATAGAATCACAAATCACGCACTCATACTTTGGGATCCTGATTTGGCTCTATACCTTGTTGGATTCTGGTTTGAACGAATAAGAGAAGGCAGTAGCAGCTACACACGCGCGCGCACACACACACACAAAGCAAACCAACTTTTGTTCCATATTTACATGACAATTTTAAATTCATTAATTTTAAAACTGTCTGAACATAAACTCAGTGACTGTGGCAAGGTTCTTGGTGCCAGACTGGCTGGTTTAAATAGTTTAGAAACTGCTGATCTTCTGGGATTTTTTCACAGAACACTCTCTAAAGTTTATACAGAATGATGTAAATACAGAAAATATCCAGTTCTGTGGGCAGAAATGCCTCGATGAAAAAGGAAGGAGGAGAATAGTCTGACTGGTTTGAGCTGACAGGAAAGGTACAGTAAGTCAAATAATCACTTTTCAGGTTCAGAGAAACTGAACATTGGAGGACTGGAAAATGGCATCTGGTGTTTTTCTGATCTTCAATTGTCCGGTTTTGGTGGGCCAGTTTTAATGTCATCTGTAGCTTTGAATTCCTGTTCTAAGTTGACAACAGTGAAACCTAATGCCGTCTTCTGTTGTTGTGGCCCATTTGCCTTAAGGTCTGATTAGATGAGTGTGTTCTGAGTTGCTTTTCTGCTCAGTATGGTATTTTCCTTCCATGACTTATTGGATGAATGTACAAGTTTTCGTAATAGAGTGGATAATAAGTGTATATGGCAATAATTTCTGAAAATAAGGTGTGCCAACTGTAATTAAACAAAAAGTAAAACAACAGGTACACTATATAGACAAACATTTGTAGACACTTGCCAATCACACCCATATGTACTTAAGATTCAATGATTTGTTATATGTAGCTTACAGCACAGCAAAATTATTCTTTCGCATATCCCAGTTAGGAAGCAGTTAGGTCAGAGTACGGGGTGAGCCAGCATACAGCAATTGAGAGGGTTAAGGGCCTCGGCTCAAGGGCTCAACATTGGCAACCTTGTGGTTTCCACGGCTTGAACCCCTGACCTTCCAACCAGTAACCTTACCATCTGAGCCACCACTGCCCCAATGTGCTTGTTGAACATTCCAATCCTGATTTAGTTCCCTCCATGGCATTAAAATAATCTCCACACTTCTGTGAAGACCTTCCTCTAGACATTGGTGTCTGCATTGCAGTTTATCTTAAAGGTATTCAGTGGGTGAAGGCCACCTAAGTTCTTCAACTCTAGCCTTGGCAAACCAAGTCTTCATAGACCTCACTTGGTGCACACGGTCATGGTCATGGTAGAACATGTTTGGGCCTCTTAGTTCAAGTGAGGAAAAATTGTAACCCTACAGCATACATGGACATTCTATATAATGACATTTCTGTATGTTCTGTATACCCATAATATGTATGGGTGTGATGTTCAGGTCTCCATACACCTTAGGACATTAAGTGTAAGAGTGTCTCTTTCTGTCCTTTAAAACGATTAACTTCAGCCTAAAAGAGTAAAAAAAAAAGGATATAAAGAATACTATGTGATTTAATATCCAATTACTATAAATTCATACTAAATGTGTTCACAAAAATGACCACAGCAATAAAATAAGTAAAATGCTACCAAGGTCTTAAAGACAAACACATTTTGGGAGGGAAAAAAAAAAACCTTATGAGTCAGTATTTCCTGAACCTAGTCCTGCACTACGTCCCTCACTCCACATTCTCGCACAGGCAATTTAAATGAATGAAAGTCTTGTTACTTTGGAGGTGATTTGGCAGCAGAACAAACAACACAATGTACAGTGTAGTGGTACTGGAGCAACAGGAGACGTAAACACTCTCTCAAGGGAAATTGCAACTTTCGAATCTAAAGTGACTTGGCAAAAACAGCCTGCGGATAATTTAATATTAGTCATAGTCACAAATTTAGCCTCTGATTTTGGAAGATTATAAATAGTGCATTCCGTTCAGCACATCTATTGCAACAGAACCAAGCACTTACAAGCATATAAAAATCCAACCAGGTGTCTTGTTATTGCTCTGACAAATCCTACAAATCCTATGCACACTCTCTCTGATGAGTCATATGAATTCCAGCAGAGTGTGTTGCAGTCAGTAACAGGAATTAGGCCGTCAGTCATACTTCAATAATCACCTTACCCTAGTGATGGTTATGAGGGATCAGAAGCCTACTGCGTTGAAAACTGGGCACAAGGCAGAAGAACTCCCCTCGGACAAGACATACAAACATTCGTTCACACCTCTGGGCATCATAGCCAATCCATCTGCACTGTGCCATATTTCTAGCAGGTACTAGATAATTATTACAATGTTATTAGCCTTATGTGCACTTGTTTTCATCTCTTTATTTCACTTCCAAGTTTTACACTCCAGGCCCCTTTTAAACTACATGATCAAATTTCCAGATCAAGATTCATGTAAACCAAGGAGGCTGTTTATATTTATGCCAAGTACACCTCCTGTTATTTAACACCATCTGCTTACCAGAACATATTTTTATAGTGTGGAACGCCAAGTGATCGTAAAGACATTACCTTTTGATATAGTTCTCCATTTAAGCATTAAAGGCTGCAATTACATGGCAAACCATTTTTCACTTCTTCCAGTGAATTCTGACAAAAATCAGTATTGTTTTATGGGTGAGTTTCTAAATGTGGAATACATCAGATATTTGGTAATTTTCCTCCCACCTAAATGGTCAAATAAAAAGATTCCTTTTAATCGTAATCCTTATGTGGCTGTTATTGTAATTCTTTTCATCATTTGGTTCTCAAATGGCACATGTAAATCAGTGAGAGTAGTTAGTGGATCCAAAAGGAAATTGTCTAATTAGTCTTTCAGGGACATTCCCTTTTAAAAGGCCCTGTTGAGTATGTACAGAAATCAGGCTTTATTTTTAGGACATTTCTCTGGCCATGGCAGAGCAAGAACACAGTTTCTTTCCTGACTCCGGTGGCAGCATAAATTAATACTTAATACTTACAATGATTGCAGTGCAACAACAGAACAATGTGTCTTTTTTCACAAAGATGTAAAGATGGGGAAAGACTTACCAGCAGGGGGCTCCAGCAAATACAGGAAGTGATCATGATTCCCAGGAGCTGAGCCACCATTTCTATGTCATGCGAATTTGCTGTCCTGCGGTGGCATTTCCTTCTGCGCAGCCGTGCACGCACCAGGGTGATGCCACTAACCGTGTTGCACACCAAGGACATAGCCAGTGAGCCCAATCCAAGTGCTGAGAATAACAGAATGAAGGCAATATCTGTGTCCGTAATATCCCCTAATACCCTCATAAAACACCAGGTCCATGGGTGCTGATAGGTATATTCTCCCAGCCTGACAGCAGGCAGCAAGGCCACAGCAAGTGCTGCAAGCCAGATTAGCACCAAGGCCATCTTGGTGCGAGTCCCAGAGACAAGACGAGCATGCAGAAGTGGCTGTGTAACACCCAGGCACCGCTCAGCTGCCATGGCGCTGCCCAGGAAAAGTGGACACAGGCCAAAAAAGACCATGCTGCCACCTAAGAACTGGCAGGTAGCATCAGCATGGGAGGGAGGACATGATCCCACACCGTTTGAGTAAAAGTGTAGCACCACAGCACCCGGAATGATATGACCAGCTAAGTCTGTGGCTACCAGTGAACTGGCGAAGAGAAGGAAGGTGGCTTTTGAGCGTCTGCGCAGTCGTGCATATGACTTGGCCAAGATGAAAAGTGCTATGATGTTGGACAGGACACCCAAGGTCATGGAAAGGCCAGCGACCACAGGGTTGTTGGGCGATCTGGTTGTCAGGTTTTTTCTAAGACCCACGGCTGCCACTTCCACCAGAGCCTGGGTCTGATTGGAGAGCGATGATTTGGCACTGGGCCCTGAGAAGTTGCAATGATGCAGTGATAACATCTCCACAATGAGAGAGTACAGATGAACTTTAAGGAAAAACACAGCTAGGAAGCAAAAAGAAAGGTACAAAATCAATACATAATTCATAATACATAATGTTTAATATTAAGTCATTTGGTAAAATTAGTTCATTAGATTTATTAATGTTTCAGAATATTATATATAGTAAAACTTTATATATACACTATATAGTAATACATCCTTGGGAAGTTATTGGTAAACATCTGAATTAGTTAAAAAATGTATCGGCATGATTAAATAAAATGAATCGAGCAAGGTACTTTGGTTTAATTCATATTCCACGTACACAGAAAATTGCAGTTACATCAACTAAAGTCTAAAAACCAGGTTATTTTCCTAAAGGATTATATTTCTCCTTGTCCACATACACTGAATGAGTTGAATGATTAATAATTAAACTTAGATGTTATCCTTGAAGATGTTTATCTGTTATTTTCACAAATCACCAACATAAAGGGCTACAGTTCTGAGTGTTCTGTGCAAAACATTTATTGGAAGAGCGCATTTCACTGAAACACAGCCATTTAAGGCGACTTTAGGGATCTCAAGATTTATTTCCTAAATCGAAGTTTTATAAGTTTTAAGCGCCCACGTTTTAAGAGATGTTGGGTAAGCAGTAAGGTGTCAGATTTTAATAACTTTCACTAAAGCACACTCATTCATTTTAATGCCACTTCTTGAAAGTATAACTTCTCACAGTTTTGTCCCATATAAATCAAGATTCTCTTGTGACTTCCAGTGGAGACCATTGGGCCGTCAGTCAAAAATTATGAACAAGTTCCAACACCTCGGTGTGTTGCAGAGGAGTACACCCAAGGATCTCTGAAATTACATTTACAATACCAGATCTGAATGCTCGCTGTGTCTTTGCAAACAAATGTCAGCTTTGTTAAAACGGGTTTTACCAGCAGCTATATGCACACACTGAGCGGTTAACCAACACGAGCGCTTTACAGCCTGAGTGCACGTAGGATGTTATGATTAATAGTCTAATAAACTGTTTTAATTAGAGTTTTCAATGTTTTTGTTTTCGCATAGACGTTTCTCTAGAATTAATAAGAGAAACATTAATTCTAGAATTTAATGTTATCCCATTTAACATAAAACAACTGGATGAAAACAAGTTTTATATCACGGTCAGAACATTTTGATAATTTAACGTGAATCTTACTTAACTTACCATCAGGTCATATACAGCTTCATCCCACCCGAAAGCACTTAGCAAAGAAAAAGACCCCCAAACAACACAGGCGTCTTCCTTCTAATAATAACAAATAAATATATCAAATAAATATAAACAATATTTAACGTCCAATTGTCTTTAGTCCGTTATATAAAATCCAGTTTCTCGAGAAAATGGCATTCGGAAACAAACGGAGCGCTCTCCTCGGTAAAGTGATCCTCATGTTTGGAGAAGAGATTCTTCAGCTCGAACCGAACGAACCTGCAGGAGGATCTTCCGTCGCGCTCGTGCTGCAGCTGCGCGCGCGCTGTCTAATGAGCTACAGCTTCAGGAGCTCGAGCGTTTTTATACGCAGCGGATCAGTAGCCCAGCGCTTTATCAGCGTTTTATCCACACTCTCCGCACTTTAGTTCGGCCATCTTACATAAAAGACTAATGTCGTTCGTTTCACATGAGTTTTTTCCTTCAGGTTTTTACAATAAATGTGGAAATTAATCAACGTTCTCAGACCAGAAACAATTTAAGCAGGGAATAGTGTGCTAAGAAGCACTTATGACGATGTACCGTAGTGTGTGTGTGTGTGTGTGTGTGTTTGTATATAGGATCCGGTTTCAATTCCCGCCTCTGTGTGGATGAATTTTGCATGTCATCCACAAGCTTGGTGGGTTTCCTCTCCGTACTCCGGTTTCCTCCCACAGTCCAAATACATGCAGATTAGGCTATCTGGTATTTCCAAATTGCCCATAGTGTGTGAATGGGCATGGAAGTGTGTGTATGTGTGTGCCCTGCTATGGATTGGTCCCTCATCCATGTTGTACCCTCGTGCCCCATGTGCTCTAGGCCTCCCATGACCCGGTACACAGGATAAAGCGATATAAACGATCAGTGAGTGAGATACGATATACATATATACACTATATGGACAGAAGTATTTGGTCAAACATGTTAATTATTGAATTCAGGTGTTTCAGTCATGCCCCTTATCCCCAATGAAGGGCAATCTTAATGCTTCAGCAAACCAAGATCTCTTGGACAATGCTGTGCATCCAACTTTGTGGCAACATTTTGGGGAATGACAAAACATGACTGCCCCAGTGCATGAAAAGACATGGTTTGATGAGTTCACTGTGGAAGAACTGGACTAGCCCGCACAGAGCCCTGACCTCAACCCCATCACACCTTTGGGATGAACTGAAACAGAGATTTCGAGCCAGGCCCTCTCGTCCAACATCAGTGCTTGACTTTATAAATGCTCTACAAAATGAATGGGCACAAATTCCTGAATTACTGTCCAGTCTAACTGGTCACACTCACACACTCATTCACACATTATGGGCAATTTGGGAATCTCATTTAGCCTACTCTGCATGTCTTTGGACTGTGGGGGGAAACAGGAGGACCTGGAGGAAGCCCAAGCATACAGACCCAAGGCAGGAATTGAAATCGGACCCCGGAGGTGCGAGGTCACAGTGGTAACCACTACGCCACCGTGCCTGCCAATATGTATGTACACATCAAACATAAATATGGAGAAAAAATGTGGTCTCAGGTATTGATCTGTGGTTCTTGACAGCACATTATTATCATGCCAGAAATAGAATCAAGGGGCCTCCGAGTGGCGCAGTGGTTAAAGCGCTCACCCTATCATCCGGAGATCGCCAGTTCGAATCCCGGGTGGTGCTGTAACCTCTCGCAGCCGGAGGTCTAGAGAGAGCTGATTGGCCGAGCTCTCTCAGAGGGGAGGGATGAGAGGTACTTAGTGCTCCTACATTAATCACGGCTCTACAGCCAGTCAGGGGCGTCTGTGAGCTCGCGCAACGGAGGGAGCGGATAGCGCTGTCCTCCGAGTGTGTTATGCCGCCCCCAACGGTGCGCGAGCGAGCAGTTCGAAAAGATGCGGTCGGCTGGCGTCACGTGGTTCAGAGAAAACACGTGATAGTCTTCGGCCCTCCCGGCTGAGTGGCGGTAGTAGCCTTAATGTGGGAGCCCCCTAGTGACGGGGAGGAATTGGACACGACTAAATTAGGGAGAAAATCGGGGAAAAATCCCCCCCCCAAAAAAAAAGAATCAAAAAAGCACTTTGACCAGAAGATGAAAGTTTAAGTGCATCATGAGATTATGTGTACAATGTCTGCAGATTTAACAGATAGTCACACAGAAACATCCCTCTTATTTTGAACACTTATTTTGAACATCATTCATGCAGACTTTTCCAAATATCTCTTGGGTCGCATAATGGTATAGCAAGTATTTCTCAGGTTACTGGCTGTTTCCTGTGGTATTTTAACATAGATTTGCATGTGTGTCAACACAGGAAAATGACTCCACAACAGCAACGTTCTTTAAGAGTACAAGAACAAAAAAAAAATATATTGCTGACAAGGTGTAATTTCTATTTGAAATTTCTATTGGCCAAAATGGGCAAAGGAAGAATGCAGCGTGTGAACAGACAAACAGGAAATGTAATGGGCAGCACTGGAAAGAAATATCCATGTACTTGTACAGACCAAACAGGTCCTTGACCCTACCAGCAGACTGGGGTCTGAGTGAAACCTGGAGGAAAGCTAAGATCAACAAGTTCCAAATGAGCTGTGGTCACAAAAAGAGGCAAAAAGAAGGAACAAGAAAGAATGGGGGCTTTGTGGGATGCAGTCCTGACTCCTGAACAGAATTGCAGAAAAATCGTCTGTTTCGACATCACGTGTGCTCTGCAAGTGTGAAGATATTTGTTTACACAGCTAGAGAAACATTTTCATGCATACCTGTACATTCATAAAAAAGTAATACCACATCTTAGTTTTAAATGCACTGACCAAAAAAAATCCACCAACCCCCTGGAACCCGCTACTTATCCAAACTTATGGAGCCATTTGGGTTATATTTTTGTGTGAAATCCCCTTAAGACAAATTATCCAGGGAAGAAAGCACTGCTACCAGATTTCACTGTTTTGTCTCAGACACCATGGCCATCAACAAACCTTAACTTATTACAGTACATATGTGTTCCGGAGAGAAAAAGGGTGAAAAAGTTGTATTTTTTAACCTACTGCTTTTTTTTTTCTTCAGATAATAACTTCTGCAGCCTCTGTGTCTAGATACTCTGTCCTTCAAGAACATAGAGAAAAAAATGGCAGGCTTCCTCCAAAAATATTTAATTTTAGTACTTCTGAGGACGTTGAACGTCAATTCATATCTCATATATAATGTAACTTCCCTATTGCGAAATAACCTCAACCCTAAACCTGGAACCCTAAACCGAAAGTTACTTCAACACAGTGTTTGTCTGAAACTTTCTTTTTCTGAAACAGATTCTTCTGCTGTGCAATTGCTTCCCTGAGACACATTTTGCTGTTCACACCCCAGAGTAGCTCCCTGAGTATTACCAAATCCTGTTTTGACAATGCAAGGAAGAAAAGCATGAAATAAACACAAGCAAGTTGCGCATGAAGCTGGCCTCTATAGTGCAGTCTGTTCGAACAGCTGAAACCAGCATGTAAAAAAAAACAATCCAAGACACATTCTTTGAAGGATTTTTTTTACATGTTGAACAGACAAGAGCTAAGCAAGTGACTGTGTTAAATTTATGAAATCTATGAAAGTAGGAAAGTATGTTTGGATGCTAAACAACCATTTACTTTAGATAAAGTAACAAAGTAGGATCAGTATTCATGGGTGGTCATATTTATTGGCACAAATGCCACAACCACACTGTGAAAACATAGAAAAAATGCAAAAGGCCTAGGTTTGATTCCCAGCCAATGCCCAAACCTCAGTCACTGGATGCAGTGCTAGTCCCAAGCCTGGATAAAATGGGAGGACTGGCATAAAAACCTGTGCCAAGCTTGTGTGCCGATTGGATGGTGACACTTCCAGCCAAAAGACCAACAACAACAAAAAATGTAACAAGTAAATATGTTATATGGGTGCAGGAGTAAGGCGGCACGGTGGTGTAGTGGTTAGCACTGTCGCCTTGCACCTCCAGGGTCTGGATTTGATTCCTGTCTCTGTATGCATGGAGTTTGCATGTTCTTCCCGTGCTTGGTGGGTTTCCTCTGGGTACTCCGGTTTCCTCCCACAGTCCAAAGACCTGTAGATTAGGCTAATTGGCATCCCCAAATTGCCTGTAGTGTGTGAATGAGTGCATGTATGTGTGTGTGCCCTTTGATGGATTGGCACCTGTCCAGGCTGTACCCTGCCTTGTGCCCGAAGTCTCCTGGGATAGGCTCCAGGCCCCCCGCGACCCTGAATGCAGGATTTAGCGGTATAGATGATGAGAGATGATGAGTGGGTGCAGCAGTGAGGTCTGGGCTACTAATGCATACCTGATGCACATTTATTTTAGAGTAATTGTCTTTGAAAGACCAGGCCTAGGTAAAAAGCCAAACTGGCAAAATGGAGAAATGTATCTATAATAAAATAAAAAAAAAGCTTAAAAACTGTAGATTATCATTAAGTCTTTATAAATAGGGTAGACATGTATGTTTTAAACAATCAACAGGTGGAAACAATCATGAATAGAATCAATGGGCAGATAGCATGAATTAAGAAGTTGAGGAAGCATAGAGCACGTTTGTGTTGCAAACAGGACAGGAACAGAGCAGAGAATCAGGATATAGTAGGAGTCATGTATGTGTATGTGATGTATGTAAAAAGACCACTGGGTCAAAGAATTCACAAATCAGTGCCTTCTCTCTGAATTATATAGCTGAGTTCTTTCGTCTTACAAACAGTGCTTCACGATATATGATGTGTATGTTGTCCCCTTACTGTTTATTTAAATCTACAAAGACGATTGTTTATGTGTCTACAGATTTGGTTGCAGTTGCCACAAGGTTGAGTTAAGAGGCTGAGAGGTGTACACACCAATGGACCAGGTCCAAGCACACTTCACACAGGACCCAGTGTTGGAGCATGAGCGCCTGAGACGTATTACCAAAAAGAGACAAATGAAACAACAGGTTGAAATAATTAGAGAAGGAAACCTGACATTTCAACACTCAATATAGGTCTTTTTCATAAGCCCCAATGTGACTGAAAGTATTGCCAAAGGAAGGACTGAGTGATTGAGTTTTGTGCTTTGCAGTTGATTTGATTTAAGGTATTACCAACCAACTGAAGATCTTGCATTGCATTTCTGAAACACACTGTGATGAAATGTTCCAGTGAGTTGCTAAATCACTGTGGACAAAAGAAATATATCAGTTGCGTTCAGCTTATGTCCAACAGTTCTAAAGCGTCGAAAGAAAAACAGGACATATTGTTAGTACATAGTAACAATGGCTCTGAAGAGAGTCTGCACGATGGATCAAATGACACAATTATGGGTTTGATTTGACACATTTTATAAATTGTATTTACACACGTGGACAAAATTGTTGGTACCCTTCGGTCAATGAAAGAAAAACTCACAATGGTCACAGAAATAACTTTAATCTGACAAAAGTAATAATAAATAAGAATCCTATGAATGTTAACCAATGAAAGTCAGACATTGCTTTTCAACCATGCTTATGCACAATGGTTATTTATGTGACCATTGTGAGTTTTTCTTTCATTGACCGAAGGGTACCAACAATTTTGTTCACGTGTGTAATATAGATTTAGTTTGAATATATTAATCCATATTAGTATAAACAAATCAGTAAACACAATTATAGAAATTGTATTTATATAAATGATAAGGGAAACATGCACATGCCTTATGTTTCATGGAATAAAGCAGCTATATGAATAGTGGAGAAACCACTATCACCTTGCATGTCAAGGCAACACTGGGACCATTTAGAGGAAGTCTTAGCAAGAGGATCTCATCTTCAACCAGTCACCTGGCACAGAATCTGGATGGTACAAGAGTTTTCTTGGTTTTAGATATCACAAGTAGGACTGTTTTTGGGATTAGGGTTTTGTTACCCTAGAATGGGAATAGGAGGTTATGGGGTTTAGCCAGTTAAAAGAGAGAGAGAGAGTCTTGCTAGAGTGAAATAAGGATGCATATCTTATTTTTAAACAATTAAGTTAACAACTTAAGTTCAATTCATTTCAAATCAATTAAATTCTATTTATATAGCCCTTATAGCAATGGTCATTATCCCAAAGCAGCTTTACAGAATCAAAAGAAAAACATGGAAATGAGTATGAGGGACAACCTGATGTGATGATCAGGTTGTCCCTGATGAGCAATCTGAGTGTGATGGTTGAAAGGAAAAACTGGGATGGCAATTTGAAGAAACCTTAAGAGGAACCAGACCTGACATGGAAACCATCCTCATTTTGGTGATAACGGATAGCAGGGAATGAACACACATGGAATAGGGTCAACATTTTCAGTTCATCGCTTCTATCTGCATGGCCATGGGAGGTCAAATATGCCTGACAAACAGGTTTCAGGCTTAAATAAAAAAAACTGTGTCTGAATCTGAAATTACACCTGGAGGTGTAATCTTCCACTTACATAAATTGTTGTACTATTTCTAGTATTGGTTGGAAATCTGACATTAGAAACCATGCTGTGGATATGATTTAAATTATGGAAGCAAGATTTTGTACTCAGTATAGAACTTCAATGTCCATAGTTAGTCCTGACTACTGAGTTTTTACACAGAAGCTCACAGGACCTGCCTGGACATCTAGCAGGAGAGAATAATCTAATTGTGTAAGGAGTATAAAAGTTATTGTTAAGTTATTGTTATTTCTAATAACATTAATAAAAATGAACAATATGTTTCTTTTACAACTTTTACATGTTAAGTTGGAAGTCAGGCATGGCACGAAAAACTGATCAAGTCATCAAATCAAGTGGTAAGATAATGTCAGAACAAGAAGTTATCATTTACTTTGATAAACGCTGTTTCTGTGCAGGAATCCAAGCATGTTAGGTTACGAATGTGAGGTTCATCAGCTTTTGGGCTTTTATTTCAAAGTTTCACCATGTGAAAGTGATCATTCTTAGATAAGGTCATGATTCAACTTGTTGTTCTGCTGCAGTTAAATCTTATCATCCTCCACTTAGCCTTGATCTGAACTTGCCATCTGGTTCAAGATGGCTCACACAGTGATAATTTAATTGCGTTTAGTAGTTGACCAGAATAATTGTTAATGATCATTTAATGATTATTGAATAGTAAAACCTCACTTTTAGAGACAACTTTAAAAGCTGAATTAGAGGAGCAACAATGTCTTATAAACCTCTCAGTCTTTGATATATATACTGGCCCTAAGCTTTTTACCAAACTTTTTTGACCTCCTTTTATGCTCAAGGCATAATCTTTTATGTAGATCCACGTTTTTAAAAATATATTTATATATACATATATGCATGCAGGGATGAGGCTGGTAGACTTTTGGCTTCATTGACTAAGATGTCAACTTGTCACAAGCATTTTTATATAGATATTGAATTAATACTTTCTTCATTACACTGTATCAGATGGACATTTTTCTTAAACATTTCTTTAAATCATCTTCATTTACGAGGATCCAAATGTAAATATTTAAAACTACACTAAATCATGGTTCTAGTTCTGAAACATAAACACAGGGTGCAATTTCCTAATCCCATGGACAAGGATCTAAAGAAATGCAGGCACTGGTGACCCAATGCTTTTATTTTATATCACAAATTGTGAAAAAAAAAAATTAACTTTGAGTGTTTTCAGCACTTTCCTCACTCTCTACACAGACTGCGCCAGAGCTGCCCTTGTCCCATCTACCGTTTACTTTTACAATGTATAGCTCTTAAGGTTAAGGTTATTTCAGGAGGAAATTAATAACTCAAGGTGTTATCAACCTGTTAATGAATCCCAAAGACCCTTACACTTATTTACGGATTACATATTAAACCCTGCAAAAGGTGAGTGTTTAGTGTTCCCCCAGTGTTAGAGTGTTTGTGCAGATCTTGAGAAATTGGATTCCCTCCAGTTTTTTGAATGAGCAGGATTCTTGCAAACAAAACAAATGCACTCCTCCCCGTCTTCTTTTTGTGCATTAAAAACAAAATCTAAATGCTTTTTAAATAAGTAAACAAATCAAGTATGATGATGTGGCAGTGTAAACACAGTTCTGAAAGTTAGCTTGAACATTTAAATTGAATAGAATTTACATCGGTTTTTAACATCAGGACCAGCATTACAAAAATAAAAGGTACAATTGGTGCGATTCAACTCAATTCAATTCAATTTAATTCAATTAAATTCAATTGAGTATTATAGTGGCACAGTGGTGTAGTGGTTAGCACTGTGGCCCTGCACCTCATTGTTCATGCCTATATGATTAATTTTCATTCCCACTTCTTTCCTAATTTACCTTATTACTCTCATATAAGCAGAATTATCACACATACAAAATTTCTTGGCTTCATCCTGGAAAACTTAATTCTATTCTCTGAGTTGCAGGACATGGACCTTACGCTTCTGTATTGCCCTAGGAGGAGCTTGAACTCATTTTTACAGTGAACTGGTAAAGAGACATTATTTTGTCTTCTTGTGTTCATCTTACCGTCAGTTAAAAGTTCTACATAGAACATAGATAAGCCATCTGTGATTGATCAATTACAAAACAAATACACACACCACACACACACACACACACTTTATTTTATTTCCAAGCTTAGTCATTATCTTTGGAATATTTCCAGACTTCTTTAAACTTACTAAAAGTACATTCTTTTCTCCTTAGTTAAATATCACAAGCTACTATTAAATGGGAAAATCCCTCAACTCACAAGTTCAATTAATTGTTCCTTCATTTTTGCATTTTGAACAAAATTAAAATACACTCAGAGTCTTTAAAACCCATTTCTTTACGATGTGACAACATGAACCTCAGAGCAGCTATCATTTAAGATATTTTCCACCCTGCTTTCCCCTTTCTCTCTTTTTAAGGACAGTAGTACAGAAAGAGGCACACTTAGCTTATCATTCTGATTTGCTGTGACCTTAAATAAATTTGAAAGAAATCAGATTCTTCATATACACTATTAAATAATAGATAGAACTGTTCAGTAATGCATAATGGATGAGAAAGCCTTTGAATGCTTTTAGTTTTCTCCCGACCACATGATTTGAAGCAGCTGTACAGGAGCCTTCTAAGCCACATGTGGTCAACCACACACAAGTGAAAATATCTGTCTGTCCCTTCTTCTGTACATTGTGTTCCTGAGGAACACAATGAAGCAAAAATCAAAGAGTACGGAAATGGAGGGCTGGCTCTATGGTGATAAATTGTTGGGATGATATAACTGGCTGTCTCTATACTGTAACTGTACTGTTACTATACTGTTTCTCTGCTGACTTGGCTACAGTCGCTCGATAGTTCAGGACTAGAATTTCCTACCTGAGCCTCCAAAAACTACCTGGACTCCATATTAACATCAATTAACATCTGTTAGCAACTGTTATACTGAACTGCCTGCCACCTAACACAGGGTATGAATGCAGATCAATTCCTGCTTTCTGTTTCACCCAAATGAGGATGGGTTCCCTGTTGAGTCCGGTTCCTCTCAAGGTTTCTTCCTACTGCCATCACAGGGAGTTTTTCCTTGCCACTGTCGCCCTCGGCTTGCTCATCTGACTATCTGACCATTTCGATTCATACACATTCACATTTCATACAGGCTAAAATAATTCTTTTGATTGTGTAAAGATGCTTCACAACGATGACAATTGTTAATTTTGAAGACAACTGTTATATTGGTATACAAAGAAAATTGAATTGAATTGTACTGTATGCACATGCAGATATAGAAGTCAAACATTTAGAAGACTTTACTGTATCTAGTAGAATTACATTAATGGAGTTGGATAACTATGGTGGATTAACATAATGGTGGACTTGTGGAATCATACTGTTGAAGAGTATAGAGTAATTTGCCTTTTACGCCATCAAATTTAAAGCAAATAAAAGAACAGACTAATATAAACAAAATAAAAAATGAGATGCATGAGACAATCCTAAATTAGTTGTATTCACAAATAAACATGTGTGACACGTGCTTTACATGTCAAATTATGTCTAAGAGATTCAACAGAAATTCAGCAAACAAACACAGAGATCAGAGACTCTTTTGTAAGACCTCATATAATGGCATTAGTTTTCAAATATTTGAAATCCTCCATGATGCCTTAGCCCAGTCACCTGGAATGAAGCAGCAACTATTAATCACAGCTGGGAAAAAAATCTACTTTGTTGAAAACACTTTGAGTACTAGAACTTAGGGTTAGGGTTAGGGTTAGTAAGAACTAGTGCTAGAACTAGAATTAGTAAGAACTAATGCTAGTCGACTATATACATAGTTATGATCTCACAAATATATTAATAATTTGTCCAATAGATGTTTTATAAATCAGTTACTATGCAGGTTAAAAGAGATGGCAAGTCGAAGAAAAACCCCAAATCAATATTATATTTTTAATAAATAAACAAATATATATAAATATATAGAATAATGCAAAAAAACACCACGACACCTCTGAATTAAAATAACAAGAAATTTCATTAAGAGTTCAAATTTTACAGCCCATAACTCTCCGCTCACCTCCAAATTATACATATAAAGCAATAACAGGAGAGTGAGGGAGCAAATGGGAAAAAGAAATGTTGCTTGTTTTATAAATTATGGCAAGGGTCAGTACAATTTACAGCAAAATCTGGTTGAAAATAGGTTAAAATTTTGACCTCAAACATTCATTCATTAAAAAAAAAAAATTGTCGTAAGAATCTTCAGCTCTAAACCGACTATTAAGGACCTTATTCCAAAATATGGCATATGGTAATTTTCTACCAAAAAAAAGTGTCTCCAATTGTGTAAAGCCCAATTCCCACTTTCGCTCCATTTTTTGCTACATATCAATACAATTTGCTTGCTGATGCTCCAACATACTCTGACATCACAGCATTCACAGGCCAGTTAAAGCAACATCTGACAGCTTGGTAACTGTATTTATACGTACAGTTCTACTCAGAAATTTACATACTGTACACTGCCAGAAATTTTATAAATTAAACACTAGTCATCGGGCCAAACACATTTCTTTTGCATTTAAATTATTAAACAAAACATGACAATAAAGAATATAGTTAGACAGTCCTCACCAAAAGGTTGCATGTCTTTAGTTCTTAATACTGTGAGCTGCCCCTTTTTCCACCTAATTGGGCAGAGTTTTCATTTTACCTGGTTTGAGATGAGTTTCTTTTTTTTTTTTTTTTTTAAACATCATTCATTTTATAAGCTAATTTAAAACAAAACCTGGGAAGAGTGCCAGAACTCCATCCAATCAGTTAACGGACAGACAGACAGACCGACCTTGTTGTCATTGGTTGCCTACCTGCCGACGTCATGGCGTTTTTATTAGCTGATGCACACTCGCTCCAGTAGGGGGTGGTTTTGCATTGTTGTGCTGGGCTGCCGCTATTAGCTTCATAACTTTGGCTACACATACTGTGAAGCTCCAAGGCAGCAAAATTACCTGCTGTGCCAAAGATTATTTAGCTTTGGCTAAGAGTAATCGTTATGGATATAAATTGCAATTTTGTGACTTCACAGTTCCCTGTGTCAAAAGTTGAACATACTTAAAAAGAGCAGCACTCCTTTTGTGGTTGATAGATAGATAGATTTGATATGGCCTTATTCAGTATCTACACTAAGCTGTGAAATAGTGTTTGGCACTTTCTAGATCTGTTGAAATATTTCAGTTAACCACTTAATCAGTTACACAATAAAGAATTCCCATGAAAATGATCTCTGTGTTTTCCTTCTCTACACAATTGTTTTTTTTCCCACAGAAATACCTCACATAGACATACACAATTATGGATAAGATTAGTATGGAACTGCCTCTCTGCCCAACTAGTTTTAATGGATTTCCCAGTTCTCAAGGTCTAAAAGCATTCTTCTTCATCCTTCCTGATAGCAGCACACTATGTTCCTCTATGTACTTCCTCTATGCACAATGTACCTAAAATAAACATCCTTTTTTTACATTATGTGGACTATGTGTGATGATGGACTGTGACAGTTCTAAATGATAAAAAAAAAATATTGTACAGTAGATTATAGCTTGATGGTTCATAATTAAGCACTCAAAGTTGTGTTCATCAGCTATGTTAACCTGTTGGTTAGAGACGGTTTGGGATTCAGCCTTGTGTTAGATGCTAGTTAGCTTTGCAGCTCATGTTAGCCATGACCAGAACAAAATGGACGGTTCAGAGGCACTTTGGAATAACTATTAAGGACACAAAGTGTTGTGTAAAATGTGTATAATGGTATCAGGTTTGGGTGCTTTTGCTGAAAGTGCTTCCATAAATGATTTTGAAAGTGTGTTTTGGCAGAGAGCTGCTTTCACCTCTTTCCAATGCTGCATACTGTATCAGTTATCACAATTAACGGTTCTTAGAGCACCTGTTATGTGGTGTAATAAGTAAAGATCTCAGTTCTCTTGTGCTGACCACTTTATATCACCACTCTTGAGATGCCTCTTGTCAAATCAAATTACTCAATCAGAAATAACTATTGCATAAATTTAAGTAAATCATATTGGAATTTTTTTCACCTATTATAAACACCTGGAAGCACAAAACACAGCTTTAAAAGTATCCAATACCCATGTCTTAGCAGCAGGGCTGAGCACGTAATTGGGTAAAATATGCACACTTGACATATAAGGTAGCAACTCAGAGAAGAACTGAGCATGTTTAAAAATTTTAAAAGCTTCTTGTCAAACAACTCATTTTTTTTTGTGTGTGTATGTGGGGGGGGGGGGGGGGGGGGGGGGAATGCAATAGAAAAGAAAATGTGACATATTAAGCTATTCTATAAGCACAGGAAAACTGGATCCAGCTGCAAAATATTATTCAAGACCTAGTATAACTCTATTAATTGTGTAACATTTGTAGATAGCTGGCTGAAAAGCCAGCTTAAGTTTAAACTATGATATTCGTCACCACTGAAACCCAAACAAGTGGTCTAAAGGATGTGCATTTGCACTTAGGAGGCCAAAGCAGTAGTCTGGTTATAATTAAAGTCATATCAAATTAACTTAAATCATTATTACAACATCTGGCTGGACAATAAATCTTTTGCAACCAGAAAGCACAATAGAAAGTCTGGTCTTATAGGTCTTTTTTTATATACAGTATATATGCTACCGCACAAAGGTTTGGGAGTTTTGCAAGTTTCTTTGTTTTTGTTTAGTGATTTATTATTTATTAATTTATTCTACAACAATACTGGGGATTTCAAAACAATGAAATATCCCATATGGAATTAGATAATTATGTAACAACAACAGGCAGTTGTTATTTTAAGACACGGAGGTCAGTCTTTCTGGAATAGTTCTTGCAAGAACAGTATTGTCAAGTGCATTTGCAAAACCCATCAAGCACCATGATGAAACTGACGCTTACAAAGACCTTCCCAGGAAGGCAAGACCAAAACTTATTCTGCTGCAGAGGTGCTGCATACTGTGTATATATAAAACAGTGCTTGGCAGTTGATATTAAGCTGTCTGCTACTTGTGCTCTGTAAAGCCTTCATAACAGCTCTGACCTGAGGTGGTGTTAATCTGTGATCTTTGAGGCTGGTAACTCTTGTTACTTGATTACCTAATGCCATGTGTTATTTCATAGTTTTGAAAAAAAAAAAAAAAGAAAAAAAAAAAATATATATATATATATAGGGAACTCTCAAGTAAACGTCCGTTGCAAAATTCTGTAAGAGATTTTCAGGAAACAATCAAGTAGGCACAGTTCGAGGAAGTGACACCAGAGTCTTTTTGAATGCATGCCTCCAAACCTTCAGGAGGTCTTAAAGAATAAAGGACTGAAATTAATTGTTTAAACCAATTTATTCTAAATTAATTTATGATGTAATTGCATAACACAATTACATGTAACTGCATGTTTTAACAATTTGAGAATTAAAACAGCAGATTTCTTTGGATGCATTTCTTTCTTCTTTTTTTTGTTTCCAACATACTGTACTTCGAATGATATGATATACAGTATATAGTGGATTAGACTTGTGTCACCCCAAGGGTGTAAATTATTAGTAGAAATTATTATTACAATAAATATTATATGTAAATATAGATGTAGATAAGACATAACCAGACAGACTCATTGTTAAAGTAGAATAGCAATTCTGTAAATTATATAGTGCATTAAATCGCTTATATACACTACCATGAAAAGTGCATTTTCAGAGACGGAATCTGTGACTGTTTTTTTCCACACAGGAAGTTGAGGTTTCTTATTTGAGATGCTCCAGAGATTTTATAGACCCAATTATGTGACATAATAAGAGCTGCAGAAACAGAGCTGCAACTTTGACCTTTCTTGGGGTAAACTTAAAATGTATTTTGTTATTAATTCATGTAGTTGTGTACTGTTGTGTAACATAATGAGTGTTTGTAGTAAAGTATGTGGTAAATTGGACAAAAAAAAAGATAAATTAATGGAGTGAATGCAATTTTTTGTTTTCAAATGTATTCCATCATATCATCAACCGAAAAGTGATCTAATAATACATGCAGAGAACATATCGATTGACAAAACAATTAAAACAATACAGCACAAACATACAGAATAGCAAAAAGCACATAGTGGTGGTGATCTTTATATATATATATAAACTTCAACTTTGATAAACAAAACAGTGGTTTTAATCTGTTTAATAATAGGATTAGATTGAAGGGGGGCATCCAACATATAAGCTGTCAGTGAGCTATTATAGAGACAACAAGATATTAGGATAAGTGCATTAATCTAAACTACAAGTCAGAACTGAAAAGGAATCCACAAGTTTAAATATGGGAATTCAACACATCTACATTACGATTATGAATCAAGACAAGCGATAAGTTTCGGGGACAGTTATTTATTTCAATAATTTAGCCTCTCAGTATGGAGTACACTTATGGTTCTCTTTAAAGTAGCTGGAATAATTGCCTTCTGTCACTGAAGATTTGTGTCTCGCATGGAGTAAACCGTTCCACACAGAGAAGCCGCCACTCG